>CM049798.1:4070755-4569946 GCA_027422405.1 Ptychobarbus kaznakovi
CAACACATCAAGAGGATTTTACTAATCCCTACAGTATCAAGAACTCACAGCAAAATCAAAACGTGTTGTGGCTTACTGTCAGATTAATACGGTTCTCTTTTAATGTGCACGTATGTAGTGTGTTATATAATAAATCACTGACTAACTGAGCTTAGAGGATTATAATGCACAGACAGACACTGTAGGCTTTCTGTTTATAGCTACTAGCTCTTACACAACACACCTACTACGAGGAGCTGCATTATACAGTGAGAGTCTGAAATATTTATACCCGACTAGAATACAGTATCCATTCTTTCTCTCTCGTTCGCTTTCCACCTCCACAGAACAGGAGTGGGCAGAGAGCCTGTCAAGAACATTTGTACGAGGCCGTAGCCGTGTGTTATGTCATGCATCACTGCTGGCTACTGGACCATTACTGTCCTTCAGGTGTCTGTGTTTCTTTGAGAAGCGTAGATCTTGACTATTGAGTTAGCTACTATCAAGGTCAAAGCAAATATTAAAGTCACTATTTGATAAGGCTTGGAATAAAAGAATACAAAAAGCAGTATTCAATTCAAAGTCTACTTCCATTGCTTAGTGTGTGAAAGGGGCAGAAATCCATATCTCTTCAACAATTAAAGGGATAGTTCACCCAAAAATGAAAACTCGGTCACCATTTACTCACCCTCATGTCATTTTTGTCCATACAATGAATGTCAGTGGACACAAAAATACATTAGACTATTATTGTATGGACAAAAACAATTCTGCAAAGAGAAAGACGGTCATACAGATTTGGAAACAACATGAAGGTAAGTAAATAATTATAGAATTTACATTTTTGAGTGAACTATCACTTTACGTCAAATGCACATGATTTGAAAGAGTTGATAATTTAATCAAGTGCATTAAATGCGAGTAGCGATGTGAAATGAGTCATTTTGATCTTAAGCATCTCAGTCGGTGACAGCAGGAAGATTAAATGCATCTCTAGATTCAGCATGTTTTTTTGTATCATATTTTATGTTCTCGTTTCATTGAATAATGGATGGTCTTATCTGCATTCACTTTTTGCTTCTGAATGAACAAGCACAAGCTTTGTCCCCCTGAAAAGATTTTGCATAGCTAATGTCAGAGTGAGCTACACCGAGTATGTTTACACTGATGTCTGTGTGATGTAAAATGTATCTATTAACGTTGTAAATATAGATCTACTGTATGTAATCAGTGGTGTTTGCTAAGGCAACAAACCTGTATAAGCAAAGCCTTTGCACTAAGTAACTCATCAAGCGCTGTTTGTACTGTAAACAGCAATGATGTTCAAATCATGCCCGCTGAGGAGAGCTGTGCTATACTTTTCTACATGTCTCTGAACAGACTGAAAACTAGACAAATTCACTGCAGAAATGTCCATGATTTTTCAATAACTTCTTACGATATTTACTTATTTCCATAACTTTCCAGGTCTACAAATCAAAACGTTAAAATTAATATTTTAATGTATTGATTTTTATTACACACCGGCTGCCAAAAGTGTATTTTGCGTAAAAGTGTATTTTTTTATGTTTAGAAGTCTCTTATGCTCACTAAGGCTGTATATATTTGATCAAAGCTACAGCTAAATAATAATAATAATATTGTAAATATTATTACAATTTAACATAAGTGTTTTCTATTCAAATATATTTTAAAATGTAATTTATTCTTGTGATGCAAAGCTGAATTATAAGCAGCCATTACTCCAGTCTTCAGTGTCACATGATCCTTCAGAAATGATTATATCAATAAGTTGATTTGGTGCTTAATTATTAATGGAGCTCAATTATTAGTAATGATTCTTCTTATTAATTTTATTGAATTCTATTTACAATTATTTTTATTGATATTCCCAGGTTTTATCTGTTTTACAGTATCTGTAATTTCTTCACAGGAAAGAACCACTCACATTTTTCAATAAATGTACAAATGTAGTTAGATTTAGCTTAAATCCAACTATTCAGAATGGAGCCGCTGCATGCAAGTTACTGCACATGTTAGCGAGTAAAGCCTTGGTGTTTGTTGGGCAATGCAATCTGGCTCATGACATTCCTCAAACGTGTTCATCTTTCCCTGATTCACAACAAACAATATCCAATAAACAAATCTGTCTGAAACAGGCTGAAATTTTACCTGACATTCTACGGGATTATTTTAGCCTGTTAAGGCAACACAGACAAACTCTAACAGGCAAAACAGCAGGAAAATAATGTGTCCCCTTTCTACGGTGTTGCTTTTTTGATGTCAGTGTAAATAATCCTATTGCGCCGTGTTGTCTTCTTCTGTACTTTGGCAAAGACTCTGCATTAGTAAACGCGGCTGTGACTCAATAGCCTGATATGACTCACCCCGAGGAAGATGTTTTTGGAAGAGTCAAAGCCCGCTGCATATATTCGTGCTGTGTAGGGAGCACTACGCTCACACATGATGCGGCAAGCGTAGCGGGAGATGGTGCTCTGGGCCGACTGTCCTCCCTCTCCATTTGCGCCCCCCTGCCCCTGTCCTCCACTGCCGCTGCTCGCTGTGTCTGTCACCACAAAATCTATCATGCTCTCTGTGGAACGGCCGATCTAAAGACACAATAACAACCAGAGTAAGTGAGATATTCATGCATAAGTTCACTCAAAAGTGATCGTTTTTATTAATTATTCACCCTCATGTTTTTTTAAACCGTATGACTTTCATGCTTCCATGAAAGACAAACAAACTATGTTTAATAATGCACTGGTTGCTCACTCCCCATTCATTCCATGAATGCACAGTATACACACTACCGTTCAAAAGTTTGGAGTCAGTAGGTTGTTTTGTTTTGAAAGATTTAAAAAGATAAAGATTTTTATTTAGAAATGATACATTAAATTAAATCAAAAGTGACATTTATAATGTTACAAAATATTTATATTTCAAATAAATGCTGTTCTTTTCAACTTTCTATTCACCAATAATGCTAAAAAGCGGTTTAAGATTTTCAACAGAATTGTAAAATATTTACATGCATAATATTTTACAATATTATTGTTTTTACAGTATTTTTATCAAATAAATGCAGACTTGGCAAGTATAAGCGTTATACTGACCCTAAACTTTTTTGTATTTATTGGTATCAATCAATATTTTATTTAATTGTGCATGCTCATTTCATATTTCACACCTATTTTTACACTTTTATTACTGATACTTTAGCCATCATAATACTTACTTAAAGATAACATCTATTATTGCTAATAATTCAGTAACACAGTTAAACATAATATTCATCTTTCATGTTCTATAAATATTGATAGTTTTGGGGAGTTTTGTTATTTATTTATTTAAAGACATACCATTGTATAATTTTAATATCAACCACTTATTATATTAAATTACCATCAATTACCAGCTTATTGCTATCCACCAGATTTGTAATACTGATTCATCACTAACTAGTGCATTATTGAAAAATGTCTTCTTTTGAGTCTCAAGGAAGAAAGAAAGTTATTTAGGTTTAGAATGGCATGGGGATGAATAAATGACAAAATGTTCCTTTGTGGGTGAAATTATCTTATATTTTACATAATTGAGGCCCAAAAAGGATACCACTAATAAACACTAAGGATACTAAATACAATTTTAATTCATTTGCATGTTTAATGAACTCAATTATAATTTTTAAACAGGCAGTTAAATGAATGCATCCTCTCTTCTTCAAAAATGCTCACCTGAAACATGTCGGTGTTGAGGTCATGTGTATATTCCACTATAACAGAATGACTCCGGGACAGTGTGTAGGATATGCTGTGCTGGCTTTTGTTGCTTAGAGCCTGAAAAAACACACAACTCTTTGACTAATAGCCTTTGTTACATCATTCATCCCTTAACAAGTCAGAGGTACATAAGGCACTTTCAGGTTCCCTAACCTTATGCAACAGATTGGCAAAACACTCGGTCGGTTGCGATGTTATGCAATGACTCTTGCAGAATTTAGTGGGTGGGTCAAGAGGACACTTATGTTGGAACAGATTTCACATCTTTTGGAAGCCATGAAAAAAACTGGTTTAAAGAATGTATCGGTTCCTATCAAACGTTAGCATTAAGGCATTCCTATTTATATTTTCAACTAGACATGGAAATTGTAAGGAATTTAAGCAAATGCTGTCACCTTAGACACCAGAGGCGTGGAGACGTTGTGGATGACATCGGGTTTGACGCCGTTGGCTTTGGGCCGTTTGTAAAGGGCCAGCCGACTCCTCCTGCGGCCCTTGTCCCCGCTAGCCAGCGAACCATTATGCCTGCGTGTAACAAAACCACAACAGTCCCATCTGAGCTCAGCGAATGCTTTGAACAATAAAGAATGAATCAAAAACTTAATTTAGAAGCAGCACCTAACCCGCTGACTGATTTTGATAGAGCTGACAGATTGAGGACAGACTGTTGTCTTGGGGATGACAAAAACTAGGCAATACTTGTTTTCACTTAAGAGCATTGGCGTGTACTTAAAAGTAATTAAATGGCATTAATCTATCTCTCTGTCGATATTATGACAGGAGTCATGAGCCGTCTACAAAATGGCTGATGCAGGCCTCTCGGAGCCTATGAATGAGGAGGAGAATCCATCTTATAATTCATCTAGACAACGATCAATAGTCCAGACACTTAAACGAGCGCTCTCTCTATCTCCTTTCATCTCACTGTGAGGCAGTCTCCATGTTTACCGTTTTTTATTTCAGTTGTAGCATGTAGTGAGGAAAACGTCCTTTAAATTAGATTACATTTGTATCTATTTTACTCTGACTGAACTAGAATACTTTGGGCCAGATTTACCAACAGCTTGTGCCATCGTAAACCCTTTTTTGGCATCGATGCACTACTGTCAGGATTTATTAAAGACGCAGTGAAAAATTGTGATGAAAAGGCGTGGACTGCTGCTAAACTTACTGCACATGCATTTGCAGGTGTTTTCCTTTCAGAAGTAAAAATGTATGGGAGGAGAGTATTTAAATGAATCACGCAAGGTGATTTGCTAAGGTTTGCAGTAGTCAGTTTACTGGTATTAACATTATTTTACACCCGAAAAAGCAAGTTGTAACATAAGTCGTGAGCCTATGTTGTTATCATCAGTTCAGTTTGTTTGTGACTTTGCACTACTCTTTATAGATTGCATAGGTCATAATGGAAATGATCTGGCTGCGTCTGTGAACATTAATTTTGCGTACAGTACATCACCCATTGAATTTTCCACTCACATTGCTACTTTTGTGGGATTGTAGTCTCACGCTAATTTGCCCTGTTCAGTAAATCCAGCCCTAAATCTCCAAAAATATCATTTTAATTGCTGATAATGTGCAAAATAACACAATAATGTCAATGTGTCCCAGACTAATTCACTCAATTGTCTGTGCAAATGTAAGTTCTCATGTTATGTTTGTGCTTTTGGATTTACTGTTTTGGATATAATTTTCAGCAGCCATTATTCACTGCCCCATGATCGTTCAGAAATCATTGTAATATGCCGATTTGGTGCTCAAATTAACATTTATTATTATCAATGTTGAAAACAGCTGTGCTGCTTAATATTTCTCAGGAAAATGTGATACGTTTTTAAGGATTATTTGATATAAAGAAAGCTCAAAAGAACAGTATTTACTGTTGAACTAAAAAATACAGAAAATATATTAATAAAAACGGCATTTATTTTTAGATTTTATTTGATACTATGTAAGTCTTTACTGACACTTTTGATCAATTTAATCTGTTGGCAAAAAAAGACAAAGTTTACTTAAGACATTCTTATTTTATATTTGATTTTATTTTTTAATAGTAGTACGAAATGGAAAAGAAATGAACACTTTAGTGAGTGATACAAACACCATGATGTGCTTTGTCTTTTCCCCTTCAAGGGTTAAGCCCTCCTCCCCTGCCGGCACTGGAAACACTCATCGCTCTGCTCTGCTTCGTGACTGTGTGATTTGAATGACATCTTTGTTGGCAGTCAAATGAAATGTTTTGCATCCGCAGCTGAAATCTAAAGATAAGTCAGGAGAGCCAGCCGCAGGTACACCAGGGGAGCAATTGGCCCGGATGACGTGGTGTTCATTCATTCATCTGCGAGAAAAGATGTTAATTAAAGTCATAATTATTTGAGGGTAATTTTACCCTTGAACTCCCACTGAACTCCTGCATTCAGCAAAACGCTGGCTGAGTGGAGGAGCTGTAATTTAGATAAATGGGTTTTCACGAATCGGAGACAGTATCGTACAGTTCCAATGTGTGTTGAACAGTTAAACCTGAATGATGATAAACTCAGTGCTGCTGATGTCAAAGGTTTTGATTATTCATAACTAAATATGTTCAGGTTCAATCCATTTAATCCTTAATAATTAGAGACATCTCTTTTGGGATAATTGTATGACTTCCTTTCTTTGCAACCATGAATGTTCTAGGCTTAATACATTTACATTTAGCAGACGCTTTTATCCAAAGCGCCTTACAGTGCGGCTACACATTTTTTTTATCAGTATGTAATCAGTCATTTTTATCAGTAATACAAGCTTTGTTAATATTGATTAGGATTTTAAAACACTAACAGTGGAAGTCTATGGCAAGACATTACATAGAGTTTTAAAGCACAAAATGAGAAGCTTGTATTTTTGGTAAAGCACTTTTGTGGTATTATGTTATATCCTTGTGCATATCATCAAAGTTTACTGGTTTTACAGATCATGATCTTTTTAATTAATACATTGTGGCTGTACTACTAACAATGTGTTTTAATATTCATTGGACTGTCTCTTTACTGATTTTTTGTGACGATACTTTGAATTTTTGAATAAAAATAGCGCAATTATTTTCAACATTGATAATAATAAGAAAGGTTTCTTGGGCATCAGTATATTCGAAAGATTTCTGAAGGATCATGTGACACTGAAGACTGGAGTAATGACTGCTGAAAATAATTACATTTTAAAATAGAAAAAACATGTATGGTGTACTTGATCAAATAAATGCACCCATGGTGACAGACTTCTTTCAAAAAAAACATAAATTAACTATGTTTATATGTATGTGTATATATATATATGAAGATTTTTATGAACTATTCTGTAAGTTCTGTTGAGCTATCATGAAAGAAAAAGCTAATCTGAACTATAGAAATGTAAGGAGCTTAACCTTAATTTCATCCTTTTATTAATATTAATATTTGTCCCTCAGGGTTGTACATATTCTTACCCAAGTACAATCAGCTCCCCGTACTTGATGGGCTCCTTGTCCTCAGGGCAGAGAGCATCATGGGACTGAGATCCTGAGCCCAGAGGAGGAGACGGCTGGTTCTTGTTGCACGATGGGCGCAGCTCCAGGGACGGAGGAGGGCAAAGAGCTTCGGAGCTCCCTTCCAAAACCATATCCAGAAGAACGACTCACAACTATAAGAGAGAGAGTGAGAGGAAGAATGAGAGATTGATATTGTTGATCAGCACATTGTCTTGTTTTCTCACAGTGAAATGACAGCTTTATTTAATAAGGGCTACAGGGAGAGGAAATGGAATAACAGTATGACTCTTATCTGTATCCCAACCCTCCCCCCATCAGTCACTACACCTTTAAAAACAACAACAGATGCATCACGGCTCAGCTGTTATGTATTTATTTAACAGCTGATCCCGTGAGAACAGCCCGAGATAGTGTGGCTGTCTCTGCAGTGTTTTGATGTCAACAAGCAGCCAACCATAAATTGACAACCTGTCGGGAACAAGAGATTTAACCAATCCCAGGAGAATAACCACCTCTCTGCAAACACACAGTCAAGTGCTCCAATGCAAAGGACTTCATTGTTGTTTTTCATACAGACTTAATGGAACAGTCACAGCAGTGGCATTTCAAAGGTTCGATACTGACTGTTAGATAAATTGCTGTTGTCATGACTGAGCACTTAATGTGTGTTATTTAGGGGAAAATCTATCTATCTATCTATTGGGCGTGAGTATCTATCTACTCACTTTTGTGGCCAGCGGTTTAGACATTAATGGCTGTGTGTTGAGTTATTTTGAGGGGACAGCAGATTTACACTGTTATACAAGCTGTACACTCACTACTTTACATTGTAGCAAAGTGTCATTTCTTCAGTGTTGTCACATGAAAAGATAAAATAACATATTTACAAAAATGTGAGCGGTGCACTCACTTCTGTGAAATTATCTATCTATCTATCTATCTATCTATCTATCTATCTGTCCTATCTGTCTATCTGTCTGTCTGTCTGTCTGTCTGTCCATCCATCCTCTATGATGTGTTATTTCACTGTGATCAATGTGATTGTAGTATTATGCATATACTAATATAATATTTATTAGTATTTTTTTGTTACATTTTTTATTAGATTTGTATATTTTAAGTTTTAATTTTAGATTTAGTAATTTTGTTATGTGCTTTAGCCGTTTGTATGACAAATTGTATTATATGTTTTTTCTTTTACAAAATATTTTTGTTTAGCTTTAATCTATTTTTTATTTCAGTTTTAGTAATTTAATACTTAAAATTACTTTTCATCTAATATTTATATTACATTTTATTTCAGCTTTATTTTAGTTATATACATATCTACCTTATATATATATATATATATATATATATATATAGTCTTGTCAAAAAAATCTGTTAAGATCTGTTATGATGCTTCTTCTACAGCTCACTAAACCACTTATGTTTTTAAATGATAAGCATCTTGCAGATTCTGCAATTTTGAAATTATAACTGCATTTACAATGATCAACTACATTAACACAATGTTAAAAAAATACGTAAAAAATATCTGTATAACCTTTGTAGTGCAAAAACATCAAAAGCATTAGCAGCAACTGGTTATATGTCCATTTACTTCTTCCAGGCTCCCTTATGCAGAAAATTAATCAGAACCGAGTGCAAAGCCACAGGAAGCTGACTGGTTTAGAGCTGACGGACAGCTCAGATGAGCCAATGGCTGCGCTATTATGGCACTGCATGACTGTGGGTGTGAGGGTGGTGAGAGGTGGACTGGAGGCTGAGAGGGTGAGTAAGGAAAGGGAGGGAAATTGAGAGAGGACAAAAATAGAAATAGATGGTAGTGATGGAGGGAAGAGGAGAGGAGCAGGGAGGGCCAGTGGGATGGAGAAGGGTATGTATGTAGAGGTGTAATACATATAGAGTGCTTACAAAACAGCACATTGTAGATAACAGAAGATCACTAGGGATAAACAAGCACTGTTACTAAGAGATGTGTGTGTGTGTGTGTGTGTGTGTGTGTGTGTGTGTGTGTGTGTGTGTGTGTGTGTGTGTGTGTGTGTGTGTGTGTGTGTGTGTGTGTGTGTGCTGAGATTTGGCAGGGTGATGGATTGCCTGTTCTGTGCCACGCACTTTCTAATCAGCCCACAACCTGGGGGAGGAACAAGGGAACGAGAGAGATGTGGGAAAGGAAGATCAACAGGAATATGGAGGGGTGGTGAGGACAAGAAGCACATCATGGAACGAGATCTTTCTAGACACAACAGCCTAAGTGTATAGTGGCTTATAGTATAATAAAATGACAAGCACCGTCTCTGAGCTCGAACTGTTCTCCACACATTATTGGGCAGCTTATCAATAATTCATTGGCTTCTGGTGCCTTTATTAAAAGACTTGAGTCCCACAGAGTAGGTACCTCTAATATCTTTCTCATTATTCCCTTCATCTGCACTTCTCGGATCACCACGTCCTCTCTCCGGTCTATTTTATGTCCTCCTTGGTTACTGTATCGTCTCCTGTCACCTGCTCTCCTCATTCCCACAATCCTCTCTGCTGCCTCTGCAGCGGGGTGAGCGAGTGCGGTGCGTGAAGCTGAGCATATGAGTGTGAGCGGGGTAGACAGAGAGCGAGTCTGCCTCATCCATCTCTATCAGGAGCCAGATGAAGTGGGTTCTAAATATACACGCACGAGGAAATGATCTCACGAATAACTTATGAGGCTTTACTCGAGTCCAGCCTTGCCAAACTTAATTCTTCAAAATCTATATCTGCTTTTCAGCAGATCATTAGCTATTTCGCAGTTTTGTCAGAGCTGCGTTTCTGTGCAATGCACATCTTGAATGCTCGTACGGCTGCAAAATTTCTGTTTGCATTGTTGTTCTGTATGCAAACAATAGTATTGGTGTTATGCTTTCACACATTTGGCATCTTGTGAAGTGAATGCAGAATGCAGTTTGCACTAATGTCTGCTGGAGTCAGCTCAAAGTGATGGCATCTCATAAATGCAATGATATACTATTATGTATTCATAGTGTTTACAATGGTCTGTTATTGTTTATGATTGCATGGCTCTCTGGAATACTTGCTTCTGATTGGTCAATGGCAGCAATCTGAAGTTAAATATATTTGTATAACAAGCAATTTCCTACACAGCTAGTGTGATGTTTCTTAGCCGTCTCTCTTCTCATGTAATACAATTGTTTTGACAAATTAAGATTTTATGTATATTTGGAAAGCAGCAAAAATTGGCAACCTGCCATTTTAAGTTTAAGGAATTGTTTTAACCTGATCTAATCCTTTAGGTTTCTTGTGTAACCTTATGTATTTAGGTTGATTGAGTGATGTTAAATAATAATTTTGACTTAAAATAATAAAATCATTAATTTAGATGTTACCACATAAAACACATTTTTAGATGAACACTTTCTCAGTTTACGGTCAGTATGTTATTATTGCAAAACTCCTTTTTGTACATTCTGATCACATCAATGTTTTATTTTGCAATAATGACTGACTGATTGTATGTTAACACTTACTTATGTATTAGCTATAGTTTGTAATAACTAGATATTGTTTAAAATGTCTGCAGAGTTACTGTTGGTTATAGTTTTATCTGTAACTCTGCTATATATTCTTTAATACCCACCAAGGCTGTATTATTTTATCAAAAATACAGTAAAAACTATAGCATGGTGAAATAATAATAGATTTGAAGAACGGTTTTCTATTTGAATATATTTTCAAATGTCATTTACACCTGTGGTAGCAAAACACCACTCTTCAGGGTCACATGATCCGTCAGAAATCATTCTAAAATACTGATTTTCTCCTCAAGAAACATTTTTACAGTCACCTTTGACTGTAAAATACAAGTGTTTCTTTTAAAAACATTAACAAAAGCAATGTATTTTCTATCTTTTAGTACTTTAATAATTTTTTGATTGTTGTTGTGAATCATTAAGCTAAATTCATGTAATATTTGTCCTCCAAACCAGGATGCAAAATTCTTGTAACCAGTACACTATGTTCTACATTAGCAACATGTTGTCTGTTACATTCTCTTTTAACAGGATAACACCATCTATCTGTTCTGGTGAGCTGACTATAGCTAAGGTCTGCATAGACTGCGGTCTGCAGCAGTGCAACAATGGTGCATATTGCATAATTAATGCAAAAACACCATTTATAACAGTGTTGCTCACTGTACCGTATAATGTCATTATCTCCATCAGTGTAAGTCTGTAGCCAGCTGCAGCTTGTTGAATGGCCGTCATGGCAGTTGTAGTGTGCAGTGAAGCTGCGGTCTGCAGCAGGTGTGTGTGTGTGTGTGTGTGTGTGTGTGTGTGTGTGTGTGTGTGTGTGTGTGTGTGTGTGTGCACGACTCATGATGGAGTGAGTGTCCTACAGTGCTGTCTGACCCCGCTGCTTCTGTCTGGGTAAAGCAGTGAAAAGAGCTGCAGCCACCAAAGGCAGAGAAAGAGAGAAAGTGCGAGAACACGTTGACATGGTCTCCCTGTGAGGTATCGTGGTTGTGAAACTTGATAGTGACCTTCAGAGGCAGGAACCTCTGCAGGAGCTCTATCATTTACACTCTTCCTGTTTTAACAGCACATCAGCATTCACAGATGCATGTCAGCAAACCAGCATATGTGTCACCTATGTGACATTGCAAAGACATTTTGTTTATAATTCGATTTAATAAATAATTATGAAGTTTTTTTCAGCATGACGATCAAGAATGAACCCTGAATTAACACTGACAAGGGGAAAGACTATGCAGCACATAAAGGAAACCACAGCGATGAAGAAATAAATAAGATGAATGAACAGGAATATTTACAAATGTGTAAACTTCAAGCATAATGGCATTCCTCAAAATATTATTGCAAACACATTAGCTGTGCACAATAAACTGACATGTAATTATTCCACAACACAAGCAAATTTCGATCATGTAAAACTAAATTGCACTTTCCCAACCTCAGTAACGTCTCATTCTCCAAGTATAAGTCCTCATTCATGCAAAGAGTCTGCAAAGAAGCATTCATTTTTTACTTAAATATTTTTCTCTTTTTAAGACATTAATAAGTAATAAGACAGAACTGGTTTTTAAAATGATGTTATGTTTTGTTTGACAAGAACAATAATCCCTCTTAATATAAAGACAATTAAGAAATTTCTCCTCTCAGACTTTGTCCACAATGCAAAACAATCAAGTTCTTAATCACGTCTTGTTTTGCTTGAAACAAGATAGATTTCCTTGACAAGCAAAATATATTATGTCTAGATTTAATGAAATTTCTTGGGTCATTATCCTTCTCCAGTAAATTTGCAGTATAATGTTTTAAAGATATTTACAAGAAATCAAAATAATTATGAAGACTTCTAATTTTGCTGTTGCATGACTACTCCCTATCCATATACACAACATCACATGCAGTCAAAGGAGACATCTAAATCACAGCCTCTTTTTTAATACATATATTAATTAACGTTAAATATGTTGTCAGACAAGTAAATGGAAAGATAGTCTTCAGATTGATTATTCACCTCAACATGAACAAATACTAAATGTTTATAAGACAAACATACTGTAAGCATTCATGATTGTTCTTTTTTATCATATAGGCTGTGCTTATTTGATGTTTTACTAATGCTTTTTTTTATTTGTAGTTATTCAAACAAGTTGTAAACATCAGCTCAGCAATTAAGAAAAACTGAAATGAACAAACTATCCAAATAATGAATTATAGAAATAATAAACTTAATTACATTATTTTTAATGTTCATTCAACATGTTGTGATGTAACTTCACCACACTGTTTGGCAATTTATGTTTACAATAGGCCCTGTGGAAGTTCTTTTTGATGATCTGTTCTATAAACGTCCGAGATTATTGTACACATCAGAAACTAGCATTATAAGCAAGATTATGTAATGGCATTGCTCGTATTCTGCTCATTTACTCGCGCCAGCATGACCCGTGGACCAGCCCGTGCTCTCGACGACAGATTGCAGCGGATTGCGTCTCAGTAACAGCAGAACAGTTTAATGCAAAGATTCGAATTCTAAGATCCGAATTATATAACTCGATGTATAATTCGAATTTTGCGACGTAATCATACAAAACCACTTCCCACTGGAAATGCCCGCACGCACGCGAGATGTTTACTATAGATGAAATATGAAAGTCAGGCAACACTTTTTAACAGTTGATTTATACGGCGTCAACATGATGCAAGTGTCACACTTGTATCATTCCCATTCCTTTTAATCCGTCGGTTAAGACTGTTCAAAATACACATTACATATGGAAATATTACATAACGTTATCATACCAAAAACTGACCTATTTGGTATCCACCAGAATCATCACTGCAATTGTATCCCACTAGAACAATATAATTGAGATGCTCTTATTAATACTAAGCAATCTCACGCAGCCTATGAGGCCTGGGAAGTACACGAGGGCTTTCACGGAAAATTAATTAATTATTTTATTTATTACACATAGTGGGCTATAATTTAAATAAAACACTTTATTAAAAAAAATCTAAATTACAAATGATTTGCACAGAAAATAAATAACCAGATACAGAAGAAGAATACACGCATCTGCATAGCACTACATAAGAAGAAGACTTAGGAAGGACATTTCGGTGAACAAGCACGCCAAGAAAAAACTATCCCAATACGCACCTGCTGATGTTACAGACCCCTGTCTTGAATATCCTTGGCTTGTCAATCCCCGTGTGGCCTTAAAATAGGGCGTCGTGCTGTTAATTCATCGCTCGCGGTGTTAAACTGGATGGCACACGCATCACGTCGTGTGGATTGCATTGCCACACTCCGTTGTCATCAGTTACACGGAAGACAGCGCGGATCTTAATCCAGGAGAAGTGTTTTCAGTCTAGTTCAGTCTCCGTTGTCACGCCCATCTCTCCCTCGCAGTTCTCCGCCGTAAGAAATCCGAGGACGGTTTTGCCCTCGCCCACATCATGCGCCTCTGCGGTTGGTCAGGGTGCCACGACACGCGTAAGCCCCGCCCCCGGATGTGAAGTTCCGAATCCTTATATGCAGAGCCATCGCTAATATGGTAGTGGGGCTATTAATATTCACGAGCCAAGCCTTTGCCATTGGACCGTAAAAGCGCAACGTCAGGAGTAGGTCATTAATATTCAGAAACTAGGCTTCGCCATTAGAAGATTTCTCCGTCTGATTAATATTCATGAGCTAAGCTTAGGCTTCGCAGGGTGGCGTTCGCGGGGTTGGCACCAAAATCAATGCTGTTACATACGCGCGCAGTGACGCTCGAGCCAGGGATCCGACAGCCTGGAAACCTCCGTGAATTCACTGCATTTAGGAATACACCTGGCTGTGGAAGTCAGTCCTTTACACCTGTAGGCTAATATATGCAGTGATTGTGCTGTGCCTGTGTCACATTCATCGACACTTCTCAAATAGGCTACAGAGTGTGGTACAGAGAGACAAACAAATGCAATAATAAATGTATATTTTGCATGTTCAGAAGAAGTGAGCTGCCCTGTTCAGCAAATAATGTAAACAGGGTTGTGTCAGTAAATTGCTCAGAGCAAATAAAGAGAAGTGGAACCTGGTATTTCTTTGTTCTTTTTTTTTCATGTGTCTAATAGAAATTAACAAGTTATTTGAAAAACATCTATTACTGTTGGTCTAGTCTTCATGCTCTGTTAACTATGGTTTCACTAATAATAAACATATATTGCATAAAGCATTATATTTGTCCATGCCCATGTTGATTAGAGTATTTAAAACTTGAAAAGTATTAAATTAAGGTATATTTAGAACAGATAAAAATGTGCGATTAAGTTGCGATTATTCGTGAGTTAACTCATGACAATCATGCGATTAGCGACTTTCCTCATTAATATAGGCTATACTTTTTTCATTCTCCCTAAATCAAGTTTTTATATGAATGAACCTCTGAAGGGAACCGATTGTCTTCAGAAAAGTTTCGAAGGCATTTTCATTTCACCTGATAAAGTATCATTTATGAGCTGAGCGCTGCTTTTTAACAGCCGTTTCTGGGGAAACCGCTATATTTCTGTTTCTGACGTTCCAAGAGCACCTCCTACTGGCAGAGAATGAATGTGCATTTCAATAATCCAGTCTGCAGTTTTTGTTCAGACCAATGTAAAAAATCCACCCAATAAATATTCAGTATAATTATAAGGGTAATGTTAATTTATTTAAGTTTTTTTGTTAACTTCTATCCCAATAGTAAATCAATTGCCGTTTCATGGTCTACAACATGAAATAATAAAAGTGTCTGCTAAATGAATAAATGTAAATGTTAATAAACGAATCCCATTATAACATGTGCATGAAAAATTTAGAAACATTGGACTCAACACCATTGTGCAGCAGCAAGCATCACAACAAAAAAGGAACCTCACGGTTGATCTAGGTAAATGTGTGCAAATGTATAGGGCCCCATTCCTATATTTGCCTGGTGTCCCCAATTCACTAAATCCGCCCCTGCTCTCAATTAAGACGACCATCTGCATGATGATGCGCGTGCTGGTTAACCTAATCAGCCAGTTTTATAAAGCTCCACAACTGTAGGAAATTAATAATATTTTCACAACAAAATAAAATAGAGCTAATGCATGCCACTTGTTAACCCAGAGTTCAGTATTTGTGGAAATCAGAAAATACATTGCTAGGGAGACCACTTGTCACAAGGGCTATATGAATCAAAAGTGTATCAACACAAATATATATAATAATAATAATAATTTGTTACATTTATATAGTGCTTTTCTAGACACTCAAAGCACTTTACATAGTAAGGGGGGTAATCTCCTCATCCACCACCAGAGTGCAGCATCCACCCGGATGATGCGACGGCAGCCATAGTGCGCCAGAACGCCCACCACACACCAGCTTATTATGGCAAGCCGTTTTAACATTTAATCTATAAGCTGTACTAGTATCTATTTTCATGCTACTAGTACTTATTTTTAGATACTAGTATCTTTTCCATTAAGTACTAGTACTTATTCATTAGGTACTAATGCTTATTCTTTAGCTACTAGTGCTTATTTATTAGATACTAGTATTTATTCCAATAGTGACTAGTAATAAATTATGCTTTTCTTGTTAAGAAAAAATAGAACTAGTTTTTATTTTTTAGTTACTAGTAACTTTTTAGACCAGAGATATCCTGAACTTAATAGATACTAGTACTTTTTAAATTTGCATTCCTGCCCAGTATGCTAATCGTATGTTGAATATTAATGAACCAGCAACATATAGGAGAGAGACAGGGCCGGCCCAGGTTTTGTTGGTGCCCTAGGCGAGATTTTAGATTTCTGTCCCCCACGCCCCACTACAACAATTTCAGAAAATGCAGATTTTTCAAAACTTACTATAATATAACAGAAAATAAATACTGACAAGTATTAACATAAATTAGTAGTAAATAAATTGTGATAATAAATAACAAACAAATTTGACTAACAGTCACTTGAAGAATCACACAAAAATTAAAAGTGCAAATCAGTGGAAAATGACATGCTTAAACCTAAATTATGTAATTTTATGAATGCTAGGTTATAGTCCTATAGTCAAGACACTTTTGGTGAATTAAAAGCAAGCAGTAATGTAACTGAAAATAAAACAACATTACAGGAACTTAAATTTATTTTTAAAGAAAATAAAGTAAAAATAAACAAGCAGTTAACTCAAGCAAAAACGTTCTACAGTGTCAGGATGGCCAGTTAAGATGTTCTAAAAAGGCTAATTCAAAATACTAGGCTACATAAAAATCACGGGTGTTAACTTGCGATTTTTACCTCAATATTGCTATTTTTTCTGCTCCTCTTCTGTGTGTCTTTTCCTGCCTTGTGCCCCTGATAATTGTCTTTTTTTCACAATTTTTTTTAGAAATTTGTACGTCACCTCCACTCAGTGTTGCCAAGTCCGTGGTTTTCCCTCGGAATTGGGCAACTTTAAAATCAGTTGCCGCGGGTTGTTTTTCATGTCCATGCGTTGAAGCGAACCCAATAATGTGATATTTAGCCCCTGCAATGCGAATTTTAACAGGGAAACCTCGCCAAAAAACGTGAATTTTACGCACCCGGAGCGGGATATTTACAATTTTCACCCCCCTCGAAACGCGATTGGGCTGTTTTGGGCTTCTTATTTTTTTATTCAAAGAACAATAACATACAATATTTTATCAAGAAATAACATCAAAAATATGTTACAACATATAAAAATAAACAGAAAATTAAATTACAACAAATAGGAGTTGCCAGGGGGAGGTAAGTATACAAGTTCAAAGACACAAGATACGTACACGTATACATATCAAAATCAAATAAATAAAGTTCACAAGCTTTCAAAGACCTTACAGCTTTCTTATTCAAAGAGTCTCTGATAATCTCTCTCTTTCTCTGACAGCCAACATATCCATAATGTAACGGGGCGAATGAGACATGAGACGTGCGGATCCATGTGCAAGCTTTATCAAACAGGGACGTGGTCAAAACACAGGCAGGGTCAAAACACCAGCAAACAGGTATGGCATGGGCTAGTAAAGAAGTAAAAGAGTACATTTTCCCATAGGAGTGAAAAAGGTTTTAAACACTGAATATTTTTATTGATAAAATGTTGAACTTTACACCATAGTGTAACTGAATATGTACAGTGCCAAAATAAGTGCATTTTCCTCATTTCCTCATTCCTAAATTTTTGTAAATACTGATTTGCTCAAATCTGTGAATGAGCTTATAAGAAACTTATTTAATCTTATTTCTTCGATGATATTTCTACTGTAATAACCACACTTTTCTCCAGCAAATAAATTATCCATTTAATAAAGAGTTCTAATGAGACAAAAAATAAGGTACAGTAACAATTTCTCTTAGAAAAATAGTATGAATAGCTTTATTATTACTCTTGGGATTTCATGAAAAACACATTTAACCAATGTAAAAAAAACATTAGTACCATCAAGAGACGCTGATTGGGAGAATGGTCTTTATCAATACCTAACATGTGAGTACCTGAAAGGATTGAACCAATAACAATTGAGAACTCTCTTTGAGGAATTGGTATTTTACAATAAGAAAGGAATTCATAAGAGTGTTCCTTCTTTGTTTTATAACTGACTAAACAATTTAATATTGTTGTCAAATCAGTTATTAAAAAAGAGATTTGTGATTGTATAGAATGTTTCTATTATTTCATATGAAATAGCGATGCAGAGAAAAATTATGCTTAAATAGGCTATTAATGACCAAGATAGGAGCATTTGTTTATTTTTGTTAACTGCTTGAAAGTGTGCATTTTCAGCATGGGTGTGTGTAATTTGCATTGTAGAGTAAAAGTATTGTCAAGTTATGTTTATCCCAGACCTTATTTTGTTAATTTTTTGTAAAACCCCATTATAATTTCATGTTTATTGTTGAACACTTAACAATAAACATGAAACACACAACACTATCATATATTTATTTATTTAACATTAACACACATACTCAAATTTGCACCTAACACACCTGTACATACTAAATTGTCTATTTTGTATACTGTGTTTGTGCTATTTTGCACATTGTCTATTTTGTATATTTGTATATTATTCTTTTAATATCTGTGTCTTGTCCTGTCACTGTCATTCTGTTGCAGTTTTGAGCTTCTGTCACTATAATAAATTCCTTGTATATGTAAACATACCTGCAATAAAGCTTGTTCGGATTCTGATTATAATATAATCTAATGTACATTAAATTAAATAAAGTTTTTAGTCACTCACTATTACACAACTCACTATTACATGTATATCACAGTTATACTAAATAAATATTAGAAATGTTACCAGAAAAAAAATCAACAAGCTAGACAAGTGTAAGCTTTCACAATTTCTAAAGAAAATTAATTATATTCCAAGCCTAACTAAATAACTGGAGACAGAGTTATTTTTAATTCCATGTAGCTCACAAAACACTGAAATCGGCTGATAAATGTAAACGTTATCATGTTTTTATCCAGAAAAAAACGCAGCTCCTCCATTTACCAGTTGACGTATTGTCTTGCCCTGACCAACATGGCGGACGCGTCACTAGTGGAGGTGTTGTATTTCCACTCTTGAGTGGAGCTTCCACTCGCCCAGTGTCTGCAGCCAGACCCTATTGGGTTCACACTTTAGAGTGATGTGAGTGATGTGCCCCCCAGTCATTTTGCACCCTAGACAACTGCCTATGTCGCCTATTCCACGGGCCGGCCATGGAGAGAGATTGGACAAGAAACGGAAAAAAACATAGAAAATAAACAGTCATTTGTACACAAGCACATAAAAAAACTATTTTGTCAGTTTTGTAAACACTGTAATTTCGTAAACATAGTAGCCTACATTCAGGTTATACATTTTTTTTGTCAGTACATGTGTTCCCTGGGAATCGAACCCACAACCTTTGCGCTGCTAACGCAATGCTCTACCACTGAGCCACAGGAACAGCCTAACGTGTGTGTTGGTCATCAAGTGACCTCTAGTGGCAGGATGGAGATAAGACACAAATTTTATTATCTGTCATTTTCCTCTTTTTCCTCCAGTAAAAACAATAAATATCATATCAGGGCTGTAATTTAACTTTTTGCATATAACACTGGTGCTACAGACATTGAATGTTTTTACATTAATGTTCTGTACAGGGCACACAAAATCCGAACCTTATGGTTTTCAGACAAACATTTTATTTATTTGGAAAAAAGGCCAAAAATTATTAATAATAACAAAAACAAAAAAACACGTATGCTGTACTTGTAGGGCTGCAGGATTTGATCAAAAATTTTGTTTATATATACATCAGAACTAATAATGATTATGTTATTATTTCTAAATAAAAACATTAAACAAAATAATGAATATTACTTTTGTAATAACACTGTTTCACTATAATATACAAAACTGAGTATTTAAGAATAAATATAATAATAAATATAGCTGCAAGAAAAATATAAAAAATTACACTTCTCTACACTGAAGAAAAATGTAAGGATTTGCAAATGTTTACCTCAAAGTTCCCAATAATTTGTGCTATTTTTACTCGTTATTTTGTGAGCAATAACGAGTAATTTCTTTTCATTCATACTCTTTGCCGGAGGGTGCCCTTGCACAGAAACTCCACTAGTGAGACTCACTTCCAGGAAGTCCCTCATATGGACAAAGACATTCAGCTTTCTTTGTGAATGTAGCCTAGTAGCTGCATAGCATGCAGATAGACGTTTTACTGATGAAACATGAAGAAAATAAACAATGATTGCGACAATATTTATTGCGAAATTATTTATCTGTGTTCTTCAATCCATCTCGGGTATAAGATCGTTTATAAGAATAAAGTATGTTTAAAATGCAATGCTAATCGATCTTTATTGCTGTATAGAATAATATAAAGTGGCATGATTTCTGCCTCATTCTGTTTAATGAAACCATGTCAGATCACAAAATTAACTTGTTTCAAACGCTCGACTGATGTTATGATGTGAATTTGGAGTAAAAACATGACTACATACTTTTGTTGGACAACAGGTTTGTAATCTTTTCTTTGTGTTTTTATGATAACTAATTAGCAAGGAAGGCTAACATACAAAGCCAGTTAGCCCTACTTAACAATCAAATCAATTCAGCATATTAATGTATTTGTACTGCCATGTGGACTCTGATTGGATGGTTGAGAGGTACTCATGTTTATGTAATGATCTGTTTGAATTAAGATATCTCCAAATACATTCTTACTAGTTCTTTATGAGGTTGAAGATATCTCCAAATGAACAGGTAGTGGTAGTTATTCTGTTTTTGATATAATCTTTTAATTTCTGACTAGTAATTATTGCAATAGTGACTAGTATTTATTTAAATATTATTAGTAAGCATTCATTAGATACTAGTACTTAGTAGTTATTTGTCACTGTTGAAATAATTACTAGTATCTAATGAATAAGTACTAGTATCTAATGAATAAATACTAGTATATAATAAAGAAGTACTAGTATCTAATAAAGAAGTACTAGTATTTGATCGATAAGTACTAGTATATAATGAATAAGTACTAGTACCTGTTAAATAAGTACTAGTATCTAATGAATAAGTACTAGTATTTGATCGATAAGTACTAGTATCTAATGAATAAGTACTAGTACCTAATAAATAAGCTCTAGTATCTAATAAAAATGTACTAGTATCTAATGATTAAGTACTAGTAACTTTACAAAAGACACTAGTGCCTAAAGAATAAGCACTAGTAGTAAATGAATAAGTACAAGTACTTAATGGAAAATATACTAGTATCTAAAAAATAAGTAGTAATGTTAAATTAGATACTAGTGCGGTTTATAGATTACATGTTAAAACGGTTTGCCATAGTATCTAAAAAATAAGTACTAGTAATGTTAAATTAGATACTTGTGCGGTTTATAGATTAAATGTGAACACGGCTTGCCATACGCAGTGCATCATCATCACATGTCATGAGTTGTGAATGGAAATATGGGCTGGTGTCAGGAGGATCGTCTCACGTTGATGGCGTCATTCTGTGGCGCCAAAACAGTTTCCTCTCAGCTTCCTCAGAGCACCTCCATTGTGGACAAAAACAAAATTACCTGTTTGGTGTTTAATGTGTCACCAATACCTGCAGTTCTTTTAGCGCGTCTAGTGGTTTCTAGACCCTGTCGGTCTCGCCATGAACGACAACGATGATTTGACGGCAAGTTTTCCTTCAGGTCAACTCCATGCTAATGTGGCGTTTGTTCCTGATGGACTTTGCTGGATGTCAATTCTCTCCTGTCTACTGCTTGCGTGCTCCTATGTTGGAAGTTTATACGTTTGGAAAAGCGATTTACCAAGGTATTTTTCATAGTCTTCGGCTGTGTCACAAAACCTAGTGAGCTCCCTACCTATACAGCGTTGTGACGACAGATTCGACGCTTACAGTATATTGTTTAAATCTAATATTCGAAAAACATTGTTTCAAGCGAATGCTGAACCAAATGTATTGTTTTAAAACTTTTAAAATAACGTTTGAGTCGAATGTTCTAATGCAGCTTGAGGCGAACGTCCAGTATTGCTTGAGTGGAATATTTATATAACGTTATACAAATACTAACGTAACGTTATTCGAATCAAATGTTTTAAAATGCTCTTCAAATCGAACGTTAAAAATGTTGATCAAATGGTACGTTTGGAATTATTTTTCAGCACAAAATGTTTCCATTCTTTGACATCAGCAACATGAAGTGCAAGAAATATTAGTAAGTTGATGAAAAACTAATAATTAATTAAATCCTAAAAAATTACATAATAATAATAATCTTAAAGTCAACAATCAGGATAAAATATTCTGGATTTTATTTGCATTTATTTTATAATTTGTATTAATTATTAATATTTTGTTGTAGCAGCCCTAGTGGCAGCCTGCCTGATTCCCCCTCCCCACTGTTTATATTTAGTCTTGTTTTATGTAACAAACTGCTGGCAAGATGCAAACTTGTTACTGTATAATGCATTTAATAATGATTGTTTGTGGTTGTTTGCTCTAACAGGGATCATCCTGCAGTGATAAAGAGGCGCTTCACCAGTGTACTGATTGTATCCGCTCTGTCTCCAGTGTTTGTGTGGGCATGGAAAGATTTCACAGGCATCCAGGTTAGTTTACTGCAACGCACACGTCTAGTCCTTACTCTTGTTTGCTGTACAGTCATGGCCAAAAATATCAGCACCCTTGGTAAATATGATCAATGAAGGCTGTGAAAATTAATCTGCATTGTTAATCTTTTTGATCTTTCATTTTAAAAAAAATCACAAAAGTCTAGCCTTTCATTGGATAATAAGAATTTAAAATGGGGGGAAATATCATTATGAAATGGTTTTCTCTAATACACATTGGCCACAATAAACCTCCATTTGCCAGTTTAACAGCTCTACATTTTCTCTTATAATGCCTGATGAGGTTAGAGAACACCTGACAAGAGATCAGAGACCATTCCTTCATCCAGAATCACTCCAGACCCTTTAGATCCCCAGCTCCATGTTGGTTCTGTTCAGTTCACCTCACTCATTTTCTACAGGGTTCCGGTCAATGGCCATAGTAGAAGCTCGGTTTTGTGCTCAGTGACCCATTTTGTGTTGTTTTTGAGGTTTGTGTTTGGATTATTGTATGGTTGGAAGATCCAAACATGGCCCAATATAAGATTTCTAGTCACTTATTGATTTTTTTATTAGAGATGCACCGATGGCAAATTTTCTTGGCCGATTCCGACCTGCCGATAAAGATTTTTGCTGATTCCGATTTTCTTTCTAAGAACTATAATTGACAGCATATACAAACAAAAATCTATGCAAATTAAAAAAATTTTTTTTTTACATAATACAATTAATTATTAAACGTTACAATTCCCCTAATCTGGACTGAGTTACATATTTTCTCTCACTTACAACAACTCTCAAAATAAAGTCCTGTGACTGGAAAGAGGAAGAAATAGTTAACTTGAAATGAGTTGCTGTATGTAACAAAACATGTAATTTCCCTCTGTTTACAAATGGTCATTTATTTCCCCTATCTTATTAAATGTGTCATCTTTCACATCAAATTCTTACTTTGTTTCAATTAATTAAGTTAGCATAATAAGAAACTGTAGAGTTGTTACCATTCAAATGAAATTAGTATTAAACTCTATATTTGCACTGCTGAGGAAACAGAAGCTGCATCTGAAGTGGTATTAGATGCATTTACACTGCAATATTTCAAATGCATAAATCATTTTATAAGATTAATGTTTTACATATTTTTTTAAACATACAAATAAATGTTGAAAAATGTAATGATACTTTTAAATATGACTAAACCACAAGTAGGTGGCGGCAAATGTCTGTTTTAATGAGCGAGTCATTTATTCATTCATTCAACCGATTCATTCAAACGGCTGATTCATTCAGAAACGAGTCAATTGGCTGTCGTTATGAATGGGCCACTGAATCATTGACTCACTCGATTAATTACAAAACGTGGATTTATTCAGTAACGAAACACCGCTGTGTGTTGCTCTGAGACACACAACAGTTCTTGCTGTGGCTTTGATCACAACTATTTTCGGATGTGAAATTGAGCAAGAAACAGTCAGTATTTTGTCTAAAATCTAAGTCACTTAATTTGAACTTCTTGTTTATTGAAATACTATTGTATAAAATCAGTGTCACATTGCAGTCGTGTTGATATTGATATTCAGGGCATCATCATGGTCATATAATGCACCAGGTATGGTGACCCATACTTAGAATTTGTGCTCTGCAATTAACCCATCCAAAGTTGTGGTGGCTTCTGCCGGTGCTGTGAGGATTCATTCTCAGAGTCTTGAGGTATGGATGCCAGAATTTAGATTTTATTATCAGAGACAATAAAACAGAGAAAACTCTGCAGAGCAATCTCCCGAATCTGGGTTTGCATTCTCTTATATACAGTTTTTTCTTAAAGTGTGTTCGATACATTTCCTATATTGTTATTGTTTACCTTTTTTTGGATGTGCCTCTAGTCTGCTTTCAGGAAGCGGACAGGAGGCCTCCATTTACGTTAAAGAAGAGGCACCATCATATAAGTTTTGTCTGATGTCACAACAGGATGTGCAGTTTCAGCACAGAATGTATGTCTGCACATCCTCTTCTCAAGCTGGCCTCTACACACAGGCAGATATATGTTTATAATAGCAGAATAACTTGATACAGAAATGGCTATTTTTACATTGATTATACTTGATTAATTTATATTTTGATTAATAAAACTCTTCTACAAAGTGCACACACACAGCAGTGAACACACTCACACACACACACACACACACACCCGGAGCAGTGGGCAGCCATTTATGCTGCGGCACCCGGGGAGCAGTTGGGGGTTCGGTGCCTTGCTCAAGAGCACCTCAGTCGTGGTATTGAGGGAGGAGAGAGCGCTCTACATTCACTCCCCCATCTACAATTCATGCTGGCCTGAGACTCGGACTCGCAACGTTTCGATTACGAGTCCGACTCTCTAACCATTAGGTCACGACTTCCCGACTGTATGTGTTTACCGTGCTCTATTTGATACGTTGTCCTAGATCTCACTGCATCATATAGTTTTGTTGTAAAGCATTTTGCAATTTGTTTTTGGCAATGTGTTTAACCTTATTTGATGGAGAACACCAGACTTACTCAAATTTGTTTGATTTCTCCTATAGCCTGGTCCCTCGTTACTGGCACTTATGGGGATCCGGTTGGAGGGTTTTATTCCTGCTATCATTCTTCCGCTGCTGTTGACTATGGTTAGTGAATGACTAAATCTGTACTTGGTGTTTTTATAAATAATGGAAAACAAACACTGTTTATCTTCAACCTAAGGCAACACATTATTGAAATTGTATATTCTAAGAAACTTCCGATTGTAGAAGAGTCTTTCTATTGGACACCTGATCTGGCACATTTTTGTGTGTTATATTTGATTATTTTACTACTCTGTTTTCTGTCAGATGCTGTTTCTGGGTCCACTGATCCAGCTAGCCATGGATTGTCCCTGGGGTTTCATTGATGGGATGAAAGTTGTAGTTGGTAAGCAGCCTTTTCCACTTCTAGTGATTTCTCCAGTGAATCTCTCTAATTATAAAGCTAGTTTGGGGTTTAAATAATCTGTTAGTGAGCTATCATTATGCTAAATTATTATAGGCAACAAGTGTTAGCCAAATATTTGGGAGGTGAATCTGTATCTTCATGTTATGCCAAATAAATGAGCTAGATTGATCTTTGTTGCTGTAAAAGAACCAGATTGGCGTCAGTGTTGTTGTAAATGTGATTGGCCTGTTATGTCTTTACAGACCCTTGCTTCTGGTCGCTGTGTCTGAGTGACATGCGCTGGCTGAGGAACCAGGTTGTGGCGCCATTGACAGAGGAGTTGGTTTTTCGGGCATGCATGCTTCCCATGCTAGTACCCTGTGCAGGCCCCTCCACCGCAATCTTCACATGTCCACTCTTCTTTGGTGTTGGTGAGTGGTGGCGTGCCATTTGCTTTGATACAGGTTGGGGTAAATACATAAATTAATTGTTTTTACTCCATCCTGCTTTTTTACATTAAGTCTTGAAGTCAACAAGAAATCAAAGTTGAATATTTGCATTCTTGATACACATTTTAATGTTACTCTATTAATGTGCAATCTAGAATATATTTTTGAACTGTCATTTAACAACAAATCTGTGTATTATTAGTATTTAAGGACACTTTGTCACATAACATTTCATCCTAATTTACAACACAAGTACAAACAAGAATTTGTTCTTAACCTTGATTTAATATTAATGAATTTAGAGTCATTTAAATAACTGACCCCCCACCCATTTTGTCAAAGCTTTGTATTTGGCTACTTTTGTAGATAACCGCTTTTCTGCTGTCTTCCAATCTAATTCAAAGTTGTGATGAAATGGTAGTAGTGATAGATATTTTCTTCCATATACATAACCTTTCCTGGAAGGTTGAGTTATTACATTTTGATTATACATGCATGTATAAGAATCTATAACATGCATTTACAAGATAGATTGAATTTTCATTTCATGGCAACTAGTGTTATAAAGGTTACTGCGATAATAGCAACTACTAAAAAACTGATTTGAAAAAGAACTGTTGGGATACTCTCCAGGGAAATTATTGTTGATCCTTAATTCTTGATACTAGATACCTAGATATCTGGTAATTGGTAACCCAAGCATTTCATGCGGTTCTCTGAAAATAGCTGGAAATCTACTTATTCAAGTCTTATTTGACAGAAAATATCACCTCTGTATTAATGTGTTTGAATGACTGACCACTGACTTGCTCAAGAAAAACAAGACTGTTTATAATTTAATTTGCATTGCTTTGTAGACCATTATTGTTATGGTAACCTTCTCTCTCTCTCTCTCTCTCTCTGTTTGCATGTGACTGCAGCTCATTTTCACCATGTAATTGAGCTCCTGCGGTTCAGACAGGGCACTGTCTCAGGGATTTTCCTCTCCGCAGGTAATCGAGTCATTAGTTTACTGTCATCTTTAGTGTGAGGAGTGCCGCCTGTGAGACATAATTACTCATGTCTTTGTCTGTTTGTGTATTTTTCAGTGTTCCAGTTCTCCTACACTGCAGTATTTGGAGCTTATACAGCCTTTATATTCATCAGGACTGGTGCATATATTCTCTTTAATACTACTGATGCATGCACTACTCCACAACAGGGCTAACAAATTCTAAAATAAAAACGTTTAGCTTTAAAATATAAATTTTAACCACTAAGATAATTTTTGTATTGACTATTTTCATGACAATTGAGCACATTGACTTCCCAGTTCATATTTCCGTAATGCCAAAAAAAAAAAATCTGGCTCATGACTGCAATGCACAAAAAATATTTAAATTGTATTGTATTTTTTGTATTGTACAGTATTTGTACCTTTTGCCTTCCTGTGACTTTTTTGAAAATATCATTGTCCATATATAAATGATTCATAATCTAAACTAGATAAAGTTTGCTTAAGAAAGCATAGCAACAACGGTTGAAGTAGTTTTAAAAGCTTGACGTTTAATGTAAGTCTGTGGGATTTTTGAGTTAATTTTTAGGCTACATTGCAGACAGTAATGATAATTAGGGAATTAATTAAGCTCAACTGTCATTAAAATAATATCACAATTCAACAAAAAATTTCTTTGTTTTCTTTGTGTAAAATAAATGTCTTATTTTTCTTTTGGGTGAAATGTGACCAGGAAATTGTACTGACAGACCTGAAACTCTCAGAGACAATGCTCATTGTAGTTCTGATTCAACTAGATTTGTAGCAAACAAACTGTAACGCATACAAAGAAATAACTGCAACTATCTCTTTCTATGTATGTGTCTGTAGGTCATTTGGTGGGTCCTGTGCTGTGCCACTCCTTCTGCAACTACATGGGTTTTCCAGCTCTCGGCACGGCCCTGGACCACCCACACCGCCTCACGATTCTCTCCTCCTATATGCTGGGGGTCGTTCTCTTCTTCCTCCTCATCTTCCCCATGACTGACCCGCTCTTTTACGGTTTTCCCACACCCGTCTGCACCCTGACCTCCACGCCTGGATCCATCTGCTCCTGATCCGTCCATACCTCCATCCCGCATTTCATCCATTCCTTCTCTCCAGCCATTTGAAAAGGAATGGCTGTTTTGCTGCTGTTTTCACCAGGAGAGCGAGGGACTGCTGGAGAACAGGTATGAAAATTCACAGCCTCTGTGAGGTGGTGCGTGGAAGAACTCGGTGGATGCAAAACATCCTCAGGTTGCACTGGCCATTCTTTTCACCATTCAGCCGACGTTGCATTATCAAGTGACATCAGCTACAGGCCTACGTTAATTATAATGCATCTGCATGTTTATATGACAATATTTTGGTGTGTTTATCATGAGATTGGTGCTGGGGATAAAGATCAGACACTATTACGGGTTTCCTAGGAGGATTTGTATGCTGAAACGTGCATTGCTAAAATGCTAGATTCCCTATTTTTTGTTGTGATATTAGAATCTTGTTTGCATACACCGTACCTTGTTTGGTCTGGTGCACTTACTTGAAGACGACATTCATTTTTACAGGCTTATTTTGTTTTACTCTTGGTTTTTATTGCCTAAATATCATGTCACTCAAGTTAGTAGGCTTAAATTTAAATAAATGTCTTTAGGTACGCTTTTGGAGCAATAGACCGAGACCTATAAGAGTAACAAAATGTAGTGAGTGTGTATCAGAAGTTTAATTGCCCTGGCCTGAACACACAGCTTTATGTGTAGGTCTAGATAGAATTGCGGCCTCATGCACATTTCAAATATGAGGTCTTTTTGAAGCATTTATCGGTCCTGCCTTGGCTGTTTGCTAATTAGAAAAAAAGAGGAAATACCAATTACTGTTTATATTGTACAGTGGATATTCATTAATAGATTTTGACCAATGGTATTTCATTCGTATTTAATGCAGAGCTAAAGACATTCTTTTTTACATCAGCATATGAATCTTGTGAATGTAGTATGGTAGCACTGGAGGATGTTGAGTTAAATTATAGACTTCTGCTTTAGTAATGGAGGAAATTCCAACACTTTCTTTTTATGACTACTGTCTTGTAGTCATAAACCACCTGCAACAACATTGAAACTACCTATCAGAATTACACTGAGTTCTTTGACCGACATGTTTTACATTCTAAATCTAAATGCTCAGCTTTTTATAAACCTTGTATATATCAACAATGACATGTTAACAGACTCATGAATTTTTATGCGGGTTCCTTCACCATGCAGTGTTAGTGAAAACTCATACCACTGATCTGCATGCTGTACACTGGTGACATATGGATGTTCGAATGATGATTGATATAGAAACACACCAAATACACACTCCTAACAGCTTATAGGAATAGATGACCCCAAAATGAAATCTCTGCCATCATTTACCCACTCTTGTGTCATTACTTCTAAAAACCACAAAAGGAGACATTAGGGAGAATGTTCATGCTGCTCTTTTCCATATAATGAATGGTGAACGGAAGCTAAATTCTAAAACTTATTGTAGTCCATATGACTTAAGTGCTATATTCCACTCATTTGTGTGATTTTGAATATGCATATATTATGCTCATCCAAAAATGCATAACATTTCTTGTGTGTTCCAAGAAAGAAATTAAGAAATGGGTGTAAGTCAATTTTTTTAAATTGTGTGAACTGTCCCTTTAGCAAGTGTGGCTTTTAAAGTTATGTTGTTGTATTTGGTTTCAGTTCTGATTAATTGTGAAAGCAGAGTGTACAGAGAGTATATATAGAACCATCATTTACTTTATTGCTTGTAATTTGTTGATTAATATATTGGCATGGCTTGGCCTCACGTTTATTATGTGTGTATCATAGGGTAATTTGTAAGCTTTTCTGTGTTGTGAGAGACCATGCAAAGTAAACCTTTTAAGCAATAATCCCACAAACAGGATCAAATCAGGGATTTCCATCTAGTGCCATGTAAGAGGTTTGTTTTGGATATAATTTCTTATTTGACTCGCTACAAAGAAAAGCGTGATATCTATAACATCACTTTGAACAGCCAAATTTATAGTAGGAATTTATCGCAACTTGTCCAAATTACTACAGTGATCTGGTTTACTTGTCTCTAGTGTTCAAAAAGTTGTTTCAGGTGTGCCATAGTGTATATGACTGTACTGACGCGTTTACCCAAGGAGGATGCTGTATGTAAGCACTGTATAACTGTGACTGTACACGGAATGCTGCTTTGGTTTAGTCGCTTTGTGGTTGTGGTCAACAGAGGGCGCTAGAGGACCATTGTTGTGTTTGTGTCTTTTCATTGTTGTTTTAAGAAGCAGTCACCTCCTTGTGTTTATTAAGAAACTTTATCCGTATTGCTTTGCATATTTAATCCTGTTATTAGACAATTTAATTAAATTATACCCTGATACGCAAAGAACCTGTGGAAGAACCTTTTTTTTTTTTTTTTTACATCTTTGGAAATTCACTCATTGTTCTTGGATTGGATGTCATGTTGAATTGTGATTGCTAGGGAAAGCCGAATGCACGGGTGCTCTGGCGAGGACAGGCTTCCTGTCAGTGCTGTGATTGATGACTGGTGTACATTTTAGTAGGAGAATGTTTGTAGTGAATATGTGTCAGGAGCTTGTTAGTTGTCACAGTCCAGTACTCTTATCCTCACTTTCTTAATTTGTGAAGTCACTGTATTAGTTTATTTTACAAGAGTTTCAACTTTTTTTTCTTTGTTTTTCATCCCCTGTTTGAGTTTAGTGTTCTTTCTTTTATCTGGTTGTTTGCAAGCAAAACATTTGCACCAGGACATGCGTTTCAGATGCTTTGAACGTCATATTTACAGTAAGGAGGAGCAATAGACGTTCAAATCTATTTTTGCAATTGCGAAAAGTAGCTGAGCGCTGTTTTAGCTCATTGAAACATCTTAAAAATGTAAAGTATTTGAGAATCTCTACACAGATGAATTGTATAGACTGGTTGTTCATTACAAACAAGTCTGATGTTTATACTGAGAGCTATATTTTGTAATCAAATCTATTTTGGTGACTCTGAGAATAATGTGCATGCTAGTTGTTTTTGAGTAACGTGCAATGCAATTGTGTAATTCACTGATGGAAAAATGTTTTATGACAATCTTTCTGGGAATCTTTCAATCCACTCTGAAAACTATGCCGTTTGTAAATGAATTAAAGATTTTTAAACACCTCACTTGGAGTTGTGTTCTGTTTTATTTCTGTATCTCTTCAGAAGGTGATGTGTGTAATTTCTGCAGTTCCTCGGACAAACAGGTAATCCTGCTTGAAACGGGTTGGTTGAGCCAAAGGTTGATGGATGACTCGGGCAAATGCAGTGTTTTTAAAGCACTAGTGTGTGCACATTTTCAGGGGAAATCGACCCTGAATGACTTATGTTGACTTGAATGTTAAACTTGATGCCAGAAAGTTTTTGACATTGTAGTAGTTGAACACTTCAGCTTTAAGTAATATTTAATAATGGAGGCTCAGAAATAGGTTTGATGTGTAGAAACTTAATTTGTGTCTACCAAATGTAATTTAAGCTTTCTTACCAGTTACCAGTGTTTGACCACCAGGGAGAGATGTTATAATAACAATTGTACATTTAGGCATTTATATGATATGTTTGTATTAAAAATTATGTCCTGTTCAACCCTAATATTTATTCATTTCAGCACAAGTGACAGCTCATCTTCTGACATTTTTTGAGCGTTGACAAAACTGGGCCAAAACACTTGGAGACTGACAGTACCATTGTAGTCTCTTTTTCAGCCACAGGAGACATGTCAAGGCATGCATATATTTCCCTCCCTCTTTTAGATTTGTTTGAATGTGTGATGTTTTGAAGGTTGGATGCATAGAATCATTCACAAGTGGGTGTATTGATAACTGTTAACACTAAATCATGTTGCCCCATCTGTGATGAGTAATTTGCTTCATACAGGCGTTTCTCAACATCTGAAAATGGGGTTGGTAAGATTATAATTTCATGTTTCTTATGCTCACCAGAGATGCATTTATTTGATGGTACAAAAACACAGTAAATACAGAATATTACGATTTTAAAAGTAGTGTTTCTATTGTAATACATCTTAATTTATTCCTGTGATGACGAAAGCTGAATTTTTAGCATCATTACTACATTTTGACTGGATTCTTTTCAGTCAATAGAAAGTTTAAAAAGAAATAGAAATCTTTTGTAACATAAAGGCTGTATTGTTACTTTTGATCAATTTAATGCATTATTGCTGAATGAAAGTATTAATTTTTTAATAAACTGCCCCAAAACTTTTGAGCAATAATATATTTATCATATTTCTTAATGACATTGAAATGATGGCAGGAGGTCTTTTCCATGGCTTTACTGTTAACTATGTCCAAGTACTGTTCTATGCTTTGCTGTCTCTTTGTCAGTCTCTTTTCAATCTCTTTTGAGTATTTGTCTTTTTCGAATACTTGGTTCAAGCTTTTTGAATAGAGAGCTGTGAAAACTGTATTAACTAAAAGTAAAACTCCATCTATTGCATGAATTCTCATAAAAGCTTCTTTCAGTCAAATTTTAATTAAATCCAAATGAAAGTGAGTGCTTATCTTGATGATGAGTAAAGCTGTCTTTGATTTTTCCATGCTTGATTTAACCCGGTGAGAATGCATTGCTGACATGAAATATCAATGCAAGCAAATTAACTGAAGAATGCAATGTTTGTTATTGATATCGACCTGTTGGGTGAAGAAAACTCTGCAGGTGTCCTGCAGGGAAGGAGGTGATAATGATTCATTTGGATAGATAAATAAACATCAGGGTTTTCTGGCTTCAATAGATTTATTTGGCAATTTTTCATTTGTTTTGTCTTTATTCTTTATTATTTTTGGGGGCATAAAAGAGTAGTGATTGCACGTAGGTTTTGTTGCTAGGTAGTTGAAGTCAAAAGAGCCTGTGCCTATGGAAGTGTCCCAAATAGTGTTCTTGATGGACTTCACAATTAGCTTTCACAATGGACTATTATTTGTAAATGTAGCATTATGTCACCATAATGTGGACTCTGAAGGAGGCATTTGGGACAGGGCCTATTATATTCTGGTCCCTAGATACGTGCTTGGCCATTTCTGATCCAATTTTGGGGAGTTTTTGATCATTTTTTTTCATCCACCATGCAAAATTTGTAAATGTTTGCTCAAAGCGACAACACAGTTTTCCTGAATGAGACATATTTTTCAGAACTTCAGAAAGAGTGTACAGTTAGATATTGTCGTGGACAAAGCTCATCTTTATTTTGGTCCGAGATGCGGAGCATTCCTTTGCCCATGTTTTGCATGCTTAACGTAAGTTGCATTATATAAGTCACTTTGGATATCGCAGCACGTTTCGACTATACTGCAAAATACTGTAAGTGGTGAAATTGTCAGATGCATTATTCAATATTTCGGCAGCAATGAATACATTGCTGATAATTGCATAGAAATGAACATTTGGCACATTCATATTCTTTTATGTGATGCTTTTCATCACACAAGAGAATGCATGTTCATGAATTTCATGTATGTAAATATCACACCTGGCCCTTATTGTAAAAACGGGATTACTTGTCACAATCCTTCAGTTCTTTCATTGGAATATATTGGAAAATTAATAAGACCCAGAAAGGAATGACTGATTTTTCAGAAAATGAATCTAATGGAGAACCAGAAATGCCTTGTAGCCCTCTAAGAAACCTCTTGATCACTTTAACAGTAAAACTATTCCAACAGGAATGCAGCTCCAAATGTCTTTCACCAGATTTATACACCATCTGTTCATATTTTACATTTTCTTGCTTTCTCAGTCTCTCATTTGTACTCCGATTAATATAGATGCATTCCAAGGGAAGCAGAGGCTAAATGCAAGGTTTCATGCAAACTGACTAATTATATTCTAATGCAGAGTTTTAGAATTGCCTTTACTTGTACTCAATATTGAGTTTCTGCACTTTGGAGTCTGTCTGCACTTTGTACGTAACTTTCTGGAAACTCTTTGCAAGGAAGGACCTTATTGATTGAACGGTTCATGCAGTGGTTGTAGAAGGAGGCAGTGAAGGCTGAAGGGTTGACCTGCAGTGACCTTTCAGCAAACGTGTCTCTAGGGTGGAGGTCTGACTTCAGAGAGGATCCGCTCAGCTGTGAAGGACATTGCAATTGCTAAACTCACAGGTGTTTCTGGTATATAAACCTCAAGAGTTTTTTTGTATACTTTTTCAGAAGATCACTTGATGTGAAAGTCTTCAGCAACATGTTTATAATAGGTGAGGATTTTACAGCAGAAGAAAATATTATACCTGGCCAAACTGAGCAATTGATGGAGAAGGGGTTTCGTAAGAGTGGTGACAAAGAACCTGAAGGTCACTCGAGAAGACAAACATCACTGCAACTCCACCGATCTGGGCTTTATGGCGGTGTGGCCAAACTCAATTCTCTCCTCAGTGAAGATGCATGAAAACACAATTTGAATTTGCAAAACAGCACTAAAGGATCCTCAGACTCTGAGAAACAAGATTCTCTGGTCTGATCAACCTCAATTCCAAGCATCATGTTTGAAGGAAACCAGCTCTGCTCATCACCTGTAGAGTACCATCTTAAAAGTAAAGTGTGCTGGTAGCAGTCTCATGCTGTAAAGGTGCTTCAGCCAAGTACTGAATTATGCATACTTATGCAATGTACTTTCAGTTTTTTATTTTTAATAAATGTATTTGCCTTAAGGCCATTTAAAGATGTAGATGAGTTTGGTTCTTCATCAGAACAGATTTGGAGAAATGTAGTATTACATCACTTGTTCACCAAAGGATCCTCTGCAGTGAATGGGTGCCGTCAGAATGAGAGTCCAAACAGCTGATAAAAACATCACAACGATCCACAAGGCACCCATTCACTGCCAGTAATCCATTTCTAAAGAAATAAACTCATCTACATCTTGCATGGCGTGGAGGGGAGTATATTTTCAGCAAATTTTTATTTTTGGGTGTACTTTAAAGGTAATTGTTAATTCTGAGAAAAGGCCATTTACCATTTGTTTACAGAAGCCACTTTTGATATTTTGTATCTAAGCTAGTATCTAGCATTGCATTCCGATTATTTTAAGTTTGATTTCATTTCTTTTCAGTTGTCCTCTAACTTTTCCATTAAGTTTGAAATATTGCCTCCTATTGTTGTTGATTCAATTTATTTTTTCAAAACCGAAGCAATATACCGCTTGTGCTCACTCTGGTCTCATAAAAAGATAGTCGTGATATTGAAGGGGTGGAGGAGACCGTGCTGTCGGTAATGAAGGTGCTCTTGCTGAGTGCATATTTCCGAAGATCTTAATAGATTCAGTCTGAAGACCGTTTATCTCCAGGAACTGAAGCACTGCATTTCACGGTATTTGCCGCCTGTCTGATGACAGTGTAATGAGGGACACGATGATGGAAGAGTTTCCAGCCATTGATGTTTTATGCTTTGCAGTTACAGTGGCATATGAGGACATTATCTCTAGGCAGTGTTATTTCCCACAGAGAAAAATAATGACGGTGACACCGCATGTGCCATCGTTCTGTTATGTCTTTGCCGCATTCTAGCTCTCATGTCTGTATTTCATACATAATTTAGGATTAATAAATGCTGTATGAATATCGGTTTTTGTAAGTTCATTTTAAATTCGTTGTTAACTAATGAAAAAAAAACTTATTGTAAAGTTACTCAAATTTCAGGATTTCTTAGGATTTCACAGAACAATGGGTATAAAAGCTGTCTTTGGGACAGTGCCCTTTCAAAAGGTACACATTTGTACCCTATACCTTTAAAGGATGCATATTAGTACATAAAAGTTACATATTACCAGAAGTTTACATATTTATTACCTAAATGGTACATATTAGTAACGCTTGAAAGGGTGCAGTCATCATTAAAAAAAATATATTATACATAATTGCAAGCATTTAACCCTAAGCCAAACTTAAACCTATACTAAGTATGTGTGTTAATTAAAACAACTCACTACTTGTTTACTTACCCTTTAACAAGGACACTTTAAAATAAACAAATCAGCACTACATATTTATTGTCCGCATCAACTATTTCTTCTTACACTGTAAAATGATTTGAATATTAAATTGCTATGTGTACTTCTGTTTAGATAGTAGGCTAATATAACGTTTCATTTTTGTTGTCATTGTGCAGTGCACAGGTAGAGAACCCAAAAGAATGTGTAGCATTTTAGTACCACTGCATTTATCACATTTTTACCATGGTAAATCAGTGCAGAAAATGCATTAAAGTCTGCAGGTTCAGCCTGGGCCTGAGCAGCAAAAGATGCATAAGCACACACTCCATGCCTCCATACCTTTGTTTATCATTCAGTTGTGGTGAGGTTATTGTTATGGTTATGGTCTTGACTCTTTGTGATGGTTCAAGAAACTTGAGTATAAGCTGATGTTACTAAGGGCCAAAGGCTTTGTGTTCACATGACCTAGTTGTGATAAAATGTATAGCTAACTTTGCTGTCTGTGATAAATTTGTAAGTGGAATGTCAGTCTTCAGCTGAAAATGCTTCTCTTTCAATAGTTATGAAAGAGAAGGTGATGAGAACGTCTTTAAAGGGCACCAGTGATTTCAGACTATGGCTATTCAACTCAGACACACACTGTCTCCTTAAAGCGGTCATACCATCTAACCTTTTTATACCCTGAGTGTATGAATGTCACTCAAATGAAATAAAATGCAAAGAAACTGCTCTGGGAATGAAATGCTTCTCAAAGGGAAATCTGAGCTATTGTCCTAGCACTCCAAAGTAAACCGCATGAGCATATTGGAAACCGATAAGGAACATGCTTTGACTTCTTAAGTGCTGTTTACTGAAATCAACCTGTATGTGCTGTAATTCAATTTGAAGCAGCGTTGTAACGCCCGTGCAGTACAGAACTTTGGCCTTGTTCGTTCTCATGTCACTTGGAACACTTTTCCCGTTTCCTGTTGTTATTTCTGTCTGGGGCCGCGGACACTGTGGGGTGAAGGGTAAATTGGGAAGACTGAATGTGGAAGGTTTAATTCCATCATCCTCCAGAGACACCGAGCACACAAACGCAGAAGTAATACTGACAAAATCCTTCTTGAAGGACAGTAACACAATACCTCTTACGCCGGGAACTCATGGCAAGAATGTGCAACAGGCCAAAAGCATGGAGAAAACTTCAGGGAATGTCAGTGACTGTCTTAAATATCTGATTCATTTGCATTTTAGTCCATGTGTATTATGCAGTGCATTTCAGATGGTCTTAAGCTGCTAAGTAATGGTCATCTAATCAAATCAGTATCTAATTTTTCAAAGAAATATTGCTCGTCATATTTCTCAGCAAAATCAAAAGAAAATGTTGACAAATTACGTTGGGCGTATAATGTCATAGCAGCTATTATTACAGTTAATTTTCACTTCGTCACAGGCTAAATCAATATACATGTCATAAGAGGTAATCTTTTATCAGACCACTTACCTTTTAACAAATAATCACCTAATTAAAATTCATAAGCCAAGCTAATAAGCTTTGTGTTAATCTTTAGATTGATCCTATGTCCGTGTTTTGCATACATTCAATTCGATCTATTTTAAGTCCCCTTAGAGGCGGTGCTTTTTTGCGTTGTTATTTTTCAAGACCATTGTCAATTCTACATTACGATTTAAACGATATGATATTTTATCTGTTCATTTGGGGAGGTGTTCTTTGTAGTCATAGAAATCGTTAATAGTATAAGTACTTAATAGTATAATATAAATGTGTATAAGTTATACTTATCTTTTTATTCAGCAAGGAAACATTAGTTGAAATAAAAGTGACAGTAAAAACGTATAATGTACAAAAGAGTTCCATTTCAAATACTGTTTTAACTTTGTATTTATCAAAGAATACTGAAAAAATCATATAATGGTTTCCACAAAAGTATCGCTTTTTATTTATCCTCTTTCCTACTTGTTTCACTTCTGTTTTAGTTTTTATAACCAATTCTTACTATGTAAAAAAGAAGTATACTTAGGCCTTTAGTGTTACGTTAGAATCATTTTTATACTCATACCTTTTCTTGATTTAATATTTTGACTTGTTTTTAGCTTTATTTTTTGTTTATTTAAATGTTTAGTTTTGAAATGTTGTTGTATGCATTTGTCATTTTTATTTAATTTCTTTATCATCTTAAATGTGTATTTATAGTTTTAACTTTTAATTTTAGTTACTTTTTCTTATTTGTAAGTCGCTTTGGATAAAAGCGTAAAGTAAAAGTAATATTAAGTAGCTTTTTTCAGCGTTGATGATCATAAGAAATGTTTATTGAACACCAAACCAGAATATTAGAATAATTTCTGAAGGACTTTTTTAATAAACATTTAAAAAATAGTTTCTATGCAAAGGCGTTTCCTCTGCTTTCAAGTCACCTAGATCTATTTGTATGCCCCAAATAATTGACATTTTGTGGATGTCAAGGGTCTTGTTCTGTTGTGCCCGTTTTAGAATTAAACTTGAGTTGCACGACTCCAGCTATCACAGTAAATCCACGAGAGCAGGGATCTTGTTTTAAATTCGTCATAGGACTCCGGCATGAATGCAAGTGGTTTACGCTTATTGTAGTTGATCAGCAAACACTGTGGCCTCCACGGTGTTAGTCTGTGCCCTGATATGCCCACACAAATCAACCACTTGTGCACGTTCAGGGCATAAAGTACCCCAGGCACACAGAGTAATTGTAATCAACATAATTGCCATGCCCACTCGTGGCCGGCCTGATTGTGCGTCTTGCAGTCTTCACACAGTGTGTGTGTGTGTGTGTGTGAAAACCACTGTGATTACAGCTGAGGAAACTTGACGTATAACGTTTTACAATGAACCAGTGAAGTCCAACAGGAGAAATAGTCATAGATGCATTTGCGATCAATTACTCCTGAGACTGGATACCACATGTCAGCCACCTCTCATCGTCCAATCAGATGCGTAAAGTGTATGCAAATGAAGCTGGATCGGTCTGACACTTACATGCAGCCGCAAGGAGAATTATTATTAATTATTATCTGTAAACTAGTGCTATTTTAGAAACCAGTTAGCTAGAAAATATCTAGGTTATGCCCAGAAAGTGGCTAAAAAACCCTGATATTTGACTGTGTAATACTTTCTTCTACACTAGTGACAATTTCAAAACATTGCTCTAATTGTTTGAACCGTAGGGTCAAAGATTGTCTCCTGATAGATGTCATAACTTTAGTATATCGGCATAAAGAGCAAAAGTTGGTAAGAATTTAAAAGTTGCATAACACACAATGGCTCAATAGGGACCTTCACCCTGCTCATGAGAGTGATCACGACTATGACTACATGTGACACTTACTGTGAAAGGTAATATGTTAAGCGCTGTCTTATTTTATACTAACTCTTACACATAGATAACTACTTTGTCATGATGGCTTATGATGCTCATTTGTGCAGCTGTACCAACAAGTCTCCTCTGTTTTCACAGACATTGTGAGACTGGCATAATCATCTGATAATCTAAGAACAATTCTTCAATATTATCTGCGGTTTGCAGTGTAAGTATTTTTAAATGGGGAATTCACCACAGACAAGATTGACTTTTAATAAAACAATTTTTGCTACAAATGAAAGAAACAACATTGGCTCCTTGCAAAAACATGCCTCTAAAAACAGCAAAAACCTAACTATGCTTTAAATTCACTGCAGATTCCAGCTGAAATGCACACCAGTGGAAGTTAAAATGGCACACAATAGAGCATTAACCTTTTAGCCCACTCATTAGATAATGTCCAAACTGCTGCGAGACAACAACCAATGTATACATTCATCTTTTTTAAAGAAAACTGAGCATGCTTTTTATGCCACTCACTGGACATTTTAGTGTCATAAAACATGCAAGAAGCAACATATCATTTTTGCAGCGATTTTCCAATCTGGGTTGGAAGGAAAGCTAGGTCATGTGCACATAAATTCTTATGACCACAACAACTGAGAAAGGGGTGTTAGATAATAAAAATCCTGGACCTGGACAAACATTTCTTTCAAGCTGAAAAGATCATTGCAGGCAACCTTATGTAAAAGGAAGACAAACAAAGATAATGACAGAGACCGAGAGAAAAACAAAGAACACTGTGCTTGATCATTCACTAAAAATGGCACAGAGACGATCTTTACCAGAGTGTAATAAATCTAAATATGGGTGAGAAAAAGAATAGGAGAGATGGAGGAGGGGGTTTGTTCCTGCTGTGTGTACATTTCAAAAGTTGTTCTGAATGATGCTGAATTTGGCACAAGTTCCTGACCCAGTTTCCACAGACTAATTATTTTAAAGAAGACTGACAAACAAAAGAAGAGCACAATCTATGCATGCTTTCAAAACCAGTGTGATGGTAGACTAATACCTAATTATATAGTATCCACGCTATACTAAAAAGAATTACTGTTATAACAGCAACCTTCACTTTTATTCATATAAAAAAAGAATTATAAAAAAATGCAAGCAAAACGCTGTCACCGTGGTGTGTGTTCCTGTAGCTCAAAGAGTACAGCATGCCGCTAGCAATGCCAAGGCCAAGGGTTCAGTTCCCTTTGAATATATGATTTGATAAAAAGCTTAACTTGAATGCAAAGTAAGTCATTGAAGATAAAAGCACCTGTCAAATACATAAAATGTACAAAAAAGAACAGTTGCCTTGGTAAACACCACTAATTATAATGTGTACTTCTACTGTTCTACAAAATAACTCTTTCTTACAAGAACAAATATGAAGTGTGACCTTAATTTTTTGGTTGTCTTATTAGTTAAATTCTTTAAGAATGTAAGAGGCTACATTACTGCTCTGTTGTTTCTGAAAGCAATTACACTTAGTAGAATAACGCTGAATTATGAAACGGAAGCCAAAGTGGATTCTAACGCCAGTTTCACAGCGCAAGTGAGCGGCGCAGAAGCGGTGCGTATAGAGCAGCAGCAGCAGCGCGTGAGCATTGTGCTTTCATAGCGGCAGCGTTAGTCGCGCGCAGCTGAACCGCGGCGTGTATAATGCAATACAGACGAGTATCATCATTTCTGTCATATTTTCCAGCGCTCTCCTCCGAACACTGTGTGCCATGTGCTTTGTATGATATGGACTGTGTCCCCCTCCCTTTGTCCCACACACATATGTAAATAATATATGGGTCATTCTTCAATTTGGGTGGCAAATGAGAGGCAGAACTTGTAAAAATGCTTTTGATTTTTTTTCTAATAAAATGTATTGCTATGCATTTAAAATTAGTTTAATATGTTAAATCCATTAAAATGAAAGTTTAAGAACATTTAGATTTTTTAATCATTTCAATCAAACACTGGTGACACAGCCACTTATGTCTATGCCATTTTGAAGTAACACCACAGACACAATATAACCCCACAGACTTTATATTGCAAGTTCCTAGGCTCTGTGGTGTTACCAGAAAAGACAGTAACACCACAGAAAAATCAGCCTAAATCCAGACTTTTCTAAAATGGAGGCTGCCATCATGATGATTTCAAGATCAGGTGACATTTTGGAAATATTAATAAGTATGTGTTTATCAAAATTATCAGCAAGTTATCAGCATGACACCACATACACTAATAAAGTGTGACACATGAAATTGTCAGAAATTTAGCTAACTTTAAGAAAATGAATAAGAAAGAATGTACACCCCATGCACCCCTCAGATCAACAGCACTAGAGTTCTAAATAGAACTCTCCCTTTTCTTAAAGAGTCTACATCAATTTTTGTAACACCACAGACATGAATTTGGGGGACACAACGTTTGTCTTAAATATAACAAAAATATGTATTTTTTAAAACGATTTAATAAAATTGTACATGTTACATAAAATCTATATTCACGATATAACCACTTTATTTGTGTTATTTGTTGGAAAATTGTATATTGCAGAAACACGAAAAAAAAGATTACACATCACACTTTGCAACAGGGGAATTACTTTTTTTATGGTTCAATCTCTAAAAACTCAATGATAATATTATTGTTGTTAAAAAATCCTGTTTAATTAACTCTAAGATTTTATCCTTACACTGTACGGAAAAAATAATAAATTGCGGTTTTTAATAGATAACACTTTATTTGTTGTTATAAATTTTATATTGTTGCATCCTTATTACGGCGGGAACAACCTAGTTACAAATGCAATCTCTAAAACTCAATTAAATATATATTTTAAAACAAAAATATAACTATTAACAGTGCACATTGTATTTACCCTACAGAATAGAAACATGCAAATATGTTATGATTTATTGGTATTTAAAGTTAATTTCAACTGTTGTAAAGTAGAGGGACACCACTTGCCACCACAAATGAAGAATGGCCCTCATATTATATATAGCTAGTTTACACTATAAACTTGAGCCAAGTTTTGAAGATGTGTATACGAAAAAATTGCCAACCCTCTCAGGAAAAATCATTTTGTATGAGAAATATTATTTTTTGCCATCTAACAGAAGACTTTGAGTTGTTAGACTGAATTGGCTATGTTACGTAAATCTTTGTTGTATCAGTCTGTAAAATTAATAAATCAGAATTGGGGGTTCAAACAGTCCTCTGGGCTCTGGGAAATAGAGGACTCATTATTCTAATGCACTGTAGCCGTGTGTTTATGTATATACTGTTGTTTTTGTATTAAGGTGCGTCTATTGTATTGTTTGTTTAGTAATTATCAAGATGAATTGATGTGAGACACACTGTTGAAAAAGTCATATTAAAGCTAACAAATGCCTCTAGTTTTATTAATTTAACAGACCTGTGAAGTTTGGGCAAAAACTCTTGTGTTTTCGTGCATTTCATTTTTTTCACATGATGATTGTGAAACACGAAACACATCACTTACATGATTTTATGGTGAAATTTGTTATTTTTAATGTTAATCAGGTCAATTTTGATCAAGAACAATGCACTGTGACTTTAATTCAGAGTAGAATAGCATGTATTTGAAATAAAAACTGCAATAACGAATAAGTCATTACTGTCACTTTTGATCAATTTAATGCAACCTTAAGTATTCATTTCTTAAGAAAAAATAACTAATCTGTTTAAACAGTTTTTGATTAAAAGATGGCAGCTGAGCAGCTGCCTTTGGGATGATTGGGAATACTCTTGTCATAGAAATATGGTAAAAGTGAAGAACTTGATAGTGTTTAGACATTAGCTACAGCTGTTGTAATTTACAGAGGAGCTTGTCAGCATACAGAAAAATAAAGCAAAAAAACAAGCAAAGAAGTGATTTATTGGTGATTTTAAAAGCGTATTTTCTTTTGCAACCCTAAAGACCGATAAATAAACACTTTTGTTCTTTCAGTGCACAGTCTTCAGTCTTCCGCTGGGTCTTAAACTTGTCAGTTTACACAGCTGGCTACAATTTCTTGTTCTTTGCAACGAGGCCAAACAAAACAACCCCCCAAATAGATGATCTGCCAGACAGAGAGGGGTGGAGGGTGGGGTGTCGTGTCCCCTCAAGCCATAATGACTGCTGTGCCTAGTATAGAAATCTGGAAACAAGTGTTGGCTGGCATTTTAAATTGCCCTGAGACAGGCTATTGTGTGAGTCTGATATATTAAATGCAATATCCTAAAGATCATGGCAGCATTTATCCTCAATAACAACACAAATAACATAAGACAAGGAATCATATCGCACACAACATTTCCATTGTTATTATAAACATGTACGTCACATCTTTACAATTTATATCTTGTTCAAGAGGAGGCACAATACTGGGTGAGGCAATATTGGATAATCATGCTGTCACTGATCAATAATAGTGATTGTAGTCAAATCTAAAATATTGTTTTTTTTGACATGGTATAAATAAATTATTGAGACACAGAGGGAACAGCCTGTGCTTCTGCTGAAAGATGTTTTACATTAATGAATTACTCCTTTGAATTCTCATATGATGTTGTTCCAGAAAAACAACATTGATTTAAGATTCTGATTGGCCAGTGAATTGATTTGCTTATTTAAAAAAACAAAAATAAATATTAGGAATGAATGACGTCAGATTAATTCACTAATTGATCAACAACAATCTGTGAATTGTGTAAAGATTAATTTGATGTTTTCTGTGATATTCAAGTGTTTCTGTCATCTCTCTTTGTTTTCATCACTGAAAGCATTCAGTTCAACCTCTCAGTTAGTGAATAAACAAATTTATGTTCATCAGCTTAAAGTATCAGTCTAATTCATTAATAATAACAAAGAAATATTTAATAAATAATAACAAATAATATGCATGTGGGATTTTAGGTGGACTGCCTTTTTGCATTGCTGTTAAAGTTTGTCTACTCTAGTAAAAGTTTGAAAACCAATGCTTTAGAGCAGGGTTTCCAATTGTTTCTGAGCCTCCCCTAACGGCACTTTTTGCCATTGTCTCCTTTATCATCACATGATTCAATCATCAGTTTTAAGCAACTCAAGACTAAGCGTGTCAGGATAAAGGAGACATACAAAATGTTGCAGTTGTTGGGGAGGTTCCAGGAAACGTGTTTGGGAACCCTGTTTGGTAATATCAACAAAAGTTTAATCAGTATGCCTCTGCATTATCTTTAGATGTTTTAGGGTATTATGGTTTTGGTTTTGTACATTTATGCATTTAGCAGACGCTTTTATCCAAAGCGACTTACAATTGCATTCAGGTTATACATTTTTAATCAGTATTTGTGTTCCCTGGGAATCGAACCCACAACCTTTTGCCACACAGGAACACCTACATATTTGTGTTCTGAGGCTTTTGTTCTTTACTGTTGTAGATAGCCCAGAGTTTAAGAGAGACCCTCCAGTAGAGCCCCCCCCCCCATAAATCTGGCCCTGGGTGTAATTGTACTTAAAAAAAATCTAGATGCTTGATATAGGCCATGATAAGAAGTTAGTTTCATCAAGCTTAAAATGATTTTCAAGATAAAATTGGAATAGACTTTAAGCTGATGTGCATAATTGTTTAGAGGAAATCTCATTTTAATTGGGTCATATGATGCAGATTCAAATTTCCCTTGATCGTTTGTACTTGATGTACTGTCAAAACATACTGTAACTTTTCGTTTATTGTAACTAACTGCAGAAATTACTTTCCAAGTCATGGTGAGTTAACTTTACTACTATTGGAAGAGAAAAACCAACGGACCCTTTTCACATATCTGGGCCGGTCAGAAGCGGAAGTCGGTGGAATTACAACAGAAACTATTTTTGTGTTTCCATTTGCTCAAATAGAAAAATAAAACATCCATGATAGCATTTCTATGACCTTACAAAAGAGGAAAAAAATATAGAGAGAATGATTTATGTAAGCCGTAAAAACACTCACACAGCATCGATAACTGGTTTTCTGTCATTTAAACCATACACAAAGTGTAGTATTATAAATGTGACCCTGGACCACAAAACCAGTGATAAGAGTCAATTTTTCTAAATAGAGATTTTTGTTAGGATTGGACAATATTTGGCCGAGATACAACTATTTGAACATCTGGAATCTGAGGGTGCAAAAAAAATCTAAATACTGAGAAAATCTCCTTTAAAGTTGTCCAAATGAGGATCTTAGCAATGCATATTACTAATCAAAAATTTAGTTTTAATATATTTATGGTTGAAAATTTACAAAATATCTTCATGGAACATATTTACTTAATATCGTAATGATTTTTTGCATAAAAGAAAAATCGATAATTTTGACCCATACAATGTATTTTGGCTATTGCTAAAAATATACCCCAGCGACTTAAGACTGGTCTTGTGGTCTAGGGTCACAAATGAAGATTAATAAAAAAGAAAAATGAAATAATGAACTTTGCTGGATTTGCTAGATTTAAATAATTGTGGAAATGCATCATCACAGTCTGTGAAAGGGTCCATGGAAAATGAAGGGAAACCTGTATGCATTTTTTTATATTCTATTTGTTAATAGTAGCGGTGCAGAAGTTACAGTTTGAAGCTTTAATCTGAAGTTTAAAATGAAAATCTTTGTCAGTTTTCTCACATGCTACTTCCTTTTTTAATACAGGCTACTTCAACCGTTTAGACAGATATGCTACTTTAATAACAGGAAAGTTATTACAACTTTGACAACATGCCGCTCTAAATCACAGAACTTCAGATTTCCTTACTAGCTGAAAACAACCCCTGGTGAGTGTAAATGTGTTGGTAGTATATGACGGCAGCTCGAGATGCCTGCAGCAAGGTCTCCACAGGTCAACACCTGGAGCAGATTATCATAGCAATGCTTCTGATTGGAGCTTCACTGGAGAGGGTTGTTGGGAAGTGGGAAGCTGTCCCTCATCAGCAGTCACTCTTCCACTGCTGCTTTATCTCTTGCACTCTCACTTTCTTCCTCACGTCATCCTGTCGTTCTTTCTCTCTCTTGATAGCACAACGCACTCACACGCAGAGGCTAAAAGTGTCAAAGAGACATCTCAGGCACTCCCAGCACTCAAGGCACACTGTAATTTATTTGATTTACAAGACTCTTTGAACTTGCATGTTTTACTTTGAGTCACTCTCTGTGGGTGTGCTGGAGAACATGACACCCTTGAAATCATGGCTATAGTATACTCCGAGCAATTCGCTAGTTAGAAGTGACATTTTTTGTAACGATATTAAGAAATATGTAAGTAATATCCCCTAAAGTGTGCGTGTTCACACCCATAAAAAAGTTTGGATCTCTTATGCTCACCAAGGCTGCATTTATTTGATCAAAAATTTCAATATTATTAAAATGTATTTTTAAATAAATGAATAAAATAATATTCAAATTATTTAAATGTTAATATATTTTAAATTGTAATGTATTCCTGTGATGCAAAGCTTAATATTTTAGCATCATTACTCCAGTCTTCAGAGTCACATAATCTTTCAGAAATCATTCTAATGTTCTGATTTGCTGCTCAAGAAACATTTATTTATTTTTGTTTATTTATTATATGTATGTGTATATGCATGTTACACATTTGTTATTTTGTTTTATTTGTTTATTTTTTATTCTGTACTAGCGATTCCACGATTCAGTTTGTGTTAATTTATAGTTTTGACTGACTATTATTTTAAAATGTGATAATATTGACAATTAAGGATGAGTAGGTGTGTCCTGACTTTTGACTGGCAGTGAGATGTTAGTTTCCATCTAAACTATAGACCCTTTTTGTGTCGACGTCACGATTACGTCACAGTTCTAGCTGGAGGCAAAACAAAGGGTAAACTGGAGGCGGCCAATTCAAAACAGCGCAGATTTGGATACACAAAGAGCTTAAAATATCGTCTTGTTGTGATGTTGGGTGCCAGAAGAAATGTTATCGCTTACCTGCTGCCACTGCCAGACAAAAAAACATTGACTGTGGTTAAACGAGATAAAACGAGCGGACTGGACAGAAACGATCGTCAAACATGATTACGTTTGCAGCACACACTTCTTATCAGAAAGGTTTAATAAAGTATTGTCTTTTGTTGTTATTGTTTGTTCAGTGTTTAAATAAAATCTTCCAGTGCAGTCTTAACATGTCTGTCTTTATTCATCTTAACACAACAACCTGAAGCCCCGATTTCTTCTTTCTAATCCCATGTATCCAACACATAACACTTGAACACAGTACCATCTAGTGGCTTCTAGAGTAACAGGCACAATCAATTAATATCATCACATCCCCTTTTTCTTCAAAAAACATAAACAAGTAACCTCAGCATTTTTTGTAACACATCTTATGTTGCACTCAGTATAACAATTTAACTCAGTGTTTATGTATATACATTTTATGCAGTTACTACCAATGATGAACTACCAATAATGAACTACCAATAATGAACTACCAACATGAACATTTTCTTATTGCTACATTTTCAGCAGTTTCTTACAGATTTAATCTATCAGGTTTTTTAATGGGTCTTGTAGATCTTCTAAGTGTGAATGTATGACTGTTTGATGTTTGTGTGTCCATGTTCGTATCAGTGTTGCAGTCATTTGTTTCAGACTTCACATTGCATTCATTCAGGTCTTTCAGTTCCTTTTCAGTCTTTAACAGATCACGTCTGTTCCGTCTGAAGATTTGTCCGTCATCTGTTTTCACAGTATAAGATCTTGGAGCTACTTCTTGCATAACTGTGGCCTTCTTGCTCCAGTTCTCGTCACTTTTGATTCTGACAACATCATCCGTCAACAATGGCTGTAGGTGCTTTGCAGCCCTGTCATAGTAGAACTTTTGTCTGTCCTTCAGTCGTTTGAGTTTCTGCTTTATTTTCACATTTGCTTTTTGTTCTGAACAAGAGGGCAGTGTAGTGCGAAGTTTCCGATTCATCAGCATCTCAGCTGGGGCCATGCCACACTCTAATGGAGAGGTTCTGTAACTGAGCAGAGCAAGGTAAGGATCAGACTTACTGTCAGCAGCCTTTTTCAGAAGTTGCTTGAGAATGTGAACTCCTTTCTCAGCTTTGCCATTTGACTGAGCATATTCTGGACTTGAAGTGACATGCTTGAAGTCATATTGCACTGAAAACTCTTGCCACTCCTTGCTGCTGAAGCATGGGCCATTGTCACTGATGACAGTATGAGGTATGCCATGTCTTGCAAAAATTGATTTTGCATGTGTTATTACACACTTTGTAGACATATTCGAGAGTAAGGCAAACTCAGGGTAATTTGAGTAGTAATCGATCACCACTAGATAGTTATTGCCTTTCAGATGGAAGAGATCCATTCCCACCTTCTCCCAAGGTGATGTTGGTAAGTCCGGTATTATCATTGGCTCCTTAGTTTGCTTATTTCTGAATTTTTGACATGTTTCACACTGTCTCACCATCTTTTCAATGTCTTTGTTTATTCCAGGCCAAAAGACCGTCTCTCTCGCTCTCCTCTTACATTTTTCTACGCCGAGATGACCTTCGTGAATTCTATGTAGTATGTCTTGTCTCAAGCTTTGCGGAATGACGATTCTGTTTTGTTTCAGAAGAATTCCATCCACCACACATAGATCACCTCTGATGTCCTGGAATTTTGGAGATGAGCTCGTCGGCCATCCAGTACACATGTTGTCAATGACAGCTTGCAACTCGGCATCTTTTCTTGTTTCTTCAGCTATTTGCTTTGCCTTTGCATCTGACACTGGAAACGCAGTGCGCACCATATTCACATGAATCTCAACATCTCCTTCCGTTGTACTCTTACAATTTCTTGTGGGTGCTCGTGAGAGGGTATCTGCCAGCACTAAGTATTTGCCAGGCGTATACACCAAATTGAAATCGTACCTTTGCAACTTCATCATCAGTCTTTGAATCCTTGGTGTCATTTCATTTAGATTCTTTTGTATTATTGCAATTAATGGACGATGATCAGTTTCTGCAGTAAAGGTGGGAAGTCCATATACATAGTTATGAAATTTCTCCAGGCCAAAGACTAATCCCAAGCACTCTTTCTCAATTTGTGCATATCGACACTCAGAATCAGTCATGGATCTGCTTGCATACGCTACTGGCTTCCAGATCTCATCATCAGCTTGCAGTAAAACTGCACCAAGACCATTCTTGGAGGCATCTGTGGACACTTTTGTTTTCTTTGTTGTATCATAGAATTGCAAAACGGGTGCAGAGGTTAATGATTCTTTCAGCAGTTGCCATTCACTCTCATGTTTGTCTGTCCATACAAAATCTGTTGTCTTTTGTAGGAGTTCTCGTAGGCATGACGTTTTTGCAGAAAGATTCGGAATGAACTTTCCTACATAATTCACCATACCCATGATGCGCTGTACTCCTTTCCGGTCTGTGGGACTTTTCATTTTTATAATGGCACTGATCTTCTCACTATCTGGCTGTATCCCTTGACTTGACAATTTGTCCCCTAGAAATACAAGTTCTTGCACACCAAACTGACATTTGTTTTTGTTTAGTTTCAGTCCACTCAATCTGATTTTCTGCAGCACTCTGGTCAATCTGCTGTTGTGCTCTTGAAGTGAAGATCCCCATATGATGATGTCATCAATATATGCTCTAACTCCTTCAAGTCCTTCAATAATGTTTTCCATCGCTCTGTGGAAGATTTCGGAAGCAGAAACAATTCCGAATGGCAGTCTAAGAAAAGAATATCTCCCAAATGGAGTGTTGAAGGTACAGTACTTTGTGCTGTCCTCATCCAGACGTATCTGCCAAAATCCTTGTGAGGCATCAAGCTTCGTGAAATATTTGGCACCTGACATTTCATTCATTAATTCTTCACGTTTTGGTATTTGATAGTGCTCACGCTTTATGTTGTCATTCAGATCTTTTGGATCCATACACACTCTTAAGTCTCCATTCTTTTTCTTGACACACACCATAGAGTTCACCCAGTCAGTTGGTTCTTCTATTCTTTTGATAACTCCTAATGTGGTCATTCTGTCTAATTCTTTCTTCAGACGATCTTTGAGTGGAGCTGGAACTCGGCGTGCAGGATGCACTACAGGCTGTGCATTTTCCCTCAGCTGAATCTTGTAAACATAAGGTAAAACACCAAAGCCTTCAAAGGCATCTGCGAAGTTCTGCACTATGTCATCCACAGAATTACTTACAGTCACAGCTGAATTATTGTGGTTGATGTGGTACACCCTTTTGACAAGATTCAAGCTCTCACAGGCTTTGTCACCTATCAGGGACTCTAGTTCCTCAGCTACAACAGAGAAGAGTAAGTGATGCACTTTGTCTTTCACTGTTACTTTTAGCTTGCATATACCTAATGAGTCAATGCTTTTTCCATTGTAGTCCTTGAGAAGTATTGGCTTTTTCTTGATTTTTGGCTTTTCTGTCATATTCTTGATGTCCGACATGCTAATTATGTTTGCTTTAGCACCGGTATCCAGCTTGAGAGTGACCAGCGCTCCATTGATCTGTAGTGGTGCCACCCATTTGTCATTTTTGACAGCATCCTCATGACTCTGTGCATCAACTGATAACTTTCCACCAATGTGTCCACTAGTGTTTTCAGATTCCAGCTTCTCTTCACTGGTTACCATTCCGACGAAGAATGTATTGCACAGGTCAGTTTCCTCTATCATTTTGACAGATCGCCCTTTTTGTTTCACTTTTCCTTTAGAAAAACATTGTTTTGCGAATTGATTTTTACCATGACACTTCACACATTGTTTCCCAAAGGCAGGACATTGCTTAGGCTGATGTTCAGTACCACAACGTTTGCAATTATAAATGCAATCCTTCTGTCTCACAGCTCTGGATGTACATCGCTTCTCTTTGTAAGATATGGCACCAATTGCGGCATCTGCACTTGAAGACACGATTTTTGGCATCATATCACCAAAAGTTTTCACATGAAGTTGAGCAAGTTCACTGGCTTGACAAATTTTAATTGCCTCTTGCAAAGTGAGCTCTGTTTCTCTCAGTAAGCGTTGTCTGAGTTTCGTATCATAGATGCCAAAAACAATCTGATCTCTTATCATTGAATCATTTAGCTGGTCAAAATTGCATGTCTTCGCCTTTAACCTCAAGTCAGTCAGGAAGTTATCAAATGTTTCATGCGGTTGCTGCACACGTGAACGAAACACATATCGTTCATACGTTTCATTCTTTTTGGGCGAACAATGAGCAGTGAATTTGGCCAGCACATCTTCAAGCTTGTTTCTATCTTCATTTCTCATTAAAGACGAAGTATTATACACTTCAATAGCCTGTGGACCAGCAATCGTTAGTAGTGTAACAGACTTTATTTGATTGTTATATTGCTCTCATTCTGGATCTACGTGCGCTCATTGTGTGTGTGTGTAATGCATTTATCCCCTCGGGGCTTGCCATAGATAGGCAATGGGCATGCGCACTTTCTACTCTGGAGGGTGGTAGTGTTTTTGGAGGAGGAATAAAAGTTGAGAAGAGTTCAGACGCTCTCGTTTTTATTGTTTTCTTAATACTAAGTGTTTAGGCGAACCCTGCACTAACGCTCGGTTACATTGGTGGCAGCGGTGTTGTTTTGTTTTATTCGCATTTACGTGATTCATTGTTACGGCGAGTGTTCAACTAGTTTGTTTATAGTACAAAAAAGTTCTTAGTGGAGTTCGCACGCGCGGGTTCAACGTTGACGCGGCCATCATGTGGAGTAAAGACGAGGATGATTTATATTCGAGAAGGAACTGTGACAAGATTAACAGACACGTGAGAATTGAGTTACCACCGCCGTTCTCCGGTGACGAGAAGCAGAGCTTTCTATGTTGGGCACGGCAGTTCGAGGTCGCGGTCAGAGCGCTCACAGAGGGGGATGGCGCTGGGTCCTATAATTATGAACTGGCGCGGATTCTACCGACGCGGCTGAGCAACGCAGCATTTCTTTTGTGGGACAGCCTTCCTCATACTGTTCAGGCTGATTACACAGCGGCCAAAGAACGACTCAAGGAGGCTTTTGGACAGCGGCAGTTTATAGATTGCTTCAGAGCCAGCCTATCAGCCCGCCCTCGTGCTCCGCAGGAAAGTTTGGAGGTGTATGCGGCAGAGATCAGCAGGTTAGTGGACGAGGCTTTTTCCTGAATACGGTGACAGAGCTCAGAGGGAAGAAAATTTCGTCGTTTCCTTGCTGGCTTGGATCCTGTGCTCAGAGTTAAATGCCATGAACAAGAGCAACGGATTTGAGGAGGCTGTGATAATTGCTGGTCGGTGTGAGAACGCTAGAGACGCAAACAATAAAGGACTGATTACATGACTGTTATGCTGCAGGAAGCTCTAATGATGGAGGAGCTGTGGCTGCTGTTTATTCTGTGACTGATAATGGAGGACTGCACAGAGCTGTGGATCGATTGACTGAGGAAATGAGGGATATGAGAATGGAATTGAGGCGCTTGGGCGATGAAAATCAAAAACTGAAGGCAAGAGTGAGTTCTAGAACAATCGATGAGTGGGATGGAAGCCGTCCTCCGTTTAATGAAAGGTGCCAGTGTGTCTGCAGGGGTCGAGGATGCCAGTCACGTTTCTTTGATGGTGCTCGGAGAGGACGCTCACCTGAGAGGAAATTCCAGCACTATGATGAGCATACATCAGGAATGGATGGGCGTGGTTATAAAGACTCACACTCTCCATTGTCTCCTGCGAGACGCAGCCCCAGCCCCGGTGCTCGCAGATGGAATGGCTATGAGGATGATTTGAGAAAACGGGGAGTGCGTTTCATGTCACCTAAAGGAGAGGAACGCCGCTACCAGACGGAAAACTGACTGTAGCTGATGTTGCGGCCCAAACACCAGCTATGTTGCCTACGGGCCCTCAAATTGACAATGTAGACGACTGCAATTCGGTGTCAAAAGACAATGACTTAAGTTCAGACGCTGGCCAGCAGCTGTTAGTATCATATGTGAAAGGAGTGATTGAAGGCGTGGAGGTTCAAATGTTAGTCGACTCTGGTTCCAGTGTGTCGCTAATGAGTGCAGATTTTCGTATGTCAATTCCTACACTTCGCACTCGTCCACTGAGAAAACACTATGTGTCAGCCCATGCAGTGAATGGACAAATGTTAGATACACTGGGCACCATCACTGTAACATTCCAGCTGGGAACTGGATCATGGCAGCATGTATTTCATGTGCTAAGAGAAACCACACAGCCTGTGTTGCTGGGCTGGGACTTTCTGTTGGAAAATCATGCTTTACTGGACCTCAGCCATGCTAAGCTCCAACTGTGGGACATTACAGTTCCCTTACTTACCGGCAAAGACTTTGTTCCGACATGCTGCAATGTGTCACTGGCAACCACTGTAATTTTGCCACCTCTCAGCGAGTCAGTGGTGCCAGTTAATGTATGTCTACCTAACGCAGCTCATGTAGCAAGTGACTTTGTTGGATACCTAGAACCCAATGTGGCAGAGTCTTCCAGTCTAATAGTAGCTCACACACTGGCTGGGGTTCATAACGGACTGACAAAGGCTCGGATTTTGAATCCTACTGGACATGACATTTCATTGAAACAAGGGATGCACCTGGGTGAGTTATACTCAGTTGATGATTCTGATGTTCAGTTGTTTCATGCTCCGGTAGATATAGCTGCAGTGACCTCGTCCGCAGATGCGCCTTCTATATCGCTGGATGAATCACCTATTTCTGATTCGGAGAAAGCTGCACTGTCAGCCTTGCTGTTGGAGTTCCATGACATCTTCAGCTCCTCCAAACAGAATACTGGCAAATGTAAGCTAGTGAAACATTACATCAGAACTGGTGAGCAGGCTCCCATCAGACTGCGTGCACATCGTACATCCCCTGGGAAACGTGCTGAAATAGAAAGACAGGTGACTGATTTGCTTGCGGATGGTGTGATCGAGGAGAGCTGTAGTCCCTGGGCATCGCCGGTTGTTTTGGTGAGAAAGAAGTGTGGCACCTGGCGTTTTTGTGTGGATTACAGACGTTTGAACAGTGTGACTATTAAAGACTCCCATCCGCTGCCTCGAGTGGATGACACACTGGACGCACTGGCAGGTGCTGCTTGGTTCAGCACATTAGACTTTTCTAATGGTTACTGGCAGGTGGAGGTTGCAGAGGAGGACCGAGAAAAGACCGCTTTTACAACAGGACAGGGCCTCTATCAGTGGCGATCTATGCCGATGGGGCTTTCCAATGCCCCGGCTACATTTCAACGTTTGATGGAGCTGGTCCTCAGAGGGCTCCCGTGGCACATCTGCATGGTATACCTCGATGATATTTTGATTTATAATAAAACCTTTGAGGAACACATGTCAAGCCTCAAAGAGGTGTTTTCGAGAATCCAATCCGCTGGGTTAAGACTAAACCCACGTAAATGCCACCTTGCCAGAGATCATGTAGTTTTCCTGGGCCATGTGGTTTCTCAAAAGGGTCTTCAACCCGACCCCAGGAACACGGAGAAAGTTTTGAGCTGGCCAGTTCCTCGTTCTCCTTCTGAGGTGAGAGCCTTCGTGGGACTATGTTCCTATTATAGACGTTTCGTCAAGGACTTTTCAAAACTTGCTGCACCACTAAACAAACTCGTTGGTAAAAATGTGCCCTTTGTTTGGAACGCTACGTGTGACCAGTCATTTAACCACCTAAAAAATGTGTTATCGTCTGAGCCTGTTGTGATTTTGCCTGACTTCAGTGTGCCCTTTAAAATCTACACTGATGCCTCTAACCTGGCTGTCGGTGCAGTTCTCGCGCAGGACAGAGATGGGTGTGAGCATGTGGTGGCGTATGCCAGCCGGGCATTGAATTCCACACAAAAACGTTGGTCCACATTTGATCGTGAGTTGTGGGCTATTGTGTGGGCAGTAAGGGAATTCAAGCATTACATTGGACTTGCTTCATTTACCATTATCACAGACCATCGACCACTCTTAGCTCTTCGACGAATGTCCATTGATGACGATCCAACAGGGAGAAGAGCGAGATGGATCCTGGAGCTTGATCCGTTGAATTGGGTGATTGTACACAAGGATGGACAACATCACAAGAACGCGGACTCGCTTTCTCGCCGCCCTGAGACACCTGACACAAAAGTGGCGGACGATAATGTTAAAGGGGCCCTGCAAGTAAATGTGGTGAATTCTAATCAAACGGGCATCGACACTGCACATTCCTCTGAAGTAAAAAATTTGCCAGGTGATGCGACTGCGGAGAACTCACTTGACAATTCAGATGGCACGTCTCCCATTAATGCGTTGTCCCACAGTTTATCAGAAATTAGAGCTATGCAGAATGCTGACCTTGACATTAAGACTGCTTTAAGCTGGGTGGCAAATGCTCAAAGACCATCCAGGAGAAAATTACAAGGAGCTTCTCAGTGCTTACGGAAGCTTTGGACTGAATTCAACTATCTTTCCATCATTGATGGACTTTTATGCCGCTCAGTTTGCTGCTCCCTCACAAGCACGCCTATAGTCCAAATAGTTGTTCCCTCTGCACTAATTTCTGACGTTCTCTTGCAATTGCATGGTGCCCCAGCTTCGGCCCATTTCTCTTCAGAGCGTGTGTGGGAACGGGCAAGACAATTTTGTTACTGGCCTTCCATGTACAGGGACATCAAGGACTGGTGTGAGCAGTGCAAGGCATGTCAGACACGGCGCAGTCCTGTTCCAGCCCACCGTGCACCTATGGGTGGATCCCAGTCAGTGCGGCCATTTGAAAGAGTGGCTATGGACATCTTAGAGCTGCCTGTGACTTCAAAAGGAAATCGGTATGTGCTGGTTGTCGAGGACTATTTCACGAAGTTTGTCAATTTGTATCCCTTGCCTAATCAGTCAGCACAGACAGTTGCACATTGTCTGTTTGATGATTATGTTCTATTTCATGGCATTCCAGAGACTTTGCATACAGACCAGGGTCGTCAGTTTGAGGCGGAAGTGGTTCAGACTCTCTGCCGTCTTCTGAAAATTAAAAAGACTCACACCACGCCATACCATCCTCAATCGGATGGCATGGTTGAGCGCTTTAATCGGACTCTGATTGATCAACTGGCTAAGACACTGTTGACTTATGGTGGGGAATGGGACGATTATGTGAAGCATGTGGCATTTGCTTACAATACAACGACTCACTCCAGCACTCATTTCACGCCTTTCTTCTTGACCCACGGTCGGGAAGCTCGTGTTCCCGCTGATGTACTGTTGCCCACTCGTGCTCTTGACTCTCAGATTTCAGTATCACATGCTGAGTTTGTTTCCTCATTGCTAACAAAACTGAACTCTGCCTTTAGCAGTGCACGGATGCACAGTGAGGCAGCTCACGACCGTCAAAAACTGTACCATGATGTCGGCTTGCGTCACCAGCCTTATGGTGTAGGTGCCATGGTGTGGCTCCACAACCCGGTGGAGAGGCGATTGAAGCTGGCACCCCATTGGAAGGGACCTTATAAAATTGTGCAAGTCATGGACTCATGTGGTGTACTGGGACTGACTTATCGGATTGTAAACCCTTTTGACGCTGGTGAGAGGGCACAGGTAGTGCATTATAATAGGTTGCGGCCATACACATTACCTGTTTCTTCCATGTCACAAAATCAGACACTGTCCGATGTTCCAGACTCGCAGCCGGAGTCAATTCCCCTGGGGTCTGAAGTTTCAGATGGAGCGAAGTTGGTTTCTCCCCAGAAAGATCAGAGTACGTTGTCTGACTTACAGTGTTCAGTTAAGGAGTCTGAACCAAGTGTTAGTAAGACTGGGAGAGTTCGTAGACCTCCTGGCCATTTAAAGGATTTTGTTCTGTATTGAAATAACTGCCTCTGTGTATGAGAGAGGGTTAGTAAGAATTAGTTTTATGGCTGAGTCTGTTGTTTCTATAAAAAAGGGTATATAAGAGGAGTGTTATGTTCTATTCATAGGCTTGTTGCCATGTTGATAATGTGCTCTGTAATTTCAGTGTCTAATTGTACACATTTGTTTCTGACTGTTATTCTTGCACATAAACGGGGACGTTTATTTTGTGAGGGGGGGACGTATGTAACAGACTTTATTTCATTGTTATATTGCTCTCATTCTGGATCTACGTGCGCTCATTGTGTGTGTGTGTAATGCATTTATCCCCTCGGGGCTTGCCATAGATAGGCAATGGGCATGCGCACTTTCTACTCTGGAGTGTGGTAGTGTTTTTGGAGGAGGAATAAAAGTTGAGAAGAGTTCAGACGCTCTCGTTTTTATTGTTTTCTTAATACTAAGTGTTTAGGCGAACCCTGCACTAACGCTCGGTTACAGTAGCAAAGCAACCTTACGTGCTTCTGGCTTTGGTGTCCATCCCGATAGCGGCCATATATAGCTCAAATTGCTGCTTGAAACTGCGCCAGTTGCTGTCAACTTTTCCCGTGAGCTTCAAGTTCACCGGTGGTTTTAGAGTATCCATTATGTCACTTTCACAACAGGCTGCTCTTAGTTTGATTTTCACTCCTGGTACCATGTTTTGTTCAGTGTTTAAATATAATCTTCCAGTGCAGTCTTAACATGTCTGTCTTTATTCATCTTAACACAACAACCTGAAGCCCCGATTCTTCTTTCTTAATCCCATGTATCCAACACATAACACTTGACACAGTACCATCTAGTGGCTTCTAGAGTAACAGGCACAATCAATTAATATCATCACAGTTATGAGTGCGTCAAAGAATTCTTATGCATCTCACGAATATGTCATGTTTGAAATAATGTCTGTGTGCATGCGTGTAAAACAACAAACTGACGATCTATATGCATAATCATTTGTAATTGTACATTGTTGTGATTAATTGTGGCTGGAATAATAATGTAGCAGTAAAAATAGTTGCCTGCTGAAATTGAAATGTATATACATCTTCATGACTAGATAGACACAGTGAGTTTGTCTTTACTATACAGGTTAGATGTGAGTCACTCAACCGGAGGTAATCCTGTCAGATCGTCCATCCTTTGAGTAAAAGTGTGTGCGGGTCAGCCAATCTGGTTTCGTCTGTTAAAGTTAACCTTTTCAAATAACTATCGCGGTCCCGGACAGTAGACCTTACATATGCGGGTCAAATCGGATTTTCTCCAGTTATTGTAAAAAAAAAAAAACAAGCTAACAAACTTCATAGCTAGTGTTAGTGAAGCGGTCAGGGGAATCTTTCTGCCTCCAGCTAAGCTCCGCCCACAGAAAACATCACTATGCTTACTAACGGAAAAAGGGTCTGTAGCTACTACTTTAAAAACACTTGAAAATTAACATTTATCCAGAGTTAATTTTGGCAGGCATTTTTGCCTTTATCTTGTCTTTATCAAGTCTTTATCTTGGGACGAAAATGTTTAATAGTCTTAGTCACATTCTAGTCATTTGAGTCTTTAGTCTCAAATTTAGTCTTAGATTTAGTCTAGCTTTAGTCAACCAAAAGTCATTGCATTTTTGTCAACTTTTAGTCATTACTGCAGTTACCAACATTTATTTTGTTAACTATTTTATATGTAGACTTCAACAAAAATATTCATAAATTCTTCTCTCTTTCGTCCAAATTAATTAAGCTTATGAGAAATTTGAATCAAGGACTGAATTTGGAAAAACTGGAATACCTTTTCATTCTTGGTAGAGATATAAATTAAACTCATTTTTCAGATAGAGTAGATTTACTTAACAAGTATACATTTATGTAACATATTTTGTTGGTTAACATTGTTGACACAGATAATTAGGAATGCTGTCTCTTTAAGACTGAAGGTATTTATGTGATACTGACACACATTCAGTATTCACCCACCTGTTTATGCTCACTTAAGCCATAACCGGCTGTATTTGCTTGAGATACTCTGACTCTACACGATAGACATTTGGACTGCTGTGTGTGTATTTGAGCACTGAGAACTGATCGCACGCTGTATGAGAACTGAAGAAGTGGAGCGTGCGCGAGAGAGAGCGCTTCTATCAGCACGATTCTATCAGCGCCTATCCCGCCTTTAATCGACAACGAATTGTGACTCCCGGGAAAAATGGTACGTCAGGTCACCCAGTCCCTAACCCTTTGGGTGCTGAGGCCATTGTTTCAGATCACTAGTTCGCCTTTTGGTAGCCTATCCATACACTGCGGCTGCCATACTGAGACTAGATAGGCAAATGCCTCTTATCCAATGACAGAGATGCACATTTTGAAAGACAAGACAGTCAACTTAGCCTATAGGATGTATTTTGAATGTCCGGAAGTCCTCAAATACAATTTTAGTCCCGTCTCGTTTTGTTAACGAAGACGCGTCATTAATTTCGCCATAGTTTTTATCATCAGATATTAGTTTTAGCTCGTCAACGTCTCATCTTAGTCACAGAAAAAAGGTTCGTTGACGAATATTTTTCGTCTACGAAATTAACACTGCATTCATCATTGTGACTCATGAACAACTCACCTTTAACTGAATTAAAGCGCTTCAGTATCTGTTTACTAGAACTGTGCAGACTGAGATTAGTCACCATGATTCTTGAAATCCTCTAGATCCTTTAAACAAACATCTTTTATGAACTCAAAATGGGCTTTAAACCGCAAATCATTTCATGCTCAACAGCAAAGCAAGGTCTCAAGTATCTTACCAAGCACCAAAACAAACCACATAAAGATGAGAATCAATCACGTTGTAAGTGAGATGAGGCCTTGAGATGGTTTCCCAAGAAGATCATATTCATTTCACTGTTTTTAATTGTGTAGCTTTTATTATAATGCACTTATAAGTCAAGAAACAGATGTACTTTAACATCTTCATTGGATCTCAGTATTACACTGACTATTTAATGTGGAGTGAGATCTTTGAAACACAGTGTTTGTTCTTCTATTAAATGATTTCAGACTTGCTCTATCTATGAGGTGTTATTTTACTGTCTATAGCCAGATATTGAAACAGAATTTCACCTTAAGATTTTTCCTGTCTTGAATTTAGTGCACAGATTTCTATCATTTGAATTATTAATGGACATTGTATTGTTTTGTGAGACTCTGGCTTCTTCCTCTTGAAATATAGGACAGGTTTTTATAAACCATGTCCATGAATGATTTCCTATTTTTCAAACAAACATATAAATCTGACATTTTGCTTTGCATCCACATTTTAAATCCATTTTCCATAACTAAAATAGAAAACTGAAAACTTACTAAAACAGAAATAAAATGCATAAAACAACTAATCGTCAAAAACACATCAAAATGATAAAAACTAAAAATTAAAACGAACTTATTAAAACATAAAAAGCTATGATAGTATCTCAATGATACTAAAATAACTGGAGACACCACAATATGTTATTTTCATAAGCTGTATTTGTTAATATAATATGTTTTTGATTTCATATCTATGGAGTGTATATGTTAAATATCTATATAACTACAACTGTGTGGTGCCTAAATATTCAGATCATTGTTTTAGTGGGGCCGATGGTCAGATTATTGTTGACAAAAGCCACTGCAGATCTCTAATCACGTGGAAAGAAAATATCTGAGATATCAATTACTACTACACATACGCTTTACATTACTTTTGTTTGCTCTAGTAATGATTATTTCCTCATGCTGATCTTGTTGAAGGATCCTTGAAAGAGTGGATTTTATAGACGTTTTACTCGATGGCATTCAGAAGTTGCTCTCTCTGTGTTCATATTGCTGGCCTTGTTATTCGGGTCAGAATAGCACTGTGCCTGTTTGATGCTAGAAGCTTCCAGGTCTGACGATGACCTCTGTCCCCTCAGCTTGACAGATGCACAGTTGGTCATCCAGCATGCACGTCTTATTATCCTTTGGGACCCCTTGTCTCAAAGCAAAGGTTTGTGTATTTGTGCAAGGTCCGATAGCTCCTCTGACACTGCTTCACACTCTGCCTCCATTAGTGAACTCATTAAGACCGCTGTTTGTATAAGTCACTTTTGAATTTGATTCCCACATATGCAGACAAGTAACCTCATTACTCACCTGCCCATCGGGTCAGCAGGGTCACCTGGGAATTCAAGAATGTGTTTCTCCTGTGCTTCATCGCCCAGTTCTTATTCTCCGTAAGGGTTTCCTCATTCACCCTCACCTCTCTCCTCCAAGGCCAGAATTTATTGTCCTTGCCTATTCTAGAGAAGTTCATGACATCCCCGATTGTTGTTGCTTTGCTTGCTTGTTTGTCTTACAAGATAATAATTATTTGCAAGTGTTTTAATGGCCTTTGGGAAACTCATCTCTCAATGCTTTCCATCCAAATAAAGCAACCTTTCACATGGCTGAAGTTTAACACACTCACGGTCTCACAAAACTACGTTCAAAAGGGCAATGATTTTACAGATGTACAATATCATTCAAAAGTTTGGGGTGAGTAAGAGGCTGCATTTATGATGAATCCCGCTATAGACATTAGACATGGCAGTTTGTTTCAGGTTGATATCATTTTCATAGTATTTTTCTCAAGGATGATTCTGCTGTCACACATACTGTTACTGCATCATATAGACTATGTCATATATTTCATGTTAATAATGGCCATATATTAGTGAGTTAAAAATGTCAGAGGGAGTTCAGAAGTTTACTGCAAGTCTAAACATAGCTTTGCAATGACTTTAGAAATGTGAACACTTCCAACCGTACAAGTGACACTTCAGTGTTGTAGTTGTTTTTTCTGCTGTTATGCAATTTAAGCCCCATTTGTTTGAGAAAAGTTGCATACATAAGATCACTGTCCTCATGTTGAACCCTCTCCGTTTCATTTCATCCTTGAAATCTTTACTGTTCAAGCAGATTGGCACATATATGAATAATTCAGGTAGCATTGCACCTATAAATACCAATATCAATTCCCTCTAGTCTGTCAAACCTCCCTGCATAATCCATGAGAAAACTTGTTTTTTTTGTGTGACTTGTGATTATATGTACACCATTAAAAGGGGCTTTGCAGCTGTGTGTTGCATCATGGTCCATTAAACCCACATCATTGGGCACATCTGAATTTATTAGGAAGCTCTCACAGGCACTCTCTCAGACTTATTTTGCTCCATGGCCTCTTTCACAGCAGCATAATTACTCAAGCGAAGGTATTTAAGTCATTACAAGTGGGTAATCAGAGTAGATTGCCATCATTCCCTTGTTTTTGCACCAGTGGTTAAGCAACATTCATTAAAGCTTAGTGACTTGAGGATGAATATATACAGTATATATATATACATAGCTTGTTTTAGAATGTGCATATGTTTTATAGAGGAATGTAAAGCATGTTAGCATCTCAAGGCTGAAAAGCAAAACTTTCTTTACTTTTGTTTGACCATAAATCTATGAGTCAGGGATCAGAAATTACTTTTCATTCTTGAAGTGGATCTTTAACAGGATTGTGAGGTTTCTATTACCGCCACAATGCATTTATCATCACAGAACAGACAGGTAATGAAAATATCTCAGGGTTTTAGTTGCATGGGGTTAATCACATCTAATCTCCACAAATGAAATCTTCTGACTGTCAGTTGGGGGTTTTCTGGTCACGGCCAGGTTAGTTCGACCTTTATTAACCCATGCAAACCTCAAACACAGTGATGGCCTATCAAAGCAAACATCAGTCTTTCCTGAGTCTGTCAAATCATATTTCTTTGTTCACAAATCATAAATCAGAGCAGCATTTGGAGCAAAACATCAGAGTTTATTATTAACCTTGAGATGTTTCTAGGAGTTTTAAGAAATCTGCTGCTTTTAAATGCCATAGATGAAGTGAGCAAACATTGGTTGCTTTGGATTAGGCATAACTACTTTTAGAGCTGGAAGTAAAATGTTGTTTCAATATTCTTTTTCAATTGCGTTTAATATATTATAGATCTGTTTAAGAGTAGGTTGATTATGATTGTTTGCCGTAGTATTGATAGAGCTTTCAAGTGGCGCTGGTAAGATCTCAATGGTTGCATTTATTTGATCAAAAAGACAGTACAATCTGTAATAATATGAAGTATTAATAACAAATAAAATAACATTTAGATCAAATCATTCAAATCCGCTATAATGGAAAATTTATTTTTCTTTTTTTACTAGCATCAGTATTGGAAATGGTTGTGCTGCTTGTGTTTTTTGTTGTTGTCTTTTTTCTGAATTCTTTGAAGGAGTTCTGCATGGCACACAACCATGCTGTCAAAGTCATGTTTTTGTTTTACAAACCTGTACATGTACAGAACATACTTCAGGAAAATCAATTTCAGTATATACGTGAAAACATGATCATTTCTATGCAGCCTATATTAATATTGTGTTCCGAGTAATAATGCAGCTAGATTCTCTGTATCTGCTGCCACTTGAGGCGTGGAGATCACTTTATTTCCATTTAGTCAGACCTGGTGTGAAAAGCATGCAGAACCAACAAATCCTAAAAATGTCACACAATCACAAGGGATAAGTCAGAGCAATGTCCGCTCCCTTTCCCCTGGTCCACACACACACACATGTTGGTTTTAATGTGTTACACACACGCAAGCATAATGGTTTATTACGCATCGCACAGCATTTCTATTTTCCTCAAAAAAACTCACTCTGTATGATTTAAAATCTTTTAAAATTATGGGACACTGAAAATGTCCACAAAAATCACCTTCTCCTGTAATACCTACACCCATGTCATATACAAATTTGTGTCCTACACACACAAACACACACACACGCAGGTTTCCTCCAGGGTATTAATGCCATATCTTCTTATTTATTTCTCCCCAGCTCCACCATCCTTTTCTAAACAAACAATTCCTGAATTCCTGCTAGTGTTATAGAACATCGCAATGTCCCTACAACATGCGACCTATGTGGAAAGTCATTTCAGAGGGGGCCTGTAGCTTTTCCTTATAAGGATGCATTGAATTTAACCTCTTCTGAACTTACAGCTCATGCTTGATTCTGTGTTCCTCCAGTTTGGGTTCCCGAAGTGTTTTATGTCTCCATATCAGTAGATATATTTCAGACACAGTGTGATTGTGCTATGTCGAGGACAAGATGTCCAAATATAGAGGCAGGTCGTTTCTTTCTCAGGCTTTTGATGCTAAAAAAAAATCACGGACTAATGAGCTAAACAATTAAAACAAAATTTTTCCACAAGGGCCACAAATGTCTCTTCTATCTTGCATGACATGTTCATGAGAGATCTTAAAGGCACAGTCCACCCAAAAATGAAAATTCTGTCATTTACTCAATGTCTTATTGTTCCAAACCTGTATGACTTTGTTTTTTATTTCATGTGGAACATAAAAGAAGATATTTTGAAGAATGTTGGTGTCCAAACAGTTTCTGGTCCCACTGATTTAAAAAAAAACACAATAGGAAGTCAATAGGAACCGAAGCTGTTTGGTTACCAACATTCTTCAAAACATCTTGTATTGTGTTCCAAAGAAGAAAGAAAGGTTTATAAGGACACGAGTTTGAGTAAATGACCGAATTTTCATTTTGGGGTGAACAGTTCATTTAAGGAGGACTAAACAAACTAGAAACCTAAAAAAAATCTGTGAGCATTTTGCACAAGGGCCACAATATTGTTCTTCTCAGGGGCCTTCGATAGAACAGGAAGCTATAATTCAAGCTTTAATGGAGTTTCCAACATCAGTTTTAGCTCAAACTTTATATGACTGTATATTATGAGAGACTTGTATCCTCTTATGTAATGTATTGCACTATAAATAATTATTATTTAACATATATGTAAACATGCATGGTTTATTATTATCATATATGGGTGATTTGATACACCATATATGTCTGTTTATTTGGTATTTTGAAGTTTTAAATGTGAGTGTGATAATCTTGTTATATTCATATGAAAGTAGTTTGATCTGTCAGCGGGTGGAAGGTATGTGTTGTGTTGTTGTTTTTGATTCGCAGTCTGTAAGCGGAAGCACTAAAAATAATACGCAGTGAGAAAATTAAGCCCTCTCTCTCATACACGTCTACAACACACACACACACACACACACACATCTGTAAGCATACACACTGCTGCCCTCGCCGCCCTCCTCCCTGACCCCTCCAGTGTGACCCCTCTGCTTCCTGCAGTATTTTTGGGAAGCTGAGGAGAGCGTGAGAAGAGATCGTGCCGGGTGCTCTTATCAGGAACATCTTCAGTTCTCATTACCCATGAGTCATTCTTATATGTGCATGTTATGTCAATCTTCTGGTTTTCTAGTACACACGTTGCTTTAAGGTTATGGCATCTATTTATTTGCAGGCATGCATATGAAATGGTTTATCTTGTGTATGATGCAGTCAGAAGTGCAACACCACTCAATACTTTTTTTTTTTGTACGCTACCTTTCACGTTTTTTAAGTCTCTTATGATACAAATTTACATTTATTTGATTCAAAAGTACAGTAAAATAGTAAATTTTTTTTATTTTAATATTTTTTAATATCTAACATAATTTACTCCAGTCTTCAGTCACACGATCCTTCAGAAATCAATCTAATATGCTATTTTGGTGCTCGACAAATTATTATTATCATGAAATATTTATTATTATCATGAAATAATTATGTATAAGTCAATGTATTAGTTTTTGCTGTCACTTTTGATCAGTTTTATATGTCCTCGGTGAATACAAGTATAAAAAAATCTTACTGACCTCTAAAATAAATAAATAAATAAACGTTTATTCAATAAAAATCAAGTTAATCATAATTTCAGTGAAAAGTTTAACTAAACCTTTTTGATTTTACATTTGGGAAATTAGTTTGATTTTTTCATCGTTAATGGCAAAATGCACTTGAACTGGCATGGACTGCTGATCAGTGTTATCCAGCATGATTTGCCAATGTTTTTGGAATATATATATATATATATATATATATATATATATATATATAGTTAAACCCTGATTGAAATTATAAATTTGATAGATGTTAAATATTTGTGTGTTTCTCATAAACCTTTGAAAATATTGGTACAGAACACAATATCTTCAATATTGAATTCAATTGAAAGACAAATTCAGCTAAAAGTGAATCTCCTCATATTTTTCTGGAGTGGAGAGATTTTTTTCTTAGAATCATCTCTCACAGGAATTAATGCATTTTTTTATCTCTAGAGCTCACTACTCCGTCATGAGACCACAGAAGACAAAATGAAGTCCAAATAAAGCACATACCTGATTTTCCTTTTTAAGATCCATTAGTTGCGCCTGTGTGCTATTGCTCCTATTTCTAAAAAGTATTAAATGCTGCACCGTTTGTGCTATACAGACATAAATAATACCTCAAATTGTGTGTCTAGTTGAGGAGAAGTGTGGAATTGCTTCCTGTTTATGCCTGGCAGATATTAAAATCTGCAGTAAATAAAACAATTATATTGATTTTAAATTGAGGGATGAACATGAGCCAAATCCATGGAGCAAACACCCAAAACACCTTAGCATTTTAGAGACAAGCTTTTGAACAGCCATCACCATTTCACATAATTCATATTCATACTATTCAAAATTATTATTGCCATTGTTGTTTTTTTTAGATATTTCCACCCACTGCCAGCTTCTTAATGTGATCCACATAAGTCTGAGTATCTGCCCAGACATTGTCAAATTTCTGAATTTGCACATTAGTGTGAACGATATAATAAAATGTGTTAATGAAATCTTTTGGATGAGGAGTTGAGCTCATTCAAGGACCTTTCTCATTCTTACCAGTTGCTTTCCCTTGTGATTTTTGGCTAACAGTTCCCATATGTACGTGTTTGAAAAGATAGTAACGCTCCATATCATGCAAACAGTCAGATCTTAAACAGGAAGTCCCCCAGAGTGACTTTTATCATGTAGGCAACATGGCTCCAACCATCATAGCCTGTCTCCACAATTCAGTGTGGGAACAACACTCTTCTACACAAACGAGTGGAGAAATCAAATGATCGTGGTGTTGGTGGCTGTCCAGATTGTAAGCATTATTGAGAATAATGGCCAGAGGGGATGAGACCAGCCTCCTCATGGGGAATGCATGGTAAACAGTCCCAGTCTTGATACCAAAATCAAGGCTTGCTTTTGTCCCAGAACCCCTGTAGAGCAGCCCACTCATGAGTTACCCCACCAGAACAAACACAAGCAACATCTCCCAGAACTCTGTTTGAGACATCGAGATAAAGAATGTTTAGTTATGGGACCACTGCTCTTTTTTTGGGATGCAACCGTGTGTTTATGTCTGTATTTGTGTATGAATGAATGAATGAATGATGCATTTATAGATATCTGTTGTAGATATCTGTTGCTTTAGCAATTACTGATAGCAAGATCAGTTTAGAATTAAGGAGTTGAACAACCCCCAAACCCTAATTATTAATGTATGAAACCCTCACCATTTGTGCAGTGTTATTTTAGCATTATTTATTTGGTTTATTATTATTTATTTTTTAGTTTGCATGTTTATTTTAAAGTTTTAGAAATATGGTTATGTGCATTTTCCATTTTTATTATAATTTTTTATTTCAGTCTTAATTTCAGTCATTTTAGTGCTCAGACTTACTTTATTTCAGATGCTTTCTAACTTTGCTCATTGTGGGACTACTAGATACGTTTTTTTAAGTTTGTCCTTTAATATTTATATTTTATATAACATGATTTAGAAATTTTGACTTCGCAACTAAATGAAATACATTTTAGGTATTAAAATGAGTAAAACTGAAATAAAAAATAAATAGCTAAATATAAATATTTGAAAAACTAATACAAATGATAAAAGCACAACAAAGTTACTAAAACTGTAATGAAAAAAATAAATACAAAAAATGTAATTCAAAATATTAATATATAAATAAAACTAAAATAACATTGAATCTGGTTTATACATTTTACTATGAAGTTCAGTTGTTTAAGAACTGTTTTACGTGATGGAATGACAGTCTATCATGTTAAATTATAATGAGACATTTCCTAAAAGTCAATGTGACATCTTTTCAAACGATACTTGTGTGTAAAAATGACACGACCGCATGCAACTTCAAAGCCTCCACCACTACATCTCCCCTGAGTGTATGTATGGGCTGAAGTGAATGTGTGTAATGGATTGCTGGTGCTTGGAGGGATAAAGGCTCGGCGGTGGGAGGAAATGGTTGAACTGGTCCTGGACTATCATCACTGCAATTTGTGGTTCTGACACACACTCTCGTGTGGTATTTCTAAGTCACTCAGAGTAGCCAATAATACCACAAGATCACAGCCCTAAACCAGACCATTACCTCTGCTGCCGCAGCTTTAATGATGCAAGATGAATGCCATTTTCATTTCATTAAATTCATTTCACAAAAATGGACATATACTTTGTGTGGGCACAGTCTTACTTCACATTTGAAGTACAGGATAAGGGGAATATTTCAGCTTTCGGGATTAGATTCATGGAAGCATTGATCTATTTCAGTGTTTCTACTGAGTTCATTTATATGGTTTAGATGTCTCATTCAAACATAAAACTTTTGTTAAAGGCCATGTGATTTTAATGACAGCACTGCACTAGAATATAAGTGCATATATAGCGAAACAGCATGTTATAGGTGTTGCTTGAGAAATGTAATGCCTTTGTTTTTGCAATCAAACAGTTGTCCTGCATGGCTGTTCACGTGTCTTCATGGTCTTCTGATCATTCATATCAGAAGCACAGCTACTTATTATTATTTTTTTACAACCACATCTTACACTGCCTGGCAAAAAAAAAAAGTCACAGTCTGTATTTAAATATGCGAATGTTCAAGATTTTAAGATTGAAGAATTATTGCATTGATCTATTTCTTGCATGTTATACTTTTGGCAACACTTTTATTAACACTAAATGGTATTTTATTTTATTTTCAAGCAAATTATGAATTTCAAGCAGAATACTCAAGTGGTAAGCAGTACTCTACGAAGCCCTTTAAGGGACATTGTGGTGGGAAAAATTTGGGGTGCATGGGAGGAAAAAATATTTTTCAAATGTTTTGCGTTCTCTCGAGAAACTGTTGCGTTCCCTCGAGAAACTTTGCATTCTCTCGCAAAACCCGTTGAGTTCGGACAAACTCTTCCTGTTTACTGTACAGCTTGCAGTGGTTACAGCTCGAATGTTCACAATGGAGCGGTTCATAGAGTTTTATTTTGAAATTGGACTCAATAAAGTAATAGAACAGTCAGTGCTTAGTTCAAGGCACGGTTTGAAGGATTAAATTCGATAATTAGAAATCCTGATAAAAATGATTAGGCTAACATTAATAATCGTATTAATAATATTACTATTAATAAAGCAGAATATGAACGCATCTTCAGAATATGAACGCAACACCCTGCATGTTAAGCCCTTTATTCCTCTTAGAAAATGCTTAAGGTAGGCTAATGAAAGGTTCATACAGCTCGTATATACAATGGCGTGGTTCATAAAGTCTTTATTTTGAACTTGGACTTAAGTAGCCTATAAAGAAATACAGTCAGTGCTTAGTTCAAGGCACGGTTTTGGCACAATGCTTAATGTGGCTTAATGTATTAGAACAGTGACATTGGAGGACCAAATTCGATAATAATAAATACTAATACAATTATTAGGCTAATATTAATAACCTTTATAACCCCACATTTTTCCCACCACCATGTCCCTAAAAGGGCTCCGTAGTAATCCACTTCCTTGACTTTCAACAAACACCACTGGGTGAATGTTTTCTCATCCAAGTAATATTCATGAATCAAGCTGCTGAAGTTTATAAAGCATTTTTAGATTTATTTATTTAGTTGTGCCTCTGTCTCTTCTAACAGATAAACACAAGAGCAACAGCGATTTCATAGTGATTGAATATTGCGTAGTCTCAACCTGTGCATGTGAAGAGCGGTGTGCTGCCCGGATACAGTGCAAATTACTGCTGATAACTATAGTCTGCTAGGAAAATGAAGCATAATTGCAGATGAATAATGCATCACTGACACTCCATTTGAATAGCACAGTAGGACTGAATCTCTCTAGGAATAATTGTTGTTCTTCAAAAAAATTCTTAATGTAACCTAATCATCAGTATTTTACATTCATCCATTCATCCTTCTCTCCATTTCATTCCATTCCATCACTACTTTCACCACTAATGCAAACAGGCGGTTTTTGGTTCATTATCATAAAAACAAGAACATTTTAATGTCAGTCAAAATCTATTTGAATTGAGTGCAGGTTTCGATGAACCTGAAATACAAAGCTCTGTTTATGGTGCTCAATAGCTGGACATCATTATAGGCCTCGTGGTTTTAGTTAGTGCTAAAGAAGAACAGCTGGTCATTACACAAACACACATAAGCAATAATACATGTGGACCACAGACTCGCTTATGTTTTTAAAACAGCATCAAATAATACAAAACAAATTCCACTTTATCTGTGTTTTTAATCTTTATATCTGGCCAAGCAAAAGGAATACTGTGTAAAACAGCACAACATTACAGAGCCACACTTAAAACATATTACTCAGTGTACACTCTGTCTATCTATCTCTAATCCTATCTATCTATCTATCTATCTATCTATCTTCTATCTATCTATCTCTCTATCTCTCTCTCTCTCTCTCTATCTCTCTATCCTTCCCTGTTTTTCTATCTGGAAAGTGACATTATTTTGTAAAAACTTTACAAAACAACTCAGAATATGATAGACAACAATAATTATTGACTTCTAGTTTTGGGGAGTAACTAGTTACATGTTACGTAATTTAATAACTAAATATATGTAACTGTTATCGTTTACAGTGGCTGAGAAAAAAGTGCAATTAAATAAAGTTACTTATGAAAATGTTGATGATTACAAAGGGGGTTAAATATGAATTATTCTTGTATTAATTAATTATCATGGTCTTAATTCAAGAGATGGATGATTTTGAAAGTCTGACAGTAATCAGTGTTCAGTACTACTGTAAGGTTAACCCGGCCTGCTTTAAATGGTTTCAACATGTTTAACAGTTACTGTAAATAGATACATCTTAAAACGGGTAATAAAATAACTGAAATAGTTACATTTACATTTATTCATTTAGCAGACATTTTTAATATCCAAAGCGACTTACAATTGAGGAATACAACAAGTCAGTGGTTCTCAAACCTGTCCTGGAACACCCCTTCCCTGCACATTGTGCATGTCTCCTCATCTATCACACCTGATTCAACTCATCAGCTCGTTAGTGGAGACTGTAATACCTGAAGAGGGTGTGTCAGATATAGGGAGACATACAAAAGATTGTGCAGTGCTGGGGGTACTTCATGGAGAAGTTTGAGAACCACTGCAACAAGTGATTCATCATAAAGAGACAAATAGTTACACTACTTATGTTTTAAATAGGGAAACTTGTAACATATAACATTATTAAGTAACCTTCCCAACACTGGTTTCTTCACAACTAATCTACAAAAGACATTAAAAAGATATTCAACCTAATAAGATGAAGAATGTACAGAAATGTTGTAGTTTTTTTGTATTTTAAATTTTTTTGGATGAGAAAATAACTGTTCAGATTGTATCCCTTTATTTGTTTTGACTCAAATTATTTATATGAAAGTGGAAAGAGGACAGGAAATGCATGAGGGTGGGTTGGATATATGATTACATTTGGAATGTTTAGATCAATAATGACTGATACATTTTATAATTTTAGTCCTTATGCTCGCCCTATTTTATATATTTTTTCTTTAATGGATGAGTTGGACCAGATGATGATGGAGAAGCAGGCAACACGTGTAGGTAGTTGAGAGAAGTCCTGAGTGTGCGGAGCTGGAATGTACACAAACGATGGCTACTTTGAAGAAGATCGGATGTAAGATAGTTTGGAGTTGTTTAACGTTTTTCAGCACACAATTCCCACACTCCCATTTGTGTTACTTCATAGTTTTGATGACTGTTATTCTACAAAGTGGAAAATAGTAACAATTGTCTTGTTGTAGAAAGATTTACAATGCATGTACAGAATAGATGACCATATATACTTGCCAGCTATACTACAAAGCTGATTCATTTTTATTAATTTATTCATTTTTCCTGCATTTTCTCAGCTGGCTCAAGTATCTTGTTTGCTTTCTTCTCAGGCTTCCTCTGCGTCATTAATTGACCCCATGCAGCCAGTGAGCACAGAGTTTGATCGAATTCATTGTACCTTGGCTCAGACAGTGTAGTCATCTCCGGTTATGTTAGAGGTTGGTATCTTTGAAAGCAATGACATTGTGAGTCTCCGTTACCAGAGACCAGCGGATGAGTCATAGCTCAGACCCTGAAGAGCCGCACTTCCCCTCACGGACCAGTCTACGTGCATATGAGTGTCCTCATTAGAATCTCATTAATCCTACTGACGATCCTGTGACTCAATGCTGCAAGTATCTCGCCTGCTGTGCTGCGGCCTCGACTGAATGCTGAAATCTGTGAGATTCTTGCACTGTTTTATTTATTTTTCCTCTTGGACTTGTCCATGTACTTATAGCTTGGAAATATAGAGTGGTTTCACCACAATCAAAATATTCATGGATATCTGGCAACATGCTCCTAGGTTTATAAATATGTCAACGCCCAAACTAGCAAACTCAAATTTCATCCATGAAATTTTCCACATTCTTAAAAATTACTGGAGCAGGTCAAATGGTACAGCTGATCACATCATGCACAGTTTTTTATCAAGTCATATTTATAGCTAGCGCTTTTCACAATACACATTGTTTCAAAGCAGCTTTACAGAAAGTCATGATGGTAATGTTTATGATATCTTAAGATATAAAAGATATAAAAAAGGCAGTTGAGATATGGCTATATATTATAGTACCACCTTTTGCTGTTTACAATTTTCTCATTTCATCTAAATATCAACATTTGTGAGATTTAGTCAGTCAAAACCGTTTTGAGGGCAATTGGTCTAATTTTGTCTGATTGATCTGACATTTGTATTATGTTGAAAATCAACTATTTTTGTCTATTTGTTAATGAGGGATTTGCGGACAAATACATATTTTTAGACTTATAGTTTTTATTTTAGTTTAGTACAAAAAAAATAACTGTCTTTCTCTTTATCTTTCTCTCCTTCCTTGCTAGCTTGTATTTATTTGAACAATGCCTGAGACTTGGTGTTACGAGCACTTCCTCTGTCTGTTTGCCTCTTCAAGATTAATCGCTTTATGTATTCCCCAATTGTAAGTCGCCTTGGATAAAAGCATCTGCAAAATCACTAAATGTAAATGTAGTTTAAAAAATAAAGGTAAGATGCCCATGTTGTTACTAGTGTTATTATTATTTTTATTTATTTTTTAATTTAATACTAATGCAATGTATTTATTTATGGAAGCCCGTTTTCGCCACTGAATAAAAAATAAAAAAGGTTATTGCGACTTTTTATCTCACAATTCTGACTTTTTTCACAGAATTGTGAGATAAAAACTCACAATTGCGAGTTATAAAGTCAGAATTATGATTTATAAAGTTGCAATTGTGAGTTTAAAGTACAGTTTCGAGGGGGAAAAAGACTGATATGTTCTCAGAATTGTGAGTTTATATCCCACAATTTGACTTTATTTCTCAGAATTGCAAGTTTGTATCTCACAATTATGACTTTTTAATTCACAATTTCTTATATCACGCAAGTATAAGAAAAAAGTCAGAATTGTGAGATAAAAATTCGCAATAATTTTTATTTTTTATTCAGTGGCGGAAACGGGCTTCCATATTTATTAGGGTTAGTAATTAGCTTAGTAATTAATGTGATTATTAGGGTTATTTATTTATAATAATAATATAATTATTATTCAATATTTCCATGAATTACAGTAGATGGACATTTCAGACATTTTTTTTTTTTTTTTTAAACCTATAGGCTAATTGAGCTAAATCATTGGGTTTGCATTCATAGTGTAGCTATTTTAACATCTTCAGTTAAAATATTTAAATATGCATATGCTTGTATATGTTGTAGAATAAATTTACCTTGCAGATTAATCTTTTACTGGGATTCTACATCGTCTGTCGTCTGTTATTCAGTAACATTGTCACTAAATTGTCAACATTCACTTGAAATAGAAGAGTTTATTTAGTATTTCACATTAATGAAACTATTTTCTATTCTTTTTTTAATAATAACTCATTGGCTAATGCATCATCATCATCCTGCACATGCAAACCTTTTCTCTAAATATGTTACAGTTTTAAGTAAATGCACATTGTTGAATACTTGCCCTACACAGTATATTTTTTTCTGGTTTCATTGTCAGTACAATTAAAAAAACTTATATTTAATCTAATAAATGTATAGTTTGTATAAATCTATCATTTTATACGAATGTAAAAATGTATAAATCTATAGTTTAAGATGCAAACACAGTGTTTGCTAGTATTGCTAGAGTTCACAATGCAGCATTCGTCCTCACACTTTAACAACTTCCAGATTCTTTCTGTATTTAATTAAGGAGTCATTTTCACCTTATAACATTGAGAAGTTGGTGGTTTTTAAGTCATACGAGTGTAAAACACTTAAAGAACTAAGAATACAACACAAACCCATTCTCCTCGCAATAAACAGCCTCCCACTGGCAACCGAACAAACTAACAAGTCAGCCTGGAGTTTTTCTGTCCATTGTATGAATATAAGGCTTGAGAAAGAGCTTGAATGTCTGTAAACACTCCCTGCGGTGTGGAAAAGAGACCGAGAAACTCAATTTGTAACTAGAGGGTGTTCGGAGTGCGTGTTTCTCTCTGTATGTAGCAGACCTCCCATGTAGCCTTGAGTCTTTGGCTGCGGTTCAGTGTTGTACTTGTTCTACCGAACAGTTCAATAAGTATTTTTTTTGCTCTTGCTCAATGTGCTTTATTTAGATGAGATAATGCATTTGTTTACTCAATGTCATTGTGTGCTGTCAATTTGCAGTTATAAGTAGAAGTTTGGTTAATCTATCTGTGTGTGTTTAGACTCAATCAGTGTTTCTCAAACTGTGGTCTGCAGACCACTGGCGGTCCGTGAAGCAGTCCAAGTGGTCCGTTAAATGCAGAGCTCGCCTCTCCATGAGAGACCAGGGTCTTGGATGAACACTGAAGCTGCGGTGAGTGAGAGTCAAGGCAGTGACCTACTTCATGTCCGGGAAGAGATTTAGTTGAGTTAGACAGGTCGAATTTTGTTAGGTTTAGTTAATTCCAGTATGTTTCCATTGCACATGGTAATTTGAGTAGAGTTTACAATGATAATAAATAAAATAAAAAATTCCAATGTGTGGAACAGCTGCCCACAATTAAATAAAGTTCAGACAGACTCGTTTTTTGAGTGTATGATTCAGGCAGACATTATCTGCAGCGGCATGCTGAGAGGTGAAGATCATGAAGCTCACAGATCACTGCTTCTGGGTTTTGATTACTGATATTGCCTCAGTTATCAGTCATGTGGAATGTTATGCAGGGTTTGACTTTGGAAGCAATCTTTGTTTTTTCTTCAATTCTATACCATGCAGTTTATCTCGACAGTTTGTTTATTGTGTTATACTGAAGTCTGTAACATTACAAAGCAAAGATGTATCAAATAGCTTTGCCAAATGTTGTGCAAATAAGAATCACTTTTTGTACTCCTCCTGTTCGATATAATTATACTCTCTGGGGTCAGGATTAGCGGTGTTAGAGAGTAAATAACACAACGCTTTTAAATCAACCACGTTTCTCAGATGTTTTCAAAAAAAGTGTATTTGTAGACATGTAGGAGTAGTGGTCTAGCATGACAAAACGGTACACTCTCAGGAAAAAACAAAGGTATGCTGTCACTGGGGCGGTATCTTTTCAAAAGTACATAATACACTTTATGTACTAATATGTACCATTAAGGTAAAACAGGGGTAGAAGAGTAGCTTTTGTAAGTGTACTACCCCAGTGACAGCTATTGTACCTTTTTCTCTGAGAGTGTACATCTATGGTTTTAATATTTTCAATAGGAGCTCTAAAATGTACTGTTTGTTTCCTACTAGCACACTAAAGCTAAATGTATAAATATGCATCTTAAAACAAATCCTTTTGTGAAATATACAAGGTGTTTAAGACTTTTTCACAATACTTTTTGTATATAGAATAAACGCCTAATTAAGCTCATTTTGGGGTCAAGTGAGCTAAATCTGAAGTCCTTTGTAAAAACGGAATAAGATGAATATAAAGAAATACAGATTTTGTTTGGGTGTGGGTTAGTATTAGGTTAAAATATGTACAGCTATAAAAGCAGTAGAAAACTATGGAATGTAAATATATAAAATAAATAAATATAAATAAGAAGTATAAGTAAAGAAGATATTAAAAATGCCTTTTCTGTTGCTAAAAGATCACAATCTTCTATAAATTCAAGTATACTTGTTGTCACAGGCTGTAACCACTTCTTTCTAATATTTATTTAAATACATAAATTAATATACTACATTTTACTGCAAAAATCCCTGCAGCTCTGAGATGCAGTTGCTCCACACCCTTCTTCGCTGATTCTATTATTTATAGAGATTGTCTGTCATTCTGATATGTATGGCTGGTTTGTTTGTTTTATTTTTGGCCTGCCTGGCTTGCATTGCATAGGCAAAATTAACATGCATGTGCTGGTCCCTCAAGAGCAAACAGTAAACTACTTTATTCTAACATTTTCCAAGCACAACACCAGAAAGCCCTCAGAGATCCAAGGGTATTTTGAATGCACCTTTAAAAATTATTTGCATATTTGATAATTAAGTTGAATGACTATTGCATGCAAAAATTATAGAAACATTTATGCTTGGAAAATGGTGAACCAGGTGTACTATTGGCTATTGAGAGACCAACAGATGCATTTTATTTTAGGTCATGCAAGCCAGGCCAAGAATAAAATGATTCATCTATCAAGTGCTAAGCTATTGTTCATATATCAAACTCTTTGCATTGCAGCTTTGGTTCTAAAAATCTAATATTTTTAGTTTGAACAATGTTCCACTTATCCTTCGGCTTTTAGTCATGTTAATGGTATGTCACCAACCCTCTGTGTTTGACATCGGTCCTTTCAGACATGTCTCCCCCACCTCTCTCTTTCTCATTTGTTCTGACCTTTTGACCACTGGATAAGAGGTTTTGTTTTATCTGAATCATCTGATGTTTTTGGACGCTCTGCATGTTTGCCTGGCAGTGTGACAAATCATGAGGACACAGTTGTTGACAAGAAAGGATACAACACACAGGTTCCCATTGTCTGTATCAATACCTTGATCACTTATCTTTGTACTCCACAATGTAATGAATATCTGCCATCAACACTTCATTTGAGGGAGACCGATTGTGGTGCATGTGTACTGCAAACATAATATTTTGCGTGGGTTTCATTGCATCTTGAATGCTAATGGATCAATGTATTGTTATCCTGCACTGAAAATACGTTTTTTATGAATAGTACTTTCAAGTACATCAGGTACATGAATAGCTGATATACACTGTCAGAAAAAAAGCTTGTCTCTTGGGCAGCACTCTAAAATATATACCTTTATTATCTATCTGTCGGTCGGTCGGTCGGTCGGTCGGTCGGTCATTAAGATGCACCTGTACATATCAGCAATGAAATATCTGGTGAGTTGCATTAAACGGTTAATGCTCTATCGCTTTTGAAAATAACGTACCATCGCTAAACCCTACTGAAACCTTATCGCCAGTGTCAACAAAAGCAAATGTGAAAGAACACATTTGAAGTATCAACCATGACATTTTAGCTTGCTTCCACAAGTCAGGCTCTTTTATTGTGATTTATTGTGATTTGTACTGAAGTGCTCCGTATCACAAGTACATTGCTGTACCAGGTGAGCTACTGAGCAAGTTTACTACATCGCAACGTGATTTCTATGGAGCTGGTTATGTGATGCTAATATCAAAAATGTATTAGTTTACAAATCATGTACTCTGGATATTTTTTTGGGGGATGTCATAATATTATATAAGAAATCACATGAAATTAAATGTTTATCAATCAATAATCGTACCCTGTAATCATAATTTGTGTGAAAAGGAAAACAAATTGTAAAAACCCGAAAAACCGCAGTGAGTTATACTGTATGTATAGGTACGTTTTTTGAGTTTGTATAAATGTGGCTTTTTTTTCAATGAGCCTAGGTTGATTACTTCATAACACAGGAATAGGAAGGTTGGGTGTAGTGCTGACTTGTTTGCTAGGCTTTTAATCTTAGAAGAGATAGGGAGGCGGTTGAGAACGTATAAAGCTGTGACTTGAGATAACTTCCAAGCTGAATATCAGCTGGACTGCATCATTCTAGAAGAACTACTGAGGGTTTGATTGCGTATGCCGGGAGAACAGCCAGGAATGAGTTGCAGAACCAGAATCTGAGTAGCTTCCCTGGCAAGTAAAGGTCTGACTCGTTGTTTTGCAGGAGGAATCTGCATGTCTTTACCCATGGGAATGACCAAGGTTCTTGCAGTGTGGATAATGGCTGACCTGGTTTTTAAAAAGTCATTTAAAACGTTCTGTTTGCTATAGCTTCAGATCCTGTTCATTCATCCAGAAAGCTTGGTTTTAAGGGCATCTGATAGTCCAATGGTGGAAAAGTCAGAATTAATTAATCATCACTTGCATTAGCATAACAGAAGTAATGAAAGGTAAAAAAGGTAATTCTGTGTGGCACTGATCCCTGTGGTGCTCCAGTTGGGGGTTTTGGATAAAATTGAATTATTTCCATGATCTAGTAGTTTCTGTACTGCAGGTAAGATGTGAACTATGTAATTGCATAAGCTGTAGTGTCATTTCACTACAGGGTGGAGAGGATGATTTGGTAGTTTTCAGTGCCAGGCGCTGGGTTCTGGTTCTGGCTATGTTCAGCTTCTCTTTCACTCGAATTATGTCAGGAACAGATAAGAGAACTAGCTGTTTTGTAAGCAACATCCAAGCACTGTGGGAGAGATTCAAGGGAGCATAGGGAACATTTTCCTTCATTCTTTCTGTGTAATTGTCATCCTCCTTTTGGTGTACCTCATTCGATAAGCTATATGTCTTAAATGTCTTAGACAGTTCAAGATGATAATCAATCAACGGCAGTGATGGGTAGTCCAGTATTTAATATCTCATTAAAGTGTTGATCTGTTTTGGGAATGATGTTATTCCCCAGAGCAGGAGATCTGAGACACGTTCAGCCTTAAGCTAGAACAAAAAGAGCGATTTCAGTTGGTTTGCACACATTAATTGAGTGTTGTTATTTTTATACTCTTTGTTTCAGAAACAAAAATTAATAGAAGCGCAGGATGGGTCAGGATGGTATACTGGTAGCTTCATTTTGTTCCCCCTCATTTTTGTTTCAACTTTAATATTTTACATAACAGTGCTTTGGAAGAGGAACTTTTCTGAGTGGATTTTAAGCCTGCTGTTAGTGTTGAAACTCTCTCTGAGGAGCCGTGTCTCTAAATTCATTCCGTTTTAAGCACCTCCACTGCAGCTATCAAATAATCGCTTTTGTAACAAATATTTTTAAGACAGTTTCTTTTGTATTTGAAATCACCCGCTGTACACAGCACGAGGGCTATGATACTTTTGTGCAATAAAAGTATTTTTTTTATGTTGGTCTACCCTTGTGAAAAAGTATACTTTAGTATACTTCTAAAAAGAGTTCTTATTATAGAAATAAAATAGTGCTCACCCAGTGTAATATTTTCTGACACTTAATTGCATGTTAATTGTAATAAAATGACAAGCAGTCGTGGCCTAATGGATAGAGCGTCGGACTTGTAACCTGAGGTTGTGGGTTCGAATCTCACCGAATTGTCGGTGGGGGGAGTGAATAACGAGCGTTCTCTCCACCTTCAATACCACGACTGAGGTGAGACCCTTGAGCAAGGCACCGAATCCCCAACTGCTCCCCGGGCGCCGCAGCATTGGCTGCACACTGCTCCGGGTGTGTGTTCACTACTGTGTGTGTGCACTTGGATGGGTTAAATGCTGAGCACAAATTGCGAGTATGGGTCACCATACTTGGCCACACGTCACTTCAATATTCAAAAAAATGTATTATAGTTTGAATTCATATGCAATTTGCTGAACTAGAGTGTTTTTGACCCACTTAAATAGAACTTAACTTCATTGTTATATGTAATTTCATATTTACTATTATTGTCTTTGAAATACAGTTTTGGTGTACTGCTGTTTCTACTATAGCTTTAAATGTAACATTGAAGTAAAAATTATATTGAGTCAAAATTATAATCAAGTAATTTACATGTACTTTAATAAGTTAGTCAACATATCAGAATAAGCATACTTCTTTAAAGAACAGCTAAATATTATACAATAATTTAAAATGTATTTAAAGTGAAACCTTTATTTTGGCTATTAAATAATGTGAGGAACATTTTCATAATAGTATACTCTTTACATTCACGTCAGTGGATTATTTTTATTATATTATCTGGAAGTGATGTTTTTTTGTTCAAAGTTTGAGCTTTGAAGTACTGTACACAAGTGCACATTTAAATCAATTAAGTGCACTTCACAACAAGCAAACGTTGTGTGTCTCCGTTTTTCAGTGTTTTGTTCCAAGAGCATTGGTTTTTAAGTTGGCATGTCAATTTACATTTTAAGTCATTCTTGAAACTGAGAAAAACAAGTCCACTAGTCCAATCTGTTGCGATTCATTTTGTTTACAATAAAAAGTCATCTTTTGTGAAATGCCCTTTAAAATATGCATCTGAAGTATAGTGGATATGATGTTAAATTTTATACGACTACCTTAAGATTAACAATGCCAAGACAACTCACTAGTCTAGATTATGAAAATACTGTATATGGATTTGCCTTTTTTTTGTAGTTGCATTATTTAGAGTACAGGAAGACAGAAAAAAGTGGAGAGAGAGAAGGAAGACCAGTGGTGGAAGAAAGGAAGAGACCTGCATATTTTGTGGTGTACTGGGAGGCAAAGATTGAGCTTCACCTCAGCTGAAACAATAGCACCATTCACTCACAGTAGGATCTGAAATCATTCGTCCTCTCTGTGTGAGATTTAACTGCTGACCTACAGGAACATCCAGCTGCTCCGGAGAACATCATCCATGTGACAAGATGACGTTTGTCTCATCTCAGGACCTCTCTGTTCCACAAAGATCAAACGTCCAGAGAAGAGCTATATCTGATGCTAGAGGAGCACCATGGGTCATTCCCGGAGGAATGCTGAACACTAAACCCACAGTTTGGTTGGAAATATTAGGCGTGTTTTAGTCTAGTGGATAAGAATAAGAGTGCTGCTGTGATTCCTAATTAGATTTACAAGTTCTGTAGCCCGGTTTGTTTCCCTTGAGACTCAGGGCTTTGTTTGAACAGTTTGGATACACTGGGATGATGTTCTGGGAGTGCTTTATCTTCACAGAGGCCGTCTGAGGTTGATAGTCAACACCTGTTTAAACTTCCACAACTTTACATTAATTATTTTTAGTTTTTAAGCTACATACAAGAGTTTGTCCCTGTTGCTGTTTTGAAATATAGAAATGGTTAGCAAACATTCATTAAGATGGTGTATGCACTCACATAAGTTCACTTCATAGAAGTGTATAATTTTCCACTGTTACATTTTTTATGAGTTTATCACTGCAAGACGTACCACACCAGCAAAGAACGAATTTGAAATGAGTAGCAGCAAGCTAGCAGACTAACCCCCCCCCCCCCCCCCCCCCAAAAACAAAAAACAACAACTTTTAATCTGTGGTGTTTTCTTCTTGTTTGTTCTCCACCAAGTATCCATTAGTTCTCATGTGAAGTATTAGGCAGCGCTGGAGTCTTCAGATGTTGACAAGAAATTACAATTTTGACTTTGAACCTCAAGGGACCACACTAGGCTAATGGCTAATATGGAGGATCAATGGTTCTTCAATGAGGCTTTGAAATAACAGCCTCGGGAAAGATAGTGGTAGTGACCTTAGCTTTGATCTTCCTTAAGATGAACTGCATATTCATGAACATTAAGAGGGACCACATTAATGAATGACTTGACCTTTGCTAATCATTGTAATGAAGGAAATTGGCAAGTGTTTTTGTTCTCAAATGTAAAGACTAAGAGAGTTGTTTTTGGAAATGTTCAAAGGTATAATTCATCACAGGGTTGGGTCTCGCCTCTCAGACTGTGTAAAGAAGCAACACACATATTTTAAATCAGGAATGCTTTTTAAGTTATCTAATATTTTGAGATTTTGCAATGCATTAAGGTGTTTTATTTTTATTTTTTATATATAACAGAGTGGATGTGCTATTCTCATTTTAATGAAAAGCAAGAGATGTACATCTTGAATTTGCTAATCCATTTAGGACTCCTTAATTAGCAAACTCTCTGTGTCCTCGCATGCATTTGAGTGCTGTCTTTACTGTGGTTTCTACAGACTGCGTACTTCTGATTATCTTATTGTGAAGGTATTTACTCACATTTAATAGCCACTGAAAGCAATCAGCCTGCAATTTTGTTTTCTAATTATTTAATAATTTAGCAGTGACCATGCACTTTTCTATACGCTATGATCTATATCATAGTAACTGTGCCTTTTCTGAGTTTCTTTGGCATTTCCTCTCACAAACCTTATTCCAAATCACTGTCATCCCCAAGGATATGGCTCATTTCTTGCCACATTATAGTTCTTATGAAAGTATGATTTTTTTTCTCCCCCTGGATGTGGAAAATTTTTTGTGGGGTGATGTAAAAGTTACTTTCATTGCCCTCGCTATGCCACCCTACTGATTTGTTTAAATATTTAGTCTTTTCACCACATTTTTTGACCGTGATGACCTGATTTTAGTATGTGGTACAAGAAACGATTTCTTAGAGCAGAAGTTCAACCCTGCTCCTGGGGACCCACTGTCCTGCAGAGTTTAGCTTCAAACCTAATCAAACCCACCTGAAACAACTAATCAAGCTCTTCAGGACTGCTTGGAAAATACATAAACAAGTTTGCTGAAGCAGGTTGGAAAGAAACTTTGCCAGACTTTGGCTCCCTATTGGAGCAGGATATTCTACTATGGCTATCCATTTCATTTTTTTTCAGTCTCACTGTTTTAATGGAGGCTTTCTTTCAGATGTATCAAACCAATCTACATTTGAGGCAATTACACTTTATAAATCAACCACAAATCAACCACAATCAACCACAATCAAATGGCACAAACAACTTAATATTTTAATTTAATTCATCATGTATCATGAAATCTTAAGAATAGAATAGAATAGAGTAGTGTCTGTAAGGGAGAGCTGGATAAATAGAGTGTGTGCTTTCCATACATAATAAAATGTTGTTTTTTTTTTTGCAAAACATGGAAATGATCTGTGGTTTTTATCCTATTGGTCACTATATTTATTTGTTTGACCAGTGTCGTTGTGGGTTTTGGTTATTTTGCTGTTTTAGGCTGTAAGGACCTTTGAATCGACTCTCTCTCTCTCTCTCTCTCTTTCTCTGTGTGTGTGTGTAAGTGATGTGTTTGGGTTTGTGTGCATCATTAAATCATTAAAGCAGCGCATTAATATAGAATGGTGGCTAAACTGACTTGGAACTACCTAAGCATTAAATGTTTTTTATCCATACCTGCCAGCCAATCAGAATCGAGTATTCACACATTACATGGTATAATTTGTATTAATATGTGACCTACTCCGTTATTTTCAGCTACTTTGTCTCAGTTTGTAGAATGACTGTTTTTATTTTATTTCTGATTTAATTGTTTTTGTTGATTGACAGATTTATCCTTGATTTGGCTTAAAACAATATGTGAGCTTCTCCATTTTTTTCAGTCACTCTGACCTATAAACATGCTTTTATGCATTTTGCACTTATAATCTCAGCTTTCTAATATGTTTCAACTTCAAGCCATTGCTGAAGTATAATTATTTAATTTTTGGTTTATATCCGTGTTTCTGGGTCAAGGTGACTCAAACCGATGAAGCAACAAAAATACTGTCTAAAAAATGAAGAGCTATGCTTTTGTCTGTCATTACAAGGGCTTGAATACAATATGACATGTAATTCAATCTAAAATGTTCCTTCTGATAACAGCAAAAAGCTAAAAATAGACACACACAAATCATGTTTTGACACAAGCAATGGCATTTTTAGTGGCTTTAGTGGCAAATTACAGAAAGGCAATCATAACAGAACCCAGGGAGGTCATCGGCTGTGACACGTGACAGCGCTTTACTGGTCTCCGCTCTGCTGTTTGGTTCCCACACTCTGGCAAAGTGGACTGGTCAGTGTCAGTTTAGCTGTAATGGCTTTACAGTTCTCATCCACTGGTCTGTGAAGAGCATTGAAAGATGTTTATGCCTTTCATTCTCCCCTTTGCTCAGTGTTTGTACTGTCCTAAAGTAGATGCCGTTGTGTTGTTTCTTATATTTTCAGAGGCACTCCTACGCTTCTAATGGGTGTGCCTGATAAAACTGTGTCTTTGGTATGAAAGCTAAAAGCAAAGAGGTTTAAGAGGTCACCTTTGCCGAGACCTCGGCTGTGGGAAAAGGGGGAGGGAGGAGTTAATTTATCTGTGTTTGTATGCTGTTATAGAAAGGAGGCACAGTTTTGTTTTATCTGGAAAGTGCAAAAGCTATTACAAGTTATCTTTCCATTTCGTCTGAAAAAGCTCCTGAAATCTTTAGTAAGAAGGGATTCAAAATGTATCTAGGTTTGTGAAAAAGTGTGCTTAAATACTGAATGTTGGCTTACTGAATGTTCACGTATATATATATTTTTTAAAACTGTATTTTAAGGTGAATATAATATTATTGAAATGAAATGGCTGCTTTAGTGTTTTTATGACTGTTCCTTAACACACTTACTTTAAAAATGTGCAATTTGCAAATAATCTTTTAATAACCTTTTGTTGTGCTCTAAAGAAGTGCACTTATTTTGATAAGTACTTGATAGCTCCAAACATCCAGAAATATCCAAACTTAACGTAATTGCATAAGCATAGACCAGGACATTCTTAGGAAGCATGCCAAGACACATCAAAATTGCACCTTTAGCGGGCGCTACAACTGATGTCATAAACGTATTATCGGTGAAATTGAACATTTGTAAGCAACTTGTCTGGTGGACATCCTAATATTCCTTCTAATATGAATTGGCTACAATAAAAACATGGTCACTAGTCTCACGTAGCCAGACCTTCAGACTTGATTAAAAATTAAGTTTTGATATATTTACGGTAGGACATTTAGAAAATATCTTAATGGTACATGATTTTTAACTCTAACACAGTTCAAACTGGACTACATGCACACACTGCACAAATACAGCAATCTATCTGCTACGACTGGATACAATCTAATGCACATCCATGACATTACGTATCCAGCTTATGTATAATCTGTTGCACCTTCACATATTATTGTGTGTATATATGTGTACATAATGTAGAATGTGTACATACGTGTATAATGTGTATTGATAACTGTAAGTATGTCTAATAGTACACTGTGTGTACTGAGTATATGTATGTGTATTCTGCACATTGTCTTCTGTACAGTCTGTAAGTATGTACTGTCTATATGTAAATTGTTTCTGCACTGTCTGGAGCACGCTCTCAAGAATTTCACTCACCAAGGCACATGTGCTGTGGTGATGTGACAATAAAAGGGATTTAATTCGATCTTTACTTAATATCCTAATGATTTTTGGCATAAAAGTAAAATCGATCATTTTGACCCATGCAATGTATTTTTGGCTATTTCTACAAACATACCCATGCTACTTATGACTGGTTTTGTGGTCCAGGGTCACAAATAGCAAAACTTGATAGAATGAAAATTACATCTGATTTTGTTTATAGTGTGTTATGCGATATTACTTTTAAAGTTAATATAGGCCTATTTCAAAATGCACTAAATAGCAACTTCACCATTACATATGTGCATTTACAAATATATTTAAATACATAACATATAGCATTTCAATAGAAAAGACACTGAAGTATATTGTAATTTACCATAAATGCTTGTCAGTGCATTCAGCAGTATGCTGAATTAAGTATCATTATTTCAAAATGACTTAATATATGTAATTATGAATTTACATAAAAATAAAAAAGTCTTTAAATTTACTTTAAGTGGGTCAAAAAGCACTCTTAATTGCATTTAAACTAAATTATAATAATACATTTTCATTTAAGTGCGAATTAATATTCAATTTAGTTTAAAAAAGCATTCATTCAGTTAGCGCTTGTAAGTATTTTCTTTTAAAGTATATTCATTTTTTGAATAACTATTCTCTATAAAAAAAGTATGCTGAAGTGTACTTTTTCACAAGGGCATATTTGATTGTCAGAAAAATAAGGAGTGTGTTCCCAGAGCTCTGCCTCAGCCAGCTGACCGTCTGACAGTCAAATTAAAACTTTTGAATTGGGATTTGAATGTAAACACAGTGAGCATGACTCTGATAAAGTGTGTCAGGCTTGGTTATTTCTTCTTTGATCATTTTCATGTGCACTAAAGGAATATGAAACCCTTTGTCCGTGTTATGAGATAAATCTATATGTTACTGTAGTTACTCTGAAGTTCAAAATGAAACAATGGGACAATATGAAAGCATTCAGACTGTTCTGATACACTGTAGGATAAACTGTAAACTGGAGCAGGATAATCACTTGTGCCGTATCCGTCTAAATAATGTAGAAAAGTCGTATAGTTTATGGTGGTGGCTGCTTTTCGGAGCCTCCACCCACTGTCTCCAAACGGTAACATATCATGTTATAGAAATCCATTTCCAAAGTCTCTTGCAGGGAAGAACTCCATCACCCTTCCCTCTCCTTTCTTTTTCTCCTTCGAGAGAGTGAGAAGCAAAGGTATGCGTGGCTTGAACAAGAGCCAGAAATAGATCTATTGTACTTCCGTGAGCAGGTTCTGATGGTCATAAGCGTTTCTAGATCTGTCGTCTTTTGGGAATTGCAGACACATGCACTATCTCCATCAGAACATCTAAGGGAGGACAGTGGAGGAGAGGTCACAAAGAAGGATATCTTCTCTCTCTTACTTTCTCTCTTCTGGGCTGTAGATAAGTAGGGGTTAACTGCTGCAGATGCTCGGAGCCTGCTGATCTGAAAGCCAGACTTGAGTTAGAGAAGAAGAGATGGGGTTGAAAAGAAGAAAATGGGTCTCTGTGTGTGAGTGAGGGAAACAAACACATAAATAAAACAATATTACTTTGTTCATTTTTAAAACATGAGGTTTAAACCTCCCACAGCAATAATGTGTGTGTGTGTGTGTGTGTGTGTGTGTGTGTGTGTGTGTGTGTGTGTGTGTGTGTGTGTGTGTGTGTGTGTGTGTGTGTGTGTGTGTGTGTGTGTGTGTGTGTGTGTGTGTGTGTGTGTGTGTGTGTGTGTGTGTGTGTGTGTGTGTGTGTGTGTGTGTGTGTGTGTGTGTGTGTGTGTGTGTGTGTGTGTGTGTGTGTGTGTGTGTGTGTGTGTGTGTGTGTGTGTGTGTGTGTGTGTGTGTGTGTGTGTGTGTGCAGGTTTGGCTGCACTTTTTGAAAAGCATTACACTTTTTGGCCATATTTCTTAAAATGTCCTCACAACTATTGGGAAACATGTTAAAATTATTACTTGTGAGGACATTTAAAATGGTCATAATTATTATAAATATTTATGAATTGCCTAAATCACATTTTTGTCTCAAATGTGTTTCAAATTAAATAATGTAACAGAAAAAAAAAGATTTTTAGAGACAATGTAGTGTTGTTGGTGTGGCTATAGGATCATTAGGATGTTTTGGGTGGTTGGTATGTGGTTGCTTACTGGCCAGAGTCATAAGAGCTTACTCACAATTCTCTATAATATTTTAATATCTAGAAACCCAGCTTTGGGTCGGACCACAAAACCAGTCTTAAGTCGCTGGGGAATATTTGTAGCAATAGCCAAAAATACACTGTATGGGTCAAAATTATTGATTTTTCTTATATGCCAAAAATCATTAGGACATTAAGTAAAGATCATGTTCCATGAAGATATTTTGTAAATTTCCTACTGTAAATATATCAAAACTTATTTTTTGATTAATAATATGAATGGCTAAGAACTTCATTTGGACAACTTTAAAGGCGATTTTCTCCATATTTAGATTTTGTTGCACCCTCAGATTCCAGATTTTCAAATAATGGTATCTCGGCTAAATATTGTCCTAACAAACCATTCATCAATGGAAAGCATATTTATTCAGCTTATTTATTTCATTTTGAAAAATTGACCATTAAGACTGGTTTTGTAGTCCTGGGTCACATTTTTTGAAAGACGTCTCTTATACTCATCAAGGCTTCATTTATTTGATCAAAATATAGTTAAAACAGTGATATTGTGAAATATTATTACAATTTAAGATGGCTATTTTATTAAAATGTTATTTATTCCTGTGATGGCAAAGCTTTATCAAGAGCTGTTACTCCAGTCTTCAGTGTCACATGATCCTTCATAAATCATACTAATATGCTGATTTGGTGCTGTGGAAACATTTCTTAGAAAACATTTCTGTCACTTGATATTATTGTGAAAACTGTGATGGTTCTTTCATAATTCTTTGATGAGAAGAAAGTTCAAAAGAACTGCATTTATTTGAAATATAAACTTTTGTAATATAATAAATGTCCTTACTGCACTTTTGATCCATTTAATCCATCCTTTTTCTTAAATGTGTATATGCTGACTTAAAGGTGCACTGTGTAATATTTAGGATAATCTATAGACAGAAATGCAATATAATATACATAACTACGTTTTCAGAGGAGTATAAAGACCTTACTTAATGAACTGTTATGTTTTTATTACCTTAGAATGAGCGATTTATAACTACATATACCGCGGGTCCCCTCACATGGAAGTCGCCATCATGTTTCTACAGTAGCCCTAAACGGACAAACTGCTCTACAGAGCGCGTATCGTCACTATGTTGTTCTCGCGAAAAATCTTAGCCCTGTATCGGCCACCGTAGCTTCTCTAAAGGGAGGGGTGAGCGGAGGACTGAGCCGTTGGTTGCAATTCGCAAACTCAACCGCTAGATGCCGCTAAAAACTACACACTGCACCTTTAAACTTGATTAAAAAACGTAATACAAGGCCTGTTTTGTACTTTTATATGTTGCAGTTTCACCCATACTGGAAGGTTTTTGCCATGCATTTCATTAAAGTCAAGGAAAGCATTACAAGTGGGAATACGTGTATAGTCTCACCAAGAGACGTAAGTTAGCCTTCTGTAACTTCAAAGAGCTTTTGTTGTCCACTAATAGCCTCAAACACAATCTATTGCAGAGCACAGATACAATGTATTTCGTTCAGTGAATGAAACTGAATACTCTGTGAATTATGTTTTCCGCCAGCCGGCTGCCCACCAGAAAATGAATTCATTAAAATAATAGAATTACAAATTGCCCAGTACACAGTGAACACATTTAGAAGCCTGCTCAATTTTGCATTGTGAAACTGTGTGACTGGGGAAATATAGAAAAGTCTGTGCATAGCGTAGAGACTGATGGAAAGAGAAAATCTTTATTCTCTCTCTTTCTGACATGTTCCTCCACACGGCTTTCCTCTTTGCCTCATTCATTTCTCTTTACTAATTCTCTCTCTTCTTAGTGTCTGATATTTTTTTATAGCTCCTCTCATATATCTGGCTCTTAAAAGCTCTTTGAGGATCAGAAAATCTCCTGTGTCCAGCTTTTAAAGTTATTTGGTTAAGCTGGAAATCCATTGCTTTGTATTGTTGTGTAAATAGATTCCATTTGTCTCCATGACGCTCTAAAAACATATATTATAGCCCTTAATAAGGGGTCCTATGTGATGGTTTATCTGATATCTTATATTAGCGTATGCTGGGTGACAGCAAAATGAAATGTCAGCAGGACACTTAGTGAATTTGTTTTACTGAACAGACCATATACAGTAAGTTCATGTTTCGATGAGTGATAGCTTGTGTGTGTGTGTGTGTGTGTGTGTGTGTGTGTGTGTGTGTGTGTGTGTGTGTGTGTGTGTGTGTGTGTGTGTGTGTGTGTGTGTGTGTGTGTGTGTGTGTGTGTGTGTGTGTGTGTGTGTGTGTGTGTGTGTGTGTGTGTGTGTGTGTGTGTGTGTGTGTGTGTGTGTGTGTGTGTGTGTGTGTGTGTGTGTGTGTGTGTGTGTGTGTGTGTGTGTGTGTGTGTGTGTGTGTGTGTGTGTGTGTGTGTGTGTGTGTGTGTGTGTGTGTGTGTGTGTGTGTGTGTGTGTGTGTGTGTGTAAATGCGTCTTGATTGAGCTAAAGTTATTACTGGTGCGTGTTGAGAAGCCTGGAGGGTTTTGGAGAGCTTGTTGAAGGATTTGTAGTCTTTGCTGTTTTCTGAAGAGAATAATCAGGAGAGAGAGCAGGATAGAAAGATAGATAGTGTTGGAAATATGCTTTGGCATTGTTCCACATTATAGAAATAGTTTGCATCCTGCTCTGAATTAAGATTCAGAGTTTTGGCTCTGCTGCTATTCTGAACGCAGCGATGGAAACCCCCTCTCTGACTGGGATTAATGGCGTTAAGTGTTTGTGCAATCACATATAACGAGTTGTTAGTGAGGCGCATTGCTATTAGCTTCATTAAAAGTAATGATGTATAGAAATGATAGCATGGGAAAATCCATTTCCCCACTCCTTGGTGACTAAACACTGACCGCATGAACGGAAATACATTTAAGGATGTTTAGAGTGTCTGAGTAAATGCTATAAAAACAGCACTGCTTAAAATGCTTTAGGAGTTTAACACTGCACAGCTTTTACAGTAGAATGTCATCTTTCTGATTTAATGATGCTGTTTTTGATTATGGCTTTCTGTTTGTCATATCTTTGTCAGTTCTTCTTTTGATTTGTAAATAAATGTTGAAAGAACATGAAAGCATTTGGTTAATTTAAACATAAATAGTTTCGCTTGACAACAGCAGTAGCCAAAAATAAACCAAAATGATCTCATCAGTAATCATAGTTATTTATATGTAAAGCGTGGTTCTAGCATACAGACATTTTCATACATTTGTGTAGATACTGAAATGTATGGCATTAACATATTGACAGCATTTAAAACATACAGTATTTTTTTGTGTATGATCAAATAATAATTTAACTGCAAATAATCCTTTAACTAATCATTTTATATGCTTAGTGAATATTGAATTCATGGATATCATATGTTGATTTTGTTGCATGTAATCATTGGCATTAATTAAATATGACATTTTTTGACATACTATATTTACCTCATTTGACGATAGATTCCATCACTCACATATATATATATATATATATATATATATAATCTTTGCTCAGCTCCATTCAGCTGTTTGAGGGAAACCAGCTCTGCTTATCGCCTGCAGAGTACCATTCCACACAGCAAATGGCTTAGGGACTGAATGTCCAAGAGTGGCCCAGCCAGAGCCCTGACTTGAACCCTGTCGAACATCTCTGGAGAGACCTGAAAATGGCTGTCCACTGACGGTCCCCATCCAACCTGACCGAGCTTGAGAGGATTTGCAAAGAAGAATGGCAGAAAATCCCCCAATTCAGGTGTGCAAAGCTTGTTGTGTCATACCCAAAAAGACTCGAGGCTATAATTGATGCCAAAGGTGCTTCAACTAAGTACTTAGTACTTGATATTTTTAATAAATTTACAGACAATTCTAAAATTCTGTTTTCACTTTGTCATTATGAGGTACGGAGTGTAGATTAACGAGAAATAAAAGGAAATGAAACAATTGTAGTATTAGGCTGCATCAAATACAGCTGTGCATAAGTAGATACCTTTATGTTTTACATGCTGTCAGTACATCCATATTGCATGTTTCAGTGTATATCCAGGTACATCTGAATTCCTATGAATGCCATTGAGATCAGGCTGTATAAAACAACATATAAATCACAAAATGTGTTATGTATCACATAGCATGTTTGCTTCTTGCACAACTCAAAATATAGCTTTCCAGCACTGTGAACCTGAAGACCTCTCTTGACTCTTGAGTCAATGCACCCATTATGTTACACAGTGAGACTCGTGGAGTAAAGGGGGTTGTTTTTGGGCCTCAATCTGGGTCTATTTTCCTGCTCTGGATAGTAAGAGCTTTGGCCCTGAGGGGTGTAGGGGAGGGTACACAAAAACGTTGACATTTCACTCACCCCAGTGTTAATCAGACTTTCTCCTCACTCTCATAACCAGGGCCAGATTGTAGTTGGTGGACTTAGAACAGCATCATGCATCAAAGCCACTCTGCTTTAGCTTCTTCGTGTGTGTTCTTTTGAGCTAGGGCTAATAGAGACTTGTAGTCTTTTAACTGTGTGACCACCAGAGTCTGTTTTGAGCCTTTAAACTCTAAGGACTGGTTTCGTTAAAAGGCATTCTTGTCTACAGTTTACTATGAGAAAATATTTAATATAAAAAATAAAAAAGTCGCAATGAAACGGAAGTAGAAACTGATATTTTCTTCCACATCATAACATGCATCTAAGTTTAACAGATTATATAAAATGAAAAAAGTAAGGCGGGGACTTGGTTCAATGTATCGGTTGTTGATTGGATTTTGAGAATTGAGTGTTTCACTCAAAATGGAGGCAACGAAATGTGAATTTGCAAGGTTGGATTTAAGCAGAATAATGCTGCCTTCGCGTGCTATCTGAATGATTGACTTTCCTAGTTGGGAAATGGATATGAATGGCCTCTCAAGACTCAAGTTTCCAATTTTGGCGGGCCATAATATTTGAAACATGGGGGAGAGAAGAAACATAGCTGTAGTACTGTAAAGCTGTATTTATTTTTCTCATAATATCTACATTGCGTTTTCTCACTGTTACGTGTATATTTATACATATAAATAACCAGTTGATGCATATTATATGTATTGAACACTAATCAAAATAGCATTTATTTGACTGAAATTTCAGAATCGTGAGTAAGCTAGATTGTGCGGTAAATGTTTATTTCATTACCAATGAATGGCCACATTTTGTTCAAAACCTGTAGGATTATTGACTAAATATCTTTTGGCTTTAACAAGATTTCCTCAGAGAATGCAATCACAAATGGGCCATCTTACATGAGTCCTGTTCTTTCCAGCAACAAAGCACTTCAAAGCAACACAGTCATGATTACATCTTCAGAAGTGGGAAGTTTCTAATAGCATGTAAAGGCAGCGTAAATGATTAGAGAAGTTTTGCACATGTCACTAGAGAGTAGTCTGTAGTTTTCACCAGAAGGTCAAGTTTTTATACATTTTTATTACGAGGTCAGAAAATTATGAGGTTTTAAAAATGAAAGATATGCACAGATTAATTGTTCACAATATGATATGTAACATGCCTTCAGAAAATAGATAGGGTGAATTTTTGTTTCATGCTGACTTTAACAGTAGGCCAACTGGGTTTAATGTTGTGGAAATCTGCCCAAACACAAACTGCTTTTTGGACAGAGTAAAATTGACGGGTGAAATAATTCTTCCAAGTATTTTGTATTGGATGAGAATCTACTGTAAACCTAATGTTTTGGCTTTCTTAAAACATACATTAAGCAAAAATGATACAGGTGTTATAATTCCCATCTAAGATACAAGTTGATATCAGTAAGAGGACAGTGTTTATGTATGTGTGAATCTGTTGTTCTTTTATAGTATTGTGATCGAGTCAGCCTTTCATCTGAATCAAAAGATCTCCAGATACTGTAATACTTAAACACGGACGTTACACACAGTGTCTGAACATGATGTATGTGATCCCCATACATGTGTGTCCTTATGCTTGTGTATGTGGAAGTAATTCCTGACCCAGACATGTATCTTTAGGATGACCGCTTCAGCTGAATTGGATTTGAGACGTATCACGGTTCAGAGAGAGGGCTTTCCATAAGTGCTGTCAAAGATTGAATTATGAATTTAAAAAATGTCAAACTGAGACACATAAGACTATACATCCTGCACCAAGATCCTTGTTTCCAAACACAGCTGCGAATGTTGATCAGTAAAGTCATTGCAACATATAACACAATCGGTTTTCTCAGTTTTTCTGGAATGCTGTCTTTAAGAGTGTAGACTGATTAGTGTTAAAGTTTGTAGTACTCTCTGTATGAGATGAGAGCATAATAGCAAGCTTGAAACGTGAAGACATGAATGTCTGTTGCACGTATAACATCTCATTCTCTTCTCAGTCGTAATCACAGCTCTAATTGAAGGGTGGAAGCAGCATGAGACCTGAGAACAATATTAAGAACGAGGGATCTTGAGAGTGGAAAAGAGCAAATGGGATTTACAGGTGGTGGGTGAATGGTTCCAGGAAAAAAATAAAGGCAAATAAATGAAAAAAAAATACCCTGGGGATCTTCTGCGCTGTCCTGCAGATTTGACCTCTGTTTCACCTCAGTGTACATTGGACATGGAGTTGTGAAATGAAGGTTAGGTACATCAGCACTGTTGGTGAGATGAAAAGATAGCATGAGTAAAGTAAGGTGTTTAAAACACGTGCTTTTTTTCCTAGGAATTGATTTAATAAAATGTTCTTATTATTATCATGAGGACTGTACATCCTTGAAATCTTGTAACAAAAGCTTCTTGGAGCTGTTTTCTTTTGGTTCATGTGTCATTTGGCTAAAGATTATCAGACAAGTGTAGCTATTACACAGACCCATGATTGCATTTTGAACATTGAGTGTTTCCATGGTAATGATGAATATGTTCTTGTAGAACATCTGTAGTATATGAATAGATTCGCCCAAGTTTTTATGATTGTTAGAAGTATCTTTGTTTACTGACATTCAGTTTGGTATACTGTGTATATGTATCTTTGTGCATGTGGACTGAAAAAATAAATCCATTACAGATCACTTAACGTTTAGACACCACTCAAAATGTTGTGATGTGATATTTGCTTTTAATGATCACCACAACAGTAGTCAAATTGCTGACCCTAAAAACTGACCCTACTTCAGTGCACCGTTGAAGTTATTAATCTAATATTATCAGCAATCTTAGACGTGTTTCATTCACAAGAGTGATTTTTTTTATGATCTTTTAGTGAAATCCAGCTATTTCCTCCTCAGGCTGCTCCTATTTAACCCCCCACATAACGTTATCCCCATTACAACCATATACAGACTGAGACCACATCCCAGTCTTTCCTCCTCTCTGTTTTCATAACAAAACTAGACCTGCGTTTGTTCCTGGATAATTTGACCTCTTGCATAGCTAGATTTATTATTGTTCCGGTGCGCTGTGATTGTTGATGTTGGTGTGTTTTCACAGGCAGCTGACAGACTTTTAGATCATTTGACTTTATTTATGCTGCAGTAGTCAGGTATGAACAATACTTTTTTCATTCAACAAGGTCGTCCATTGAAGAATATGTATTTGCACAACAATGTTTATTAGAGATTATAAAACTATTATGAAAAAATACACACTGCAAACTTAGAATCACTTTTTTAGTCCACTCAACAATTTGTGTGTAATTTATTAATTAAATAGAATTTATTAGTAAAATAAAGTAACATACTTGGGTACTAATGTTTGTCTTTGGTTACACTTTATTTTGATAGTCCACTTTAGACATTCTACTAACTATAAGTAACTTTGTAACTATGTGTCAACGACATGTCAACTAATTCTCATTAATTTGCAACTACATGTCTACTAACTCTCAGAGTACACTTTTAGGGTAGGTTTAGGGTTAGTAGAATAAGTTGACATATACTTTCTCATAGTCAGTATGTTGTATGTTGTGGACCCATTAAAATAAAGTGTTAGACAGTATACTAATACTAATAATTAATATACTAATGAATGCTAGTTGACATGTAGTTGCAAAGTTACTTACTGTTAGTAGAATGTCTAAAGTGGACTATCGAAATAAAGTGTTACCTAGTCTTTTTATGTTTTTGTCTTTCATTTTTATAGGCCAGTTTTTAAAGAAGTGGGGAATGTGGGGACCTGCTTAAGAGCACAATAGCTTTTATAAGTCATGATAACACACATTACCTACAGATCCACAGCTCAAATCCAAGGACTGACCAAATGCCCAGAAAAACTATGAAGAAAAGCTGGAAGAGAAAGTGCTGACAGATGTAAGTGGGAGTGTTACAGCAGACACAGCCTTTGTTTAAATTTTCTCTAGCTTTTTACATGGGTAAAAAATAATACGCATTACAGTTTATTAGTTATCCGGCTTTCAGAGTTTGGTGGGGCTGGAAAGTCAGGGTTGCGGGGGGTCGTGTGGTAGGGGCAGAGTCCCAAACCATTTCCATACACACTTATTAGAAACATATGTTACATTCTGGTGAAGGGACCAAGACTGCTGCACATCCCCCAAGTCCCCCCAAAATACACACACACACATTGGTTCTGCCTGTGCAGAAAAACATCTTTTTTCAGCTCCCCCTTTTCTTCAGTCACTCCTACCCTCCTTCCATCTCTCCAACCCTCCCTCTCATTCTCTCTCTCTCTTGCTGGAACGTCAAGGGTGAGATTGTAAGTGCTCAGCTTAGGCACAGATCACCACTGGACAGGACAGAGAGAGGAGAGTGGAAAGAGAGGAAAAGAAGGGGAAAGTTTAATACAGGTACAAGTAGAAAAAGAATGGGCAACTAGGGCATTAAACTGTAGTTTAGCCTCCTAAAAAAGGGAAATAAAGTACAATAGAAAATAGAGTTGGTGTGAAGTATGGGCTGTCCAGTTCTTTGTTTTATTCTGCTGTCCTCACTACTATGCCTCTACGGGGTGCAGACTCAAGACTTGAGACAACGGGATGCACTCTGCAGGGAGGATGGGTGCTTTGTGCTCCATTTTCAGCGCAAGATCTTCCTGGAGGCTTGGCGGAGCTGCAAGGAACACGGAGGGAACCTGGCCACCATCAGGCATCCAAAGGAAGCAGCAATAGTGAAGGAGCTCTTCTCGAATGTGGAACTGAGACAACACCACAGAGGCAAGATAAATATCTGGATTGGCCTTCAGAGACAACCCCGACAATGTTCCCCCACCCGACCCCTGCGTGGCTTCTCGTGGGTCACTGGAGATCAGGACACCCAGTACACCAACTGGCTACAAGAGGACTCGGCTAGTACCTGCTCATCCCCACGATGTGTGGTGATGCCTTACAGCACTGCGGCCCATGAGCAAGGGCATAATCTGAAATGGAAGGATGGACCTTGTTCGGTTTCAGTGGACGGCTACTTGTGCAGGTACAACTTCCAAGGCATGTGTACAGCGATTGCTAACGAGGGAGGTGGGAATACACTGTATAGTACCCCTTTTAACCTGCTGAGTACCCTCTTAACACATATCCCATATGGGTCGGTTGCAGCTGTACCTTGTCCCGCTAAGGATGATCAATCAGTTCTATGCACACAAAAGGAAGATGGAACTGTTGGTTGGAACAGGGAACCACCTTTTTGCTCTGATATACCTAAGACAAGCGGGTGTGATAAAGACAACGGAGGTTGCCATCACATCTGCGTTGAGGATGACTCGCAATACTACTGTGATTGCAATGATGGCTTTCTCCTGGCTGAGGATGGGGTAAGTTGCTTTCTGTCCGACCCTTGCAATGGGGCTCCATGTGAGTTCGAGTGCTTGCGTGTGATGGATGGCTACCGCTGTGCTTGTCCTGATGGATACATGCTGGCACCTAATGAACAGGGCTGTGTAGATGTCGATGAATGCCTACAGAGTCCCTGTGAGCATATATGTGTAAATGCTCCTGGAACCTTTGAGTGTCGCTGCCGGGATGGCTACCAACAAGATGAAGAGGGTGCCTGTGAAGATGTGGATGAGTGTTTGGACAACCCGTGTGAACATGCGTGTGAGAACACATTGGGCTCCCATATTTGTCACTGCCATCTTGGTTTTGCCCCATTACAAGAGGACCAGAGTCAATGTCATGACATTGACGAATGTCAAATTGAAGGAACTTGTGAACAGATGTGCATCAATTATGATGGAGGCTTTGAGTGCTATTGTGAAGAAGGTTATACTCTTCAATCTAACCAATATTCCTGCAGACCCATCGGGGAGGACATGGAGACTCCCTCAACCACTGTCTCCAACCCATGGATTACTCACAACCCCATTTGGGATCCAGAGGATCTTGCATACCCATGGCACCCTCCACCTGATTCTAATTGGAACTGGCAGACTGAGCTGCCTAATCTGGAGACAGTTCCGACAGACCTGATTTCGACAACTGAAGAAGAACCTGAAACCTCCACACCGACTGAAATTTCCCCAGAGGTCATTAATGTTCACGGTGACTTTAATCCAGAACAACCAGTTCATGATGCTTTTTTTCCACCAGCAATTCTGACGCCCGCACCAGACTATTATGAGGATGAGAGCACCACGGTTCCCACAGTCCCCCCTTCCTCCACAGCTTCAGGCGGCGCTTGGAATTGGCTCTGGTTCAGCTCAACCCAAACAAAGCCTGAGACACAGGAAACTGCAAAGAACCCTCTCAACCTTTTTGAAGAATATGAGTCTTATGAACAAGACCGTGATAATATTGACATGCATAATGATGAATCAACCACTTTTGGTCCAGGGCAACAAACTTCCACCCTGTTCCCAATGCAGTCACGAGGAATAGAAGAGGTCATTATTGATAATGACAACAGCAGTAACCCGGGCCAAGGAACCAGCTGGTTGCTAATCGGATTGCTAGTGCCATTTTGCATCTTCATTGTGGTGATGGTGGTCCTGGGCATTCTCTATTATACTCGCTACACAGTTAAACCACAGAACAAGAACACTAGCGATTGCTATCACTGGATTGCCGGTGCCAGTGACAAAGCGGCTGCTGACATATCTGGTAGCGTAACTAAATCCCATGTTTAAGCAAGTAGGACTGTGACATGACAGTGTGAAAATGTAAATAAACTTTGTTTTGTAACTTCACAGTAGCCAAGAGGAATTTGATTAATTGAGGGCAGCACCCCATCCTTTCCCTTTGACATTTTTAACCCATGATTATTTATGGATGTTTATCCGTACAATATGCTAAGCGAGAAATGAGAGGCAAGGAGGAATAACTCTAAAACCACTGAGCCTCATTCTCTGCTGTCCTCAAGAGGCAATAAAAGTTATTCTACTGTTGTTCACACTGATCTCTTAGTTTGCGAAACAGTTTCTCAACAATCACATGGCAACTAAGAGAACATACCTAATAGATGAGGATACTTGGTTGAGTAATGTGGGTTATTTATTTTAAATTTTGAAGGAACCTTCCATCTGAATAGCTGTTTGTGTCATTCAAGAGAGTCATGTCTTAAGAGATTTGTTCTCTAAGGAGCCATAATTTCAGTCCATTTTGACAGTGTCAAGATTTGTATTCCCTGTTGTGAATTCATTCTGATCCAGACCAAGAAAAAAAGGCTTTCAATTAAGGTTTGTTTTATTTATTTATTTTACTTTTTTTCACCAAACTCTGCCTAACAAGTCTTGTAACAAGATAATTTGAAAATGCTTTCTAAGCGTTGTGTGTTTAATGACAGTAATCTGTCAAAAATTGCTCCGAAATCAGTCCTTTAGAGATGTATGTGGACAGTCTGGTCATTATGCCATACTCTGAGAGTAAAGTTGGTCATAATTCACAAGCATTATGAAATGTCAAAAAAGCAGTCAGACAATCGTGTACCAATGACTTTCCTTGATAGTTTGCAGTATTATGTTTTGATATTCTTGAGGTTATGTGAAGGTAAGGTACAGAATCAGATAAACTTGTTTAAACCACAAACGACCAAAATTCCTGCTCTAACTGCTACTTGATTTTCTTTTAAACTGTTTATTAAAGTGCTCAATAAGGTTTAAATGTTTGTGTCTTCATTGTTTGAGACAAGCAATATTTGTTGTTGATGCTATGGCTAATGCATGCATATAAATTCAATAGGCAAGTAGTGGTTTAATTTGTAGAATTTGCAGCTTTGTAAGGGTAAGAGTAAGGATGTGGTAAGGGTTTACTCAGTTCTAAAAAAAGTAAATAAGCTTCCATGTTATTCTTAATGTGTCCTTTCATCACTTCTCATCTCCTCCTTGTTCCACATATATACTGAGAGGCTTTCTATGATTGATGGTGGTACACATGTTCTGTACTCAGTACCAGTTGATTATCCAATCAGATAAATCTGGCCGGACATCAGAGAGCTCCTTACTGTCATGCAGTGTTGTGGATAATTGGCGTGCTCAGCCTTCACATCATCACAGGAAAAGCACTCTGGTGTAATCGCTTGAAAACTGACAGCTTCCTACATGTTTAGCTGTTGTGGTTACAGTTCTGTGTGAGATGACTTTAGATTCATCTTTGGGTGGTCAGATGCACTACCGTTCAAAAGATTGGGGTCAGTAAATAATAGTGAATAAATACTATTCAGCAAGGATGGATCATATGTGACAGCAAAGACTTCAACAGTGTTACAAAAATAAAAAAAAAAAATCATGTTCTTTTGAACTTTCTTCATCAAAGAAAAAATGCATTGTGGTTTCCACAAAAATGCAAAGCAGCAGAACTGTTTTCAACATTGATGATAATAAGAAATGTTTCTTGAGCACCAAATCAGCATATTAGAATGATCATGTGACTCTGAAGACTGGAATAATGGCTGCTGAAAACTCAGCTTTGCATCACAGGAATACATTTTAGAATATGCTAAAATAAAAGTTATTTTAAATTGTGATAGTATTTAAATGAATGTAGCCTTGGTGATTAGCAGCTGTAATACAGTTAGTGCCCCCGCAAAACTATCTTGATTCTAAAAGTCTCAAAATTGCATTGCAACAGGCGTCTGCTAACAACCGATGCTGGATTTGTAATCAAAACTGAGACATTTTTGCTATTACTTTAGACAAGGTGGTCTTAAAGTGTACTTGCAACCAGAAAGTGTTCAAATTCTTTTAACTAAATTTTGAACACATTTTTGTTAAGTGTGTGTGTGTGTGTGTGTGTGTGTGTGTGTGTGTGTGTGTGTGTGTGTGTGTGTGTGTGTGTGTGTGTGTGTGTGTGTGTGTGTGTGTGTGTGTGTGTGTGTGTGTGTGTGTGTGTGTGTGTGTGTGTGTGTGTGTGTGTGTGTGTGTGTGTGTGTGTGTGTGTGTGTGTGTGTGTGTGTGTGTGTGTGTGTGTGACAGAGTCATATCTTGCTTTAAAGTAAATGTTGTTGTCTATAATTCAGTGACATTCATAATTTTTATGTGTGACTTAAGTGTCCAAATACTTTTGTGGTTACTGTACTTCTCTTTAATTCGGTAACTGATCATAACACTATTGTTCATATTATGTAAAGAATGAATAAAAAAAGCATTATGGCTAAATGTCAGTAACTGATACACATAATTGTCTTTATGTAAATAAAAAAAGCATAATTTCATGATTATGTAATTTCTTGGGAACAACTTATACAAAACAGTTTCTAGCCACTGCTAGGATTCATTGTGGTTTCTTAAAGGCATTTAACTAATTCTTCAAATAATCATTTACATATTCTAATCAACCTTCCATTATAATTACTAATGTCAGTTTAACAAACGCTCACAGTGATGAGTTTTATTTCAAAGGCTTGCTAATTGTTTGTGTTTGCTTTGTGCCCTCTGGCATGCTCACATTCAGCACAGTGATAAGCAGCTGGGTAAAGATTTCAGCAACAGACTCTTCAAAGGAAAATGTTGGAGTATATCATGGCCTCTCCTCATTCCACATTCCAGAGACGCCTCTTTTAAATTCAGCAGTGCATTAGGAGAGGGAATGGACCGATTTATGTTATGTATTCCAAAGAGTGTTCGGCATCACTGGCTTAGCTGTGTGTCTGCGTGTGTTTGATTGCATGCATAACCAGTATTACGCTCTCCTGCCTTTCCCGATAAACAACCTGTCAGCTGTATTAATTAAGGAAGAATTATTATTGGAGCACCATTCCAACATTCCACTCAACCTATAGGAACCTACGTCAGGTTATGCTTCGTTTCCAGCACATGTAGAGGGCGATATGGCTCATTAAAAACGCCCCATGATTTCAGTCTGACATTCCATATCCTGTCAGACATGGATTATTGACAAATGTATTGGGACAGAGAGTACCAAAGTTTTATTTATTTAATTTTCTATGTATAGAGAAGCCTATCAATATTTGTCACCTAGAAATGACCCAAATTCCAGTACTACCATGTATTAGAAGTTTAAAATCGTGCATAAGAAATTCATTCTGTTCATTTTCCTCATTCCAGTTCTTATTGGTTCATATCCGAATGTTCAGCTGTAAGACTTTCTGTAAACTTGCTGGCAATATGAACGAGTCACGTACAAGCGAGTCTTGGCTATGCTGTATGTGGCCAATATAAGCAAATTGTAGCCTGCATCCTTATGGAATCGCTTGGCTGCCTGCTGTAATGTTTGTTTTATGGTCAGTCATGTGTGAATATGCAATGTGTCAGAAATTTGAGGAGTCCAAGTGTGAAGAAAAATGAGGGTCTGGTAGCCAGGGAATCTAAGAGAAGATTCAAAGAAGGATAGAGAGATGAGTTTTGGGAATGGTGAATTTTGCACTTCGATCCATAACTACAGTAATATGGAGCAGGATGAATATCTCATCACGATACCACAGACGCCTCAAACTGGGCTTTTCATATATGTGACCCCAAAATTGAGATTTATGCATCAACTTAAAGCTGAATATGTAAGCGTTCCATTGACATATGGTTTGTTATGGTAGGACAATACAACTATTTGAAAATCTGGAATCTGAGGGTGTAAAAAATTCAAAATATTGAGAAAATCGCTTTTAAAGTTGTCCAAATGAAGTTCTTAGCAATGCATATTGCCAATCAAAAAAAAAGTTTTGATATATTTACATTAAGAAATGTACAAAATATCTTAATGAAACATGATCTTTACTTAATGTCCTAATGATTTTTGCCATAAAAGAAAAATCAATCATTTTGACTCATACAATTTATTTTTTGCTATTGCCACAAATATACCCAGCGACTTAAGACTGGTTTTGTGGCCCAGGGTCACATATTAGATTGAAATCTTTGTTGTACAGCGTTCAGTAAATTATTCAGAAATATACAAATTTCCATTTTGGCAGATACTTCCTTAACTTAGGACTTTTAACATCATGAATGATGTATATGAGTGATTAAATGCAGCTGTAAAGGGACTGCAGAAATAAGACGAAATGAGACGTTGCTTTCTGTGAATGTTTATGATCTCTGCACCAAGAAATGTGTGATATCATAAGACTTCACAGTTATATCTCAGCAATATGCATTAAGTGGCAATTTTATCAGGTACATTTGATTGTGAACAGCCCACTTTGGTGCATCATGTGCTGTAGCTGCATAGTTTTGTTCTAGAAACGTGTCATTCAGATGTGTTTTACTGTACACCAATGGTCATTGTCTACTTGACTAAAACAACAAATACCGAACATCTCCACAAGATCTAAATATGCCAAATTTAGCAAATGGTTATATTTTTATACATTTGCATTTACAAGCAATCCTTACGCCTTTTAAAATGGCCACCGGGTGTATATTGAATGTCTGTCAGAGTGTATGTGTGCACTATCCATCAGCGACTCCCTATGGAGTATAAATTGCTCAGTAGATGTGGATTTTCATCAGTCAACTTTATAATCCACTCTCAAGTGAATCTTTTTTCAATCTTTCAAAAAAGCAGACCATGTTTTTGGTGTAATATACATAATTCATATGCAGTTAAACTAAATCTAAATATCATCCATGCCCAAAATATCATCAGTTAATTGTAGGATGTCTGAAACACTGCATGCTCTTACAGTTTTCCTTGCAGAATAAAGCAGATCAGACAAAATGCAGTCATGCCCTATTTCTCTAAAGCTCTTGGATTACTCGCACAGATCATGAAATTCCCTTTGAGTAGTGCTTTGATCCAACACGAGCATCACTTTATCTTCCCAAGTCACTCCAGTGAGGGCTGCCTTTCTCAAAGCACTTTGTTTTCAGGAAAGTCAACCAACACCCCAATCCTGTTTCTCGTTCTGTTTTGGCTTCTTAAAGTACTAATAACACCTTGTGATATCTTGTGTTTATGGGACAGAGGGATTCAAATCTGCAATTCGATTTTTTGAAGATACGATTCATGCAATTCAAGGTCTATCTGTTTTCAAAAGCTGCTGAGCAGATGTGCAGATCATAGACTTTCCCTTTGATCTGTCATCAACCTTAAAATCAGCCTTATTTTCCGTGGCACATTGTAGCAATGGCAATTTTACTATAATAGACATGAGTGTATTTTGTCTAATGGAGTAAAATAAATATTAACTGAAGTAAAATAAAATATTAAAAAACAGAACTTAAAGATTTTTATTTCAGCTAGTAGCTGAAATAAGCTAGACAGTTTTTATATTTATAAAAAAAGTTGATATTTATATTTATATAGTTTAACTTTGGTGTACTAAAATGACTAAAACAAAAACTGAAATAAAAAACATATAGACATTATAAAAAAGAAAACACTAATAAAAACAACACACAACTAAATTACTAAAAATGTAACCAAAGTTAAGGGAATACCAGAGTGTGTGAGAGCAAACAATAATATTTACCATTGTGAAGTAAAACATTAATTACTTCTTATTTCATCATATTCATATAAAGGAAGCTGAACATTATAGTTATAGTACATTGGGGTGTAGATTATGCATTTTATAAAATAATTGTACATATATCTGTAAGTTTGTTTTCATAGAAATGGTTCAGATTCAGATCGATGTGGTGCTCTTTAAATTGTTACTCTCCATTAAGATTCAAGAGAAATATTCTCCATGGGAAAATTGTTTTCTATCTCTTTTTGTATACTGTTTTGTATAACAATATGATACCTTATAAGAAAATGTCCTGTTAGTGAAGAGCTGTTATGAACTTTCACTGAATGAACTTGCAGTTGGTTTTAGTATCAGTAGACTGCAATACCTTTTAAATATCACAGATTATGACCATGTTAAGACCATGTTGCATTGATATATATGTAGTAAAAGTAAATGTAATAAAATACAGGTTCTCATATTTTTGTTAAGCCTCAAAGGGATAGTTCACCCAAAAATATGTTATATACTCTCCCTCATGTTGTTCTGTTTTGGTTAAGACCTCATTGACTTTCATCGAAATATCTTCAGTTTTTTATAGTTATTTGATGGACAGTGAGTCTTGGATTGAAAGAGAAAGGTTAAGTGACCAAATGACCCTACCATCAAACAAAGCTTTGTAGTTTAACAGTAAGAGATAGAGATTGACTGTTCTGCTCTTGTGTTTCTGGTCTGAATGGGAATGTGCAAGTGATTAAATGTAGTAATAAATGTGTATTTTATCATGCTCAGTTTTGGGGATCTGAGTTCCTTGGGAGCAACTACTGTGAATAAATTCTATTCTAATTCTAGAATGATCTCTTTTGGCACGAGGCCCAGGGGATCCTCGTCTACCCTGCTGTTAACAATCCAATCCAATCATTACTTTGCCAGATATCTGATTACACGCTAGTCTAAGGCCTTTTGAATGCTTTTGTCTGGTTTATAAAACTTTATAAAGATACATTTATAATTGATGGCGCAGAGAGTTAAAGTGAAGTAACATCTGTGGTGAAATCTAATAATTCTTGTGCAGATATTTCCCTGCAATTCCTGTCTAGACAATCACATAAATGGAGCTGAGGTGAATCCGAGGGAGGTTTTGTCTGAGCTACAACTTTTGCTATTTATTAATGACACACCCAGATGTATTTTTTATTCTAAATTGAAGTCTTTCGAAATTACATTATTTATGTCGTTATGAATAAGGAAGGAGACACGATGCAGCACATTAATGCATGAATATCATGAATAACGTCATCAAACTCCTTAAAGATTTCTGCTGTTCTTAAAAAGAGTTTGGGAATTCATTTCCTCAGGAAGCCTGTGCTACAAATCAAAAAGATGGCCAGTGGTGTATTGTAACGAATTGCAAAGTAATAATACTTTGTTACAGTACTTAAGTATTTTTTAAGGGATTATCTGTGAGTTTTTATATTTCAGCCTACTTTTACTCCACTACATTTCCTAATTAAAATGTATGCTTTTACTCCGATACATTTCCCCGAAGCATATTCGTTACTTACTATAAAATAGTCAGAAGAACACAGACTGCAGGAAAGCAGGTTTGACGAATCAGTGGTCTGGCGCTTGCAAGTTAGACTCCTAAAAACACCTTTGCTCATGTGCAAACAAGTGCGCACACCACCGCGGATGATTCATCTTCCACTCAAGTCGAGTCTGGGGTGTGCGATATACATTATATCTTCTGCGATGATATGGTAAGTGTTGTTGTAACGATGTGCGATCTGGAATTATCAAGTAGGCTATATTACCAAATCACACACATTAAAACTCTAAATTGTAGACGGCAAACATGCTTCTGTAAGCTTTTTATATTTATATAATTTAATTAATATAGTTAACATAATATATATCACACAAAGAGTACTGTTTTTCTGCAGATATAAGCATAACACATTTAATAATAATTTTATACAAGTTCATTAGAGCAATAAGTGACTTACTTTTTAGACGTAATATTGCTTGTTTTTGCTCAATTTTGCCAACGAAAATAGTTCCAACCAAAGATCACAGCACTGTTTTGTGTCTCTGAGCAATGGACGGTGTTTACTCATTGAATGATTTAGATTTTTGGACAAATCGGTTGAATAAATGATTCAGTGTTTCACTCATTAACACAGCCAAATGCTTTGTTCCTGAATGAATCAGTTGAATCTCAATGACTCACTCATTAACAGTCACTTGCTGTCACCTACTGGCGGTTTTCACTTCACATTTTGACTATTTTTTTCACGTCAGACTTCGTACTTCCGCTCAATTTCAGTTCGCTTCTGTACTCAGTCTGATATAGCAAACCAGCTCCCAGATTATCTCCGGCTCCGCACCAGCCGTCCAACCAACGAATAGAGGGCGGGCTGAGAGCCGTGACGTAGATGCTAAGCGCCGAATTTAAGATTGTAGTTTAGTTTAGGGAAATCTAAAACAACAGCGGACATGGAGACACGGGATGCTATTCGCTCTGTTGTGGAGAATATTCCCGGCATTTGCCAACTGAAGCCAGAACAAGAAGAGTGTTTGGTTCACATTTTGAATGGAGGTGATGTTGTGGCCCTACTCCCGACAGGTTTTGGGAAAAGTTTAATTTATCAACTGTTACCGATCGTCAGCGAGAAACTGGGGAGGCCAAAGTCCGGCAAGGCGATAATTGTGATTGTGTCCCCTTGGTTGCCCTCATGGACGATCAGGTTAAGGAGGCAGCAAAACTCAGTCTGTGTGCTGCACAGCTTGGCGTGCACAATGATCGAGAAATCATGGAGGGGAATTTCAGCCTTATTATTGGTAGCCCCGAATCCTGGATTCTCAATGTAGCTCGCCTGTCTCCAAAATGGCGAGCTATGTTGGCATCAACCCTATACCAAGAGAACCTCGTCGCCATTGTCGTTGACGAGGCACACGTCGCATACAAATGGTGAGTTTGCATACACGGGTTTGGTTATTAACTTCAACAAGTTAATTTATTTTGACATCAGCTCAGTTCGAGGCGGCTGACCCGGCGCATAACATTCGTCATAACCAAACATTATGTGATTGGCTTACGGGTACACCAATATTTTAAACTTCAGACAAATGCTTGTCAATTATGCCCTTCCAGACTCTGTCTACGAAGCAAAGCGAAGTAGCAGAGTTTGGTATTACCAGGCTATCAAATATCAGTATTCAACGTTTTATGTTAAAAACAAAACATTAGGCCTATTTATGCATCTGCAACGGCAGTTTAAATGTCTCCATGTCCTCTCTGAGATACATTAAACTGTGTAAATACAGCTTAATGCTATTTCAGATACAGCTTCCAGAAATGTTTTCTTAATTTAATTTTAAGTTATTTTTATAGCGCTTTTTACGATACCAATCGTTGCAAAGCAGCTTACAGGAAATTAAGTTTCTATATAAAACTATAAGTTAAAACTCTATAAATCACTGCATATATTTTTAAGATTTAAATCCAGACAAATGCATACGCATTTTTAAACATTTAAATGAAAACTAAAAATATAAAAACATTTAATTAGCAAAATGTATGATATAAAAATGATTCTAACATGACACTAAGCAAAACACTCATATATATATGGTTTTCAACGTTATAAAATGTATTAAAACTAAAACTAAAGTAAATACCTATAAAGACATACCATAATTTATGTAAAAAAAATAGATAAAAAACGGCAGTAGTTATCAGTAATCCAAAAAAAGAACACTGTCAAAAACACATGTAACAAACAACAACTTACACATAGTAAGAATTATATAAAAACTAAAACAGAAGTGAATCAAGCAGTAGAAAGAGATAAATAAAAAGCGATACTTATATCTCTTGCCGGTGTCCTAGGAGTCGCACGGTAGAGTCGATGGTCTTTACACTCTTCGGTCTTCACACGAGGAGGCTTCACACGATGGCTGGGAGCCGATATGAAACTAAGCTTTTTATACCCATCTAACAAAATACTACTCCAATTCAGCTGACAATTTCCTGTTCAATCACAATAAATGGCCAAGCAAGTCGCCCGACACTGACAAGTTTTGGACGCGATACAGTACAGACCAAACACGATTTCAGCACGTCTCCACAAAGTATTCATAACCAAAAATACAAAGTGGACGCAAGTGTTAAAACTGAACACAATCTTGCTACTCAAGCTGTGTATGAACATGTTTATATATATATTTATTTGCTTCTTTTCCATTTTGCTTTTACTTGTACTTTTACTTTCAATACTTAAGTACGTTTAAAAAATACTTTTCGTACTTAAGTACAATAAATATATCATACTTTAGGAATTTTACTCAACTAATATTCTAGACGGTGACTTCATCTTCTACCAAAGTCATTTTCTTGGTAAGGTATCTGTACTTTTACTTGAGTATGGCTTTCGGGTACTTTATACACTACTGAAGATGGCATACAAGAGAATTCCAAACTGTGACTAAACAGAAACTGCACTGACACTGACACAAATTAATACAGTATGTTTTGGTTGTTCAAATCCTTTTGCATTTTTTATTTTAGTAAATCACCAGAAAATATATTTTCTGTCCAACATGCACCTATTTTATTTCTTATAATTGTATAATATCATTATAATGAGCAATGTTCATCACTTAAATATAGAATTAATAATTGTCATAATAAACAATTCTTCTTTCAGCTTACTAACTGTAGGCTGTTTACAGTTTCCAGGCAACAACTTGGCAGATTAAAACGGAATGTGTGGTCGCAGGTGTGTGTTTTTATTCATTTATAGTCACTTTAATGCGGCTCATACAATCATACATCAGTTTAATTGTATGGATTCAAGATACAATATACTGAGTCATACATCTGTATATTGTGTGGATTCAAGGTCAGCTGTTGAAGCTGGGGGTCTGACAGTAAAAAAAATAAGCATAAAACAGAGACACTGACAAAATAAGTCACAACCCATCAGGTTTTTAGCACAACCAGCATCTCCTGAAAGCAAATTATTGATCATTATTACACTTGATTTTTAATAGTGAAAAGATTCAGTGGGTTGAAAGATTGCCGTGGGTGTCTTTGTGTGTATGTAAATTCTATGCGGCTCAGCTAGTATGGAAAATTGAGCTCAGTCATTTGTAAATATTTCTTATTTGTGAAGTCATCAGAAAATTCTTGTCAAATTAGATTCAATTGATTAAATGAATAGCTCAAGACAAATGTTCATTCAGCTGTGAAACAATAAACAGTACCTAAACTATGGAAATATGTAGTAAACCAATCATGAGGAATCATTTGATTATCTGAGCCAGAATGTAGCCGCTTATTGGTGGAAATATGGAGTGGTGAGCCATGACTATGTAAAGTGAGTCGTTTCTAATAAATATCACCTGGCTGGACTATATTACTTAGGAAAGAATGTTTAAATCATATCATTCCTCCAATTCTATCATCCGAGATTTAAACACAATACATTATCCTCAGCTTGTCTCTCCTAATTGACTCCACTGAGGCTGAAAATAAGGAATGAATAAAAGATTATCTTCTTCACTAGATATTTATGGCAGGTATTTGGATTCACTCCTTTTGGTGGAGGTCCCCAGTTTGTCTTACTAATTCCTGCTAAACGACTCTCTGGAAACTTCACTGGAACATAATGGAGGTTATTAGAGCTTTAGGTGAAACCAGATGTGGTAGGGTCATAAAATCACCATTTCTTTAAACGATCTTCTCCTGCGGCACTACCACTCCATGCTTTGACCTCGCTTTCCAAAAAAATGCTTTAAACGAGGAGGTCCGTCCGTATCCTAACATTTACGAAATGATGAAAAATTGACGTGAACTCTTAATCTTGGTCCTGTTTACAGTACAAGAGGGCCTTATCTGAAATTGAGGTTGTTGCCCTCGTTTTTGTTCACCGTTTTATTTTTAGCCATTTCTATCAATCATACTGTCATAACCTGCCACCTTCCCTGTGATCAGTTTCTCAAGCGCCCAACCTCAGGGGTCTCAGCGAGGTCTGCAATGCAGAAATTTTCTGTGGACGGAAGCCAAGCTTTTTTTTGCACACTGTGGCCCGCATGCCTCTGACAAAATGATAAGGACATGTAGACAGAACAAGAGCTCCTACTTGACCTTTATTCTAATAATATTACTGGGCAAGGTGTTTTTGTTCTCGCTATGTTTTAGATGGTGTCATGTTGACACGTTGAAAGAGGGGTCATAATGTAGGAAGGAAAAATATCACTACGCCCCGAGCTTTAGAAATTGCTGTCGCATCTAATCATTCGTGCTGATAGCAGTTGTTGCCACAAATGCATTTTTGGGCACGATCTTTTCAGAATACACACAATAGACATTAGCAGTGTGACAGGTGTTTAATGGTAATGTTATACTCGTGCTGTAGACCACGGAGGAAATGTCACTGTGATGGACTGTGTCCTATGTTTCCTCCATGTGGTCCCTTGGGGTTGTGCACATTTTCAGCCAGCATTCATCTACGGTTCTGCTTCATTCATGGCTGATCAACAAAAACGGGTTGATAAAAAAAAGGACAAAGAGAAAATGGCCTCACATTTGAGCAATATATTTTTTATAAAGGAAACAATCTGGCTTCACATTTAAACTTCATTAGCATAAAAAAGGCAGAAGAAGATTAGTGTGGGCAGTAATTAAAATGACTGCAGCAGTTGTGATATCATGGATCAGTTATTTTTGTTGAGTCATTAAAACTGAAGCCAGTGTCGCTACAATACCACACCAAACACTAAGCCTTCATGAACATGAAACGTGGCTATAAAAACAAGTGCATTCATTTCAAACAGAGTCCTGTAGAGATGACGTATTTCCATTTTAGTAATTATTTTGGAAGTCTTGAAAAAGGTATTTGCAAACAAAGGGCTAAATGGGACTAGAGGTTGTCGGAGACATTTAACGTAATTAGGCCGAACAAGTAAACTCGAAATTTCAGGGAAAATTTTATTTAAATAAAACTGAAAGAGTTGTCGGACACTTTGTGACAGTGGTGATGTTGAAGTCATGCAACCATGATGTTGTTTATTGTCAGTGTGAAGATTGTGAAGATTAACATGATGAACACAATGTGTAAGGGTCAGAAACATTTGTTGGTCACAGAGCTTGTCTTTCTGCAATAATCCAAAAGCTAGTGGAAAAATACTATTGGCTTTTTTGTCACGGGAACCAGGGTGATGCCAACTTTGGGGTTGGCCTACAAAGATATGTCATCACTGCAGCACTCACTGTATATCTGTTTTTGTACCTGTGGATGTTGTGAGTTTTTGGTGGTTGCTGAGGCATTGCTAAGCATGTGCTAGGGACTTTTAAAGACTTTTTGCATGATTTATTATATTCACATCTACGGTAGCCAACCTGGTCTCATGGTATAAACGTACTTGGGATACTTTTTAGCGAGACGCGAAATACGTACCAATAAGTACATATCACTGCAGTTTCCAACACTAAAACTGGTAATTTTTGCACAATTTTGAAGAATATCAATGTTATGACTTGAAGAATATTAATATGTGGGAGATTTGAAAACTGATGCAAAACAATATTAATATGCTGGGAGATTTGAAAACATATTTTGACAAAGCAGTTCAAATCTGCATATAAGGAAGTAACTGGTGGCACGGTTGCACAACAAATTCAAATCTGTGTTTTTATATCAGTTTTGCAAGGAAGTTGAAATGGCACGGTTGCATCAACAAATGTGTTTTTATTCAGTTTTGCATTTGTCAGGGCATATTTCAACAGGGCATAGATAGAGCATACATTTTTAGTGACGGTCCCCAGATATTTGAATTCTGAACCGCAATACGTACCTGAAGCAACGCAATAAAAACACAGCAATACGTACCTATAGGCTGCATCCGAAAACTTAGGCAGCTGGCTTGCTGCCTCGCTGCCTTATGAGCAATGACTTTTTGCATGAAGGCACCTCACGAAACTGATTTCGGACAGACTTCTGAGGCAGCATAGTGTTTTAATGATCTACAACAAAATAGAACAAGTTTTGGTGATAACTAAATTAATATTTAATTACTATAATACTAATTTCTCGCTAGAAATAACATAAAAAGTGCAAAAAGTTTATCCGAAATATACATTTACACACAAACTAACCACCAAACGCAATTTTCAGATGCCATCTTTATTTTTTAGCTCAACGTCACGGAATGGAACGCTCAGGATTGTGGGCAGCGAAGGATACATCTATGATGCCTTCAAAAATCGATCAAATGAAGGTGTCTCATGAGACAAGAAGTGACGCTAACTTTGGATTCGGACGTGCCTTGATGGCTTCCTACCTTTTAAGGCAGCATTTTTAAGTTTTCGGATGCAGCCTATATCAATGTAATAAAAACGTGCCAGAGTTTGCGTGTCGAACCATGTTTATGCGCCACTCAGTGGACATTTCTCTTTAAAACTGTGGTGAAACGTCCAGTAAGGTACATAAACGGTACCTTAACACACAAGACACGGTCTTGCTAAAAAGCAGGGTGTGAAGTAACGAATTACAAATACTCACGTTACAGTAATTAAGTAATTGTTTTTATCAGTTTTTTGTACTTTTTTGAGCTTTTAAAATTGTGTAATTTTACTTAGCCTACATTTTAAGTGGTGTATTGGTACTTTTACTCCGCTATTTTCCTCCATTTGTGGTTGTTACATGCTTATTTTATTTATTTGTATCCATCAACGTGATGGATAGAGAGAGAGTAATCGGTCTCGTGACTTTCATCAAATCAAATTGTGCATTTCGAAAACTTTACCCGCCAACTGGCATGTATATCATGCGCAAATAATATGTGCATTTCTTCACATCAATTCAGTCGCATACTCCTCTAATAATATGGTATACATTTCGGATTTCTGCTTACTAAATCATTTGTATATATGCTTGCCTATCACAAGGCCTGACATTTGGTGTGAGGTTGCGGTTACGCGTACAGTGCGCAAGTGCGCTATAATTCGCACTCACTTTTGCGCTGCCTCGTCTCTCCCTCGCGTGCGTTCTGCAGCAGTCACTTGGATAACTAAACACTAAAATGCTTGGAAATAATGTATTCAAACTGAGGACCAATATGCACCTTGATGTGCATATTGATGACCCGTGGTGTTAATATACTGCATCTGTGTCAGTGCGTGATGTAGTAAAACTGCAGCTCGTTAATCATTTTTTTGTTTTGTTTGATCCGTTTTATACAATCCGCCTTCATTTAGCAAGTGCACTCGCGCATAAACAATTTCAAGTTCAACACTTGTTCATTCAGTTGTGGATGCTGCTGATTAAACGAGACCGCCGCGGCTCAGACAAGTCTCGTGCGTTTGCTTTCTTTTGAAAAAGTTTCCCCATTTTTCCACCATTTACAAATTGTTTTATCAGCATAACAATTTGAGTAAATGTGTAAAATGTATGGCATGATGTCATCCTTCTAGAACAATGTGCATTTATGTTAAAATTGTAACAAATGATCCAATCTTATTCTTTATTGCAAAACTCTAAAACTGGCACCGTTTTGGAGAGAAATGGGCTCTCATTTTAACCCATATCATGGTGTGTGATAGTGAACTATGAATTTCTAATGGTGTTTGTATTTGTACTGTTCTAAACATTAATATTTGATGTGCAACACCAGCATGCTGTCTCAGTGGCCTTACACATGCTTTTAAATAATTTTGTCAAACTTTATGATTTAAATGGGGATGATTGTACTGAGAATAACTTTAATCTTTTCTTCAACTGAATACTGTTTCCACGCTGTTTTGATGTATTAAAAGAGTTGACAGTCAAAATTAAAACTGCTGGATGATATCCTTCATTCTTTATGACAAACAAGATAATGTGAATTACAGAATCTACAATGTTTTTTTAATAAACACTGTAAACTGCAATTTTTATGACTGGGTAGAATCCACAGCTCAGTACTCACTACTCAATACTCATGAGTACTTTTAAAACAGGCTACTCTTTTACTCTTACTCAAGTAGTTTTTTGGACAAGTATTTTTACTCTACTCACACTACATTTTTTTGGAAGGTAATGGTACTTTTACTTGAGTATGTTTTTTCAGTACTCTTTCCACCACTGCTAAAAGTGACCCAGGTACGTTTATGCCATGAGATCAGGTAGATAGTAGCATGATATAGTCTCCATAACTTTGTTTAAATAATCTTTCTGTCAAATCAAGGTCTTTTAGCAGTGATAACCACCTCTCATTATAAATGCGTTGAAGGTCGGTCTTTTTACAGTCACCTTAAAATATCATTATTTTAATGTCACTTATGTCCCGCCTCGTGTTTCTTTCATAACCTTGTTTCAGTTTCTTTAATTCAATGAAATAATGTTGTCCACTTTCATTTAACGTTTGCATAAAGCTTATCTGACAGTGTGAGGCTGTGTTTGCGATAGAAAATAATAGTTTGCAGTCAAATTACTCCTATGTTGACATTTGGAGATATAGAGTAATTGAAATTGGTATAGTTTCTGGTACTTTGGTGATTCTCAGTGTTTCATGTCATTTATAGAACAAAGAACACATTTTAATTGACCAAAGGGAATCATAGTTTGCATTAACATTGCAGAATTCATGTTCAAGAAAATTTACATGCTCCTGAAGGTATATGAAGGGCTAATATATTAGAATATATGAATTTTTATGTCTGTTCGATTAATATTCAGAACAAATAGCATTGAGAAGACTGCTGGCTCGTTTGACTCCATTAAGTCTGTATTTCTCCAATTACAGTTAAGCTTTAGAGAGATTCTGTAGCCTTGGGACTGAGCATCTACATGCTATAGGATAAATTCACTGACTCATACTGCTTTTAATTTTTTAAAGGCAGAAGAGTTAAGTGTTGCTATGAGATTACTTGGTAATGGGCTTTGGCATTGATTCAAAAATTCACTCAGATACTAGAGACCTTATTTAGTTCCAGCGTATCTCAAAGGTACACTGCTTTTCACATCCAATAGCTAACATTTGTTCAGGCTTTCTATAATTGGTCTGAAGTAAAAAGGCTTGACCAACTTAACCTTTCCATGATTGAGGGCAATAAGTTGTTGGTCAAAATATACGCTCAGCACTGTGGGCATTATTTTAACAATGCAGTCACAAAGTGTGGGCCCTTCACGGGATTCAGTGTGATAAGTTCTGTCCATCTTGGTCAACAGTAAAAGGTCTCAGTGGCAACACCGAATATGATTAGCACCATCCTGACGCATTCATCCTCATATTTAAATTTCTTTGTTTTCTTTGTTCAATTATTTTCATTACTGTACATTTATTTTCCCATCTATTTACACACCTCCTGTTGCATAATTCAGATGTGCATTATGTACAAATAAAATTATTTAATCTTTTACTCAACCTTATGTCGTTCTGAACCTGTATGACTTGACAAAATTGTGAAATATCCTAGCCACCTTTTAAAAGTGTATGGACTGGAGAAAACTGGAGTGAAAGACTAATAATTTTTAAATGCATGGTCTCTTTCTCTCTCTCTCTCTCTCTCTCTCACACACACACACACACACACACACAACACACACACACACACACACACACACACACACACAATCCCTGTTTGAGTAAATAATACATTTTCATTTTACATTTTAATTTTCCATTCTTTTACATAAGGTATATCCCAAAGACAAAATAATTTAATTTACACATATACCTTTTGAAAGTTTATATACATGATATTTAAAACAAAATATATTTTTTTGATATTCAGTGACTGTTTGCAACCTTTTGTTATATACAGGTATATACAAACTGGGAAGCTTTTAAATGTGCAGAGCAAGGAAACTGACGAAATCACAGTTCCTTGTATCTTACTTTTGTCAAGCATCAGCTTTACTGCTTATGACAAACCAGACACAATTCACAAAAGGCAATTTAGAAACAGTCATGGATGCACAAGAAGGCAACCCATGTTATCAGCCAAGGGTATGTAAACTTCAACTGGATAATTTATGTAAATTTTGGAATATATGTATATAATACTGTATCTGCAACTTTATGTTTCATCAAGGCTGTATAAAAAAATGTAAGTGTCTTTCTGCACTCAGAAACAAACTTTTTTTTTTTAAATACACAGCCTTCTTTGTTTCATGCCAAGAAAATGTTGTGATGTTGTACAAATATTGTACTGTATATTTAGGGGTACAGCAGCTTGTCACTGGGGCTGTGCACTCAAAGGGACACCTTGGCACCTTCTTTACCCCTAAAGGGTTCATAATAATACCATAAGATATTACTACCTTACTCAAAGGTACTAATATGCACTCTTAAGGGGTAAAGAAGGTACAAAGGTGTCCCATTGAGGGTACTGCCCCAGTGACTAGGTTCTATACCCCAAAGCTACAATTGAAAGAGAGTTTCAGTAACAGAACTTTATGCCCCATGTTTCTACCAAATGAATTTGGCATGAGGCAAAGAAGGCTGTGTATTGTAAAAATGATTAATAGTTTGCAGTTTCAACACATGAATGAGTCATGTTGATTCAATAAATTCACCTTAACAAAAGTAGTTCAGCAATGCAATGTCCCAGAATCAAAGAAACTTTTATTTGAAGGAAAGTTTTGTAAAAGAGAAGACCTTGTTAAAGTTTGATAGAGGTTGGTCTCAGAGGTTTTACTGATATAGAAATTTAAAAAGGAGCATTTCAACAATGGCAGTGAATTATAATCGGAGCACTATGTGAAAAAGTGTTTACTGCACATTTGGAGTTTTCTGTTCAGAATGCCATACTACTCTAATTAAATCTGCAGTTTATTTATACTGTATGTTTTGTGCACAGTATGCACAGTATTTTTACATGCATAGAATACAGAGATAGTCTGCTGTTCAAAGGTGTGGGATCAGTAAGATAAAAAATACTTTTATTCAACAAAAATGTGGTTCTTTTTAACTTTCTATTTATGACAAGGAATCCTGAATATCATGGTTTGCTTAAATATATGAAGCAATATTTAAGCAATATTGGCTGCTGAAAATTCAGCTTTGCCTTCACAGGAATGTATGTAATAAACTATATTAAACAGCAAATGTTGTCCAGTAGATAATGTTTGAATGGAAGAAACTCGCATATGGTTATTGTCATGACATCTAATAAATAGTAACATGAACTGAATAAATAGATTTTTCTAAATAACAGCAATGCTACACAATAATAAATACTTGCTATTATTTTCTTTACATTCTTCCTAATCCCTTCTCTCTCTCGCTCTCTCCCAGACATCTCCAGTAATTTATTCACTCATGTGGCCATGTCCTTATTTCTGACTTTGTCGATGCTGACAGTAATATTAACGCTGTGATTTGAGTCACATACAGTAGATGATTTCAAATGATGTTGGTTCTTTAGTTAATCTTTCGGCTGTGAAGGTCAGTTCAGTGTTTACAAAGTGTATTTAAATGTGCTTATGAAACATAATGGCTAAAGCAGGGAGGCAGTAAAGTATGCATGTGTTTCTACACATAGAGGTTCATTTGGGAGCACTGTCTTTTCTGACTAATGCTGTAGTATAGTGAACAGATAGCTGACTTTTATTTTAAGAATTCTAGTTAAGTGCATTAATAGCTTGTTAGCAATAAAAGTAAACATTCAAACTTGTATATATCTGGATCTCATTCTCAATACACTTGTAATAGCTGTATCACCACGCATGCTAAAGCAGTAGCTATAAATCACTGCATGCAACTTGATAGGACTTCAAATTGATGTTGCAAGTTTAAATGCACAATTATTTGTAGGTGAAAATGTGCACACATAATTGTGGAGCGTGCAGACAAAAAAAATATATGCGTTTTCCTTCGTCCAGGCCGGCCTGATTTATTGTCTGAACTCATGGTAAAGTATGAAACCTGCTTCGACCATGAAATATTCTTATGGTCAAGCCTAAAGTAACTACACCTCTGTGTCCATTTCTTGCTAGTTAGAGGCAGTTTTGTCTGTCAGGAAATAAAAATGAATCATGTCACTAAACAGAACCAGCTGTTTTTGCTGGATTCACAGAATTTCTGTTTTTGTGTGTGGCAGCAACTCTTCCACACTGAAAGAACAGTTTTGGATTGAGCAAACTTGTGTCATAAGGTTAAGGGAAAGGAATGGGCAAACGTCCACATCTGTGTCATTTCAGCTGTCATTAGACTGAAACCAATCCATGGCAATGAACTGGTTGAGCAGATGGAGAGCTTCAAAGTGATTGAGAATGATGCATCAATCACAGATAACAGTGGTTTTAGTCAGTGGCTTGAAAGCTGGCAGACATGGCTTCATCCTGTCTGAAACTTAAGGATCTTTCTGCGTCAAGTTCAAGTGAATTTAATTACGATTCCAGCGAGCACCTTGTTCATCATGCTGCTCCAGCTGAAAGAATTCTTCACTATGTGATGCAATAGCACTGCTCCAGACAAATAGCAGACGCCGGACCAGATTCACTTAACTTTTATTGTCTTTTTTAATTTACTTGAAAATATCAACAATTTGGACCCACAACAGTTTCAAAGCAGGGTAAACTAAGTCAAATTTGGGAATTGACTTGTACAAATCATTTGGCTCACAAACATAAAGTAAATAATGATTTAAGCAAGAACAAATTGAGTATTTTGTTATGGTGATATTGTGCATTCAGAAGTACACAGAATTAGAATCCACAAACTAATCATATAACCATTTAAACATGTTTCATATAAACATTAATCTACAATTAACATTATTACATAAGGATCACAAATTTAACAGTATGGGGATATTGGTTGTTCATAATGAGGTCTTATTGGCCAATCTTAACATACATAGCACATAACACATCCTTTTTCTCTCATGACTTCATGCTGAGTACCAAATATTCTGACCTTGCTAACCTTTGGTGACCTTTTTCTTACTATTAAGTTGCAGTCACATGTAGTCACAAATAGTCAGTAGTATAGCAATGCATGAAACATCACTTGTGTAGAGGTCACTTTCAAACCAAGCAGCTTTCTGTTGGTCAACACACAGAATATCTGTCTTACAGAACGTGAGGAAACGTGGCTGGATTTTGAGCAAGAAATTTTGCTCAACCACACTTTCATAAGGAGTAAATTGATGTATCCTAATTACCATATCATGTTGTTTGATTGATGTTAACCATTCCCTAAAGCACATTTGAATTAAAACAATGTCTACACATCAATTAGAAATGAAAGATATTTAAAGATTCAACAAACATTTTGATTATCTATACAGATGCACTGGACTGCCTCATCTCTTTAGATACCTATATTTAGGTAAATGTATGAATTACCATGTTTATGAAATGTTGGGGAACTGTTACAATTTTAACTTAATGTGAATTAAATTATGCTATTTGTATGACCAAATGTGTAATTGTGCTTACGACTGCTCAGAATGGTCTACCTCTGTGCTAATTTTTCTTAAAAATCAATGCTATGAGCTTTTAGCCAATGTAACGATCATTTACCAATTGGTACTGCACTTCATGTCTCTATGGATGATATGATTAAGGGGTAGTTCACTCAAAATGAAAGAAACGAAAATGAGTAAAATAACGATTTTCATTTTTGAGTGTTCTATCCCTTTAAACTCTAACACTCTCACTGAATACCATCTCACAGAGTGGTTGTACGAGAGGTACAGGTTCCATTACGAAACACCACGTCGGAGGCCAAGCACTCCTTTGGAAAGTCCGGTGGGCCGCTTGTGGTCTGGCGCCGCAGGGCCACAGCACAGTAGTCCACCTGCTCAGCATCCAGTCCGTTCTCCAGCCAGCGAAAGCAAATGATACGCTGAAATGAGCGGCGGAAGTTGTCCGACACGAATCCGTAGAGAATGGGGTTGGCGCTGCTGTTAGCGTAGCTTAGAATGACAAATAGCTGAGTCACCAAGGGGTCCAGCGGCTTGCGGAACACACTAATCAGCTGCACAATATAAAACGGCATCCAGCAGAGCACGAAAACGGTGACCACCAGCAGCACCATGCGTGTGATCTTCTTTTCAGAGCGCCGCCGCTGCAGCCAGCCAGCTTTCAGACCCACCGCTCGCATTCGCACTACAATCAAGCAGTAGCACAGACAGATGGCAGCCACGGGGAGCAAAAAACCAAGTAGGAATGTGTAGACCACAAACGCTTCTGACCACGAGGACTCAGGCCATAGAAAGTTGCAGTCCACTCCTCCATCCTGCGCTGGAACCGTGTCCGCGAAGACGATGATGGGCAGAATTACAAGCAGCGAAAGTCCCCACACGCAAACGTTGACCACTTTGGCGACGGTTGGGCGACGGTAGCGAGCCGCTTTGATCGGGTGCACTACTGCAATGTAGCGGTCCACGCTCAGCACGGTCAGGCAGAAGATGCTCGTGAACATGTTGATGCCGTCCACGCTGAGAACCAAACGACACATGAATGAGCCAAACGGCCAGTGATGCACCGCGGCTGAGGTCGCCAGGAAGGGGACGCTCAACATGAAGAGTTCATCAGCAATGGCGAGATTTAGAATGTAGATGTTGGTGGCCGTCTTCATCTTGGCATACTTGAGGATGACGTAGATGACCATGGCGTTTCCTGTGACGCCGACGCAGCACACCAGTGCATAGATGGAGGGGATGATGATCTTGCTGGCATCGGGTTCAGGTTCGTAATACTCATAGTCGCCAGTAGAATTGAAAGGCAGACCGGTTGAGTACACAAAGCTTCCGCTGTCATTGTATCCAACAAGCTCTGCCATTTTTGTTTTGTATTGTATGTATCACTCAATGTCTTAATATTGCTCTGAAGATAGACATTCTCAAATGGTCACAAGTGTTGTTTTTCTCAAACCTTCAAGTGTCCTTGAAATGTTTTGCACCAAACCAATAGGCAGGTCCTTGTGACCAACCCAACAGCCTCAAATGGGTCTCATCTCCATCTCCTAAGAGACTCCAGTTCCTTCAGAACTTGGAGATTATAAGCAGACAATTGAAATCCTAAAGGCAGAATTGTTGCATCTGCAGAATTCTAAGTATGAGCATTCGTCTTCGATTTCTAAGCAAACCTGTGCTCGTCTAAGAGAGTGTGTAGGTGTTGAAGGGTATGGCTCACTGAGCATCATTCAACTTCTCATTCTTGGCAGAGAGAAGGCATTCCAGCTCATTAAAAATAAATTGAGTCTGTGAATCAAAGTATTAAGACGTTGCTCTCCACGTGCTCTTGCAGAAAGAACAGCCTCCCAGTGGACAACGTGATCCACAGCATATTGTTAAATCGAAATTAATTAATTTGGAGTTGAAGCTGTTCAATCGTACCATCAAAAAAGAGAGATGGCTAGAGTAGTTTAGGTGTAATATATTTAGTTTGCTTTGTTTCGCTGGTATTTCTTTGTTCCAGGTGTCCTTAAAATCTATAAAAAATAAGAAATAAAACATGTTAGTTAAAGGCATCATAAGGTTGAAGGGGTGTCTTATTAACTGGACTACACGCACACACTGCACTAATACAACAATCTATCTGCTACGACTGGATACAGTCTAATGCACATCCATGACATTACGTATCCAGCTTATGTATAATCTGTTGCACCTTCACATATTATTGTGTGTATATATGTGTACATAATGTAGAATGTGTACATACTGTGTATAATGTGTATTGATAACTGTAAGTATGTCTAATAGTACACTGTGTGTACTGAGTATATGTATGTGTATTCTGCACATTGTCTTCTGTATAAGTCTGTAAGTATGTACTGTCTATATGTAAATTGTTTCTGCACTGTCTGGAGCACGCTCTCAAGAATTTCACTCACCAAGGCACAAGTGGTGATGTGTGAAAAAACATTAAAAGTGAAATGCTTACATCTTAAACACTTTAAAATGTTTACATGGATGTTCAAATTTGGGTATGCATAGCATTTTTTGTTCTTTATCTTTTCTTTTGAAATGATTACAATTCAAAATCCCATCAAAATATGCCCTTCAAAATCCAATATACATAATTGCTATAATTTCATTTTTTTTTTTAAATTTTTATAGTTTTTTTTGTTCATTTCCGTTTTTCAAACTTTGACAACTGTTAGAATTACAATTGTTTTACACATGTACAATGAAAATTAAAGTGATTTTCAAATCCATAAAAAATAAGTAAGATTTGGTGATAATATAAAAATAGAATTATAAGCTATACAATGATATTTACTTTAACTGAATTTAAACCTGAATGTTTTTTTTATTATGTTTTTTATTTATTACTAGTTTGTTTTGGTCTTCATGCACACAAATTGTTTTGAGATGCATTCATGATGATTTTTTGACAACCGACATTGGTGAGGACAAACTTCATTTGTTGTCTCACTATATAACTTAGTCTTGTTAAACAGCAGTAATTACTATTGAAAACATATTTTGAGACTCTGTCCACCAGATGAGTGTGTGTCCCTCTCCACTTGCCCCCTGGATTCAGAGATTCTTGAGAGATATGTCATCTAGTGATTCATCACTAGACAGAATTATTTGCAATTGTGCTATAGTCATTTATCGTGAAAAGGTACTACTTGAAAAACATGAGACGTGACAGTGTGTGTGTGTGCGATATAACATGGATTCAGAGATTAGAAGTGAGATATATTTGTCATCCATGTCATTGTGGATGCATGAGCATGTGCGAGTGTGTCGGAAAGCTAAGAGCAAACATCCTGCTTTAGGACTTGACCATGGTGATGCCAACTAAATGAGAAAGTAATGAAAAGGAGGGGACAGAAAACACTAACCCCTGCACCTCCTCACAGCTCATGCTGGGAAGCTAGTGCCCCTGATCATACCAAAAGGCAAATGCAATGTTAAGCACAAATCTGGTAAGCTAATAACACGAATGGCTGGAATACAAATGGCTTTGTGTTTGCCCCAGCGATGTATAAATCATCTAATGCTGAAGAAAACAATACTGTGAGCAGAATTTTGAACACAGGAGCCCAGATAATAAATAAAGCTGCTCCTCTCCCCTGCCGTTCAGTTTTACAGTTTCAAGCAGAGAGAGATAAAGATCTCTGTTCGGAAAGATGGAACATTTAACTAAAACTAGATAAGTCCAAGCGCCCAGTTGTGTTATTGCTAATAACAATCACTATGGTGTGTTTTTCCTTTGCCAGGGGACTTTTTAAAGCCATTTTTAAACCAAAATGGTTCCAAATTGTACCTGTATTTATAGCCCAAATGTATTTTCTTTTATGAAAATTACCACCCAGGTAATTTCCTAAAATAAAATAAAAAGCATTTATTATCTGCTTTCAATAGTTTTCTGTTTTGAATCTTAAATCAAAAAATGAATTAACATGACATTGAGACGGTTACAGAACTAAATTGATTAAACACTGAATCTGAGCTGTATAATGACACTATTGTCTTCTGTAGAGCTGCCTTTGAAATGATTTCCTGATTAATGAACTTTGGGACATCAACACTGTTATTAAACTGAATCGAATCAACATTGAACTACTTGAGCCAAAGAATGACACTATTGTCTTCTATAGGACTGCATTATAGTTTTATAATTAATGTTGCATCATTTTTCAGTTTGTTACTGTGAAGCTGCTTGCAATCTGCATTTTGTACACGCTATATAAATAAATGTGACTTGTCTATACTTTTGTTTAATCATTTTCAGGTGAAAGGACTCCAAAATCTTAATTCATATATTTTTCATCATAGCTGCTCCCTGTTTACAGTAAATAAATAAATATAATCAGTTTAGCACGTACTGCATAAAGGTTCTGTGCTTTAATGATACTTAACCTTGAGGTATCAAATGGAGGAGAAAGGGAATTTACATTATCTTTAAAGCATTTCAAAGCCCTCTCAACCGGTAAATAGTGCATTCACTACTGTAATCTCCATAAGGACACCTGCTGATGCCAAAGCAAAAGCCTTTTCATGACGCAATGGGCATTTCTTGTCTGTCTGTGATGTGCTCTTCTGCTCGTATAGGAGAAGCAGTGCTAGAAGGTTTAAAGAAGCATGGGATGGAATAGAAATGAGGATGATACTAAAAAGCGAGGAGAATGAAAGAACTGTTAAAAAGGAAAGTGAAGCGAGTGAAAGAGAAGAGAAAAGAGTGACAGGGGAAATGGACCTTGAACAGATACCCAAAAAGTGAGAACCAGCTGAAGCACAGAACACAGTGGGATAAAAAAGAAAGGATTGTGAAAGAGGAGCAGGTCACAGGTGGCCCGACTCACACATATAACCGAGAGTGAGTTAAGACATGCTGGAGGAGCTCATGATGAAAGACCGAGACGAAGATCAAGGGAGTGAAAAAGAGGGAAAGAGAATAAGTGAGAATGAGTTCTCAGTGGCGAGGAAAACTCCATCACTGTTCTCTGACATTTTTCTGTCCTCTCTCTCTCTCTCACTCTCATGGCACAGTAATGTCTCAAATAGTCTCTAGAGAGAGATGGTGAATTGGTGGGTTTTTGTTAAATGTGAGCCAAAATCATCACAATTAAAAGAACCAAAGACTTAAACTACTTCAGTCTGTGCGCATTGAATTTATTTAAATACACGAGTTTCACAATTTGAGTTGAATTACTGAAATAAATGAAATTTTCCATGACATTCTAATTTATTGAGATGCACCTGTATATATATAGAGAGAGAGAGAGAGACTAGCATTTAGATATTCATGCTATGTGCTGCATATTAGAGGATTTTTGTTGACAAGCAGTCACTGCCTAGACAAAATGTGCCTAAATAATCAACACATACTTGAGGATTGTCATCTTTAAGAAAAAGCACTACATAATCAAAAAAGATCTGAGTTGGATAAATGTGCTGAGAATCAGCTCCTTTTTTAAATCTTGTACATATTGAACATGAAAGCAAGGCTAATTTGAAAAACAGTCTGTATAAATATAGATTTAGAAGTAAAATGACAATTATAGCAAACGAAGCAGATTGGTGTCAAGGGTTGTTGTCGCACGTAATATTTGGAAAGCCTAAATTGCAAATGCATCATATTTTGTCCCCCTCCCACAAATGCACCATGTTTTAACTGTGACGTTAGTTGAAGCACTAAGTCTGAATAAAGTACAAAACACATCTTTGGACAAATGCGACTGATGCTTTTAGCACCTTTTACTGAACACAAAGCATTTGATTAACACAAAAGCGTGTGGCTATATTATGTGGATGTGACAGACTACCCTTTAAAATCATGGCAAAAGGACAATAAAGTGTTTTACTGGCATCTCTGTATGTGTCATTGTATACTAAAAGGGCAATAAACAAAGACAGCGCTTCACACATTCACGTCATGTGAAAATAATCAAAGCAAGTTTCTCACTTTATCTTCTCGCTCACGCACACACTAACATTTACAGATCGTAGCAATGTATCACTAGGATATACAGTTATTTTGGTGATTCTTGAAGGCATAATTTATCCAAAAATGTAAAATTTGTCGTAATTTACCCTCAAGTTGTTCCAAATCTGTATGCCTTTCTTTCACCTGTTGAACAAAAAAGAGGGTATTTTAAAGAATGTTGGCAATCAAACAGTTGCTGATAGCTATAGACTTCCACAATATGGAAAAAATAATATGAAAGGCAACTGTGTGGTTACCAAAATTCTTCCAAATACTTTCTTTTGTGTTAAACAGAAGAAAGAAATTCATAAAGGTTTGGAGTATTTTTGACCGGATTTAAATTTTTGGTTCATTTGTGGTTACTTTCCTAAGATAAATGTTTTGCTGTTTGCTAATTTAATTTAATTTAATCTTGTGTTGTTATTTTGTCAGTAGTTAGTTATTTGTTGCATTGTAATGTAAACCTTTCACAATATCAATGCATCAATTTGCCTGTTCTCAGCCATTCATTTTTTACATTGTAGTAACGTAAATTAACATTTCCACACTCTGTTACAGTGATTTGCTAATTTTTCTGAAGGAAATGAAGAATGAATGAATGATGCATTTATGTAGCTCTTTACTGTGTATTGTTGTACACCCAAAGCGCTTTACAATCATGGGGGGGGTCTCTCCTCAACCACCACCAGTGTGCAGCATCCACTTGGATGATGCAACGACTGCCACAGGACAACGGCGGCAGTGCGCTCACCACACACCAGCTACAGGTGGAGAGGAGAGAGTCATAGAGCCAATCAAGTGGATGGGGATTATTAGGAGGCCATGATTGACAAGGGCCAGTGGGGGGAATTTGGCCAGGACACTGGAGTTACCCCCTACTCTTTACGAGAAGTGCCATGGGATTTTTAATGACCACAGAGAGTCAAGACCTCGGTTTAACGTCTCATCGGAAAGACGGAAGAATAGAAGAAGAAATGTGACTTCTGCTTGTCTATTGTCATGATACTAGTGTTATAGGTGGTTACCAGGGTATTTCTAGGAGGTTGTTATCATGTTTTGGATGGTTTCTATATGGTTGCTAAGTAAGTGTTTACTGGTGGAAGCCAAAAGAGCCCTCCCATCAATTTTTACTCTCGGAAAAAATGTAAACAGCTATCACTGGGGCAGCACTAATATGTACCCCAAATAAGGTACAAAAATGCACCTTTTGAAAGGGTACTGCATCAGTCACTACTTTTATACCTTTTTTTCCTGAGATTGTAGGGCATTCTTGGCCCGAGATATAGCTCGTATGCCTCCATATAAATCTATAAGATTTTTTATCCGTTTTATGAGGAAAAAAATAATTACTTGTAAAAGCATATTTATAATGATGCTTGAAGCCAACATTTTCCCACACCCCTTTTTGGACATTTTTATTTGGATACTGTTGTTGTTGGAGGTAATGTGTTGTGATGTTAAGCTATTACTTTTTGTATTTTGAAATTTGAATGTAATTTCCACACACCATTAATTAAGCAAAGGTCGTAACTTCCCTACTTATTATCATAATAAAACAGTTTGTTGGGTAATTTGTGGCACGCATTGCTACTGGCGGCAGAAAGAGAGCAATGGCTGGCACGTGTTATCGTGTTGCTTGTTTGCACAGCACTAGTTGACCATCGCAGAATCAGTCAGAAAACGCGAGCTGCAGCGGGGGATATTAAACGAGCTCGTCTCTGCATCTGTACGCATGTCACATCTCTGTACAGTGCCTCACACCATGCACTCTCTTGTACTGGCTGTGGGAGCGAGGGTGTTTTATTTAGTGAATGTGCAGCTACAAGAGAAAATGAATGTGAACGTGATCGATGAAACCACATTCTGATGTGCATTTAAATAGAGCGTTTGTTAAGAAAACTTCCTAGCAAACACAGACTCCACCTTGTGGCAACATCATGAGGTCTGCACTGGATTACAAGAGTGATTCAATTTTGAAACAATTGTTGTAGACTTTTATTGACAGTGAAACTATCAATACATAATATTGTTTTTGATATTGTAGGATCAATCAGTGAAGATCAGACTGAATGATTGTTACTTTCAGATTTTATTTTCACAGAGCATTGCACTATATGATCTCTGCAATATTTTATTTTATTATCTGTCACTTGTAATTTGCTGGTTGATTTATATGCACATTGATTGTAAAGTGCATAGCCTTTATATCTTTGACAAGGTTCTGTCTGTTTGTTTATTTTATAGTATAGTAGTAGTAGAAATACAGTACAATGTTGTTGTTGTAATAATCAGAACTTATAATTGATTCTTGTGGGCCTATTTATTTTGAGCTGTATAATATATACAGTGCATTCAGAAAGTATTCAGACCCGCTTCACTTTTATCTATTTTGTTATGTTGCAGCCTGATACTACAATTATAAAAAAAAAAAAATTCTCAGGAATCTACACTCTGTACCTCATAATGACAAAGTGAAAACTGAATTTTAGAAATGTCTGTAAATGTATTAAAAAAAATCTGAAATATCACATTTACATAATTATTCAGACCTTTTACTAAGTAGAAGCACATTTGGCATCAATTACAGCCTCGAGTCTTTTTGGGTATGACACAACAAGCTTTGCACACCTGAATTGGGGGAGTGTTTTCTGCCATTCTTCTTTGCAAATCCTCTCAAGCTCGGTCAGGTTGGATGGGGACCGTCAGTGGACAGCCATTTTCAGGTCTCTCCAGAGATGTTCGACAGGGTTCAAGTCAGGGCTCTGGCTGAGCCACTCTAGGACATTCAGAGTTGTCCCTAAGCCACTCCTGTGTTGCCTTGGCTGTGTTCTTAGGGTCATTGTCATGTTGGAAGGTGAACCTTTCTGAGGTTCTGAATGCTCTGGACTGGGTTTTCAGTAAGGCTATCTCTATATTTTGGTGCATTTAGCTTTTATTCTACTCTGACGAGTCCCTCAGTCCCTGCTGCTGAAAAAAAGCCCCACAGCATGAGGCTGCTACCAGCACACTTTACTTCTTAAGATGGTACTCTACAGGTGATGAGTAGAGCTGGTTTCCTTCAAACACGATGCTTGGAATTGAGGTTGATCAGACCAGAGAATCTTGTTTCTCAGAGTCTAAGGATCCTTTAGTGCTGTTTTGCAAATTCCAAGTGTGTTTTCATGTGTCTTCACTGAGGAGAGGATTGAGTTTGGCCACACTGCCATAAAGCCCAGATCGGTGGAATATTGCAGTGATGTTTGTCCTTCTGTAGGTTTCTCTCATCTGCATATATGATCATGGCTTCTTGGTCATCAGCTTCTTGGTCACCAGTCTAGACAAGGCACTTATCCATCAATGTGGCTGTCACCTTCCCCAGATCTGTGCCTCGATACAAACCTGTCTCTGAGCTCTGAAGACAGTTCCTTTGACCTCATGGCTTGGTTTTCGCTCTAATATGCATTGTCTTCTGTAAGCTCTTTTATAGAGATGTGTGTGTCGTTCCAAATTTATTTTACCTCAGGTGGACTCCAGTCAAGGTGTAGAAACTCAGATCGCCTGTGAGGTGGATGGTTTATCTCGGCAAAGGAGAAGTGCTCACTAACACAGATTTAGACAAATTTGTGAACAATATTTGAGAGAAATAGGACTTTTGTGTACATAGAAAAAGTGTACATTGTCATTCATCTGATTCTGAATCTGAATCTGGATTCTGATTCTGATTTATCATTTTTCAATCCTATTCATCTATAATAATTAATTCAATCCTATTCGTTCATTTATATAATACAGTATGTATTTGGTTATATCTCATATATGAGGGACTATTGGAAATGTAACCTTAACCAAACTGATGGAACTGTACAAAGAGAAATGTAGATATTGGTCCAAAAGGTATTAGAAATTGCCTGCCTGCAAGCTCTGTACTGTTGTACTCATGTTTACTCAGGTTGTCCTTGGAGCAGACGATTAATGTGACTCGTGGATACAGGACAGCAGATAAATAGATCAGATACTTCACTGGGCTGCTTTATTCTCTCTGCTTGTGTTATGATGTCCGAGTCTGATTTGATCTGTCTGTTGAGTTTTTACAGACTCAATAGATTTCCATTTTCACCTTATATAGCTATTCAATAGCTCCTTGTCAGTTTGTTTTGAATTATATTTTCTAGTTCAACAGAACATCAGTAGAGGTCGATGTGAGCCTGCCAGTAGTTTGTACACAGTTAGTCAGTGTAATGAGACTTTCAGTTAATCAGTTTAGCCAGACCTCCTGCGGTACAGTGATATGACACGTCATATTTATACTCTGCACACTTCCTTTAAGCAGCACAGATATTTATTTTCTTCAAAGACAGAAGAAAGCAATTTTATACTGTTAAAGTTCCAGCCGTGTAAAATGAGCTCAGATAATATTATAATGCATGACGTCTGTCAGTTTTTGCTAAAGATGTTCTAAGCGAAACCTACTTCACATTAATATACTGGTACATCTCAAAAAAAAATATTCTTGTAACTTATTTCAAAAAGTGAAACTTTCATATATTTCAGATTCATTACATGTAAAGTAAAACATTTCAAAGTTTTTTTTTGTTTTAATTTTGATGATTAGAGCTTACAGCTAATGAAAGTAAAAAATCCAGTATCTCAAAAAATTTGAATATTTACATTTGAGTTTCAATAATGACCATCCCTACAGTATAATTCCGGGTATCTCTTGTTCTTTGAAACCACAATAATGGGGAAGACAGCTGACTTGGCAATGGTCCAGAAGACAATCATTGACACCCTCCACAAAGAGGGTAAGTCACAGAGGGTCATTATTGAAAGGGGTGGCTGTTCAAGGAGTGCTGTATCAAAGCATATTAAATGCAAAGTTTATTTGCTGTTTGCAACTGAAACTGTTTGCAAAGTGGCTGCCATGTCATCTGCTGGTGTTGGTCCACTGTGTTTTCTGAAGTCCACAGTCAACGCAGCCATCTACCAGGAAATTTTAGAGCACTTCATGCTTCCTTCTGCTGACAAGCTTTATGGAGATGCTGATTTCATTTTCCAGCAGGACTTGTCACCTGCCCACACTGCCAAAGGTACCAAAAGCTGGTTCAATGACCATGGTGTTACTGTGCTTGATTGGCCAGCAAACTCGCCTGACCTGAACCCCATAGAGAATCTATGGGGTATTGTCAAGAGAAGATGAGAGACACCAGACCCAACAATGCAGATGACCTGAAGGCCGCTATCAAAGCAACCTGGGCTTCATTACACCTGAGCAGTGCCACAGGCTGATTGTCTCCATGCCACGCCGCATTGATGCAGTAATTCATGCAAAAGGAGGCCCAACCAAGTATTGAGTGCATAGAAATGAACATACTTTTCAGAAGCCTGACATTTCTGTTTAAAATATCCTTTTTTATCTTATGTAATATTCTAATTTTCTGAGACGCTGCATTTTGGGTTTTCATTATCTGTAAGCCATAATCATCAACATTTCAAGAAATAAATAAATATTTCACTCCATGTGTAATAAATCTATATAATATATGGGTTTCACTTTCTGAAATGAGTGACAAAAAATATTGACCCTTTTCATGATATTCACATTTTTTTTAAATGTACCTGTATAAAATGGACTTCTAATGAACCACTAAGTCTGCTATTACTATATATGCAAACATACATTAGCAAAGTTTTAATAACTGATTTTAAAATAAAGAATAATGTCAACATCAATAGCAGTTTACATAAAAATAAAAAGCAATATATGGACTTTTCTTGGTCATAATTTCTGAGGTCTTGATAAATAATTTTAAATACTGGTTTATGTGATTTGAGTTGTGAACACTTAAAATATCAGATAAACTATCTATCTTTATAGCTTTGTTAACATTCAGACTTTGAAAATGTCTTCATATTTAAAAGGATTGTCTCTACTTACATTTATATAATAGTAATGATAAATATATAATTTCCTTCAAATCCTGCAGACCAGTATCTGTCCAAGAGGTCAGACGTATCACCTGTCCCTTCCTTTCCTCTCTGCGATGGTGATGAAATACTGATGCATCTCAACAGGTCTCGTGAAGTGCTGCTTTAAACACACATCATTACTGATAATAGCTGAGAATGACGTATGAAAGATACCATCACTTATAACACAGCTCATACTGGTGAAAACTACAGCAGGGATTCAGGGATATGCAAGCGAGTTACTTAAGATTTTTTGAGAAAACATAAATTATGACATTAAGCAAAACTGCAGGACTGTAATCAGATTACAGTATCATGAATAATATCTCACACTTATCTCATCTTCACAACAATGAAATGTCAGACACAGTTCCCCACAGAACTGTCAAAACATGTGAGAACTAACAAACATGTAAAGCAGCTACCAGTGAGTCTGGTTTTCACTTGTTTTTCCCCAATTTTTTCAGTGTACAAAGTGAATTATTGTTATAATGGCCACTTTATATGATATAGATATAATATCATATCATATAACATTACATATTTATATAGTTCCATCAGACTGTTACACATTTATGAGGTTACATTTACGATAGTCCCTCATATATGATATATAACCAAGTATATTTTATAAAAATAATAAACCAAGTCCACCACCCCCCTCTTTTTCCCCTTCTTTTTTTCAAAATTGGGACATAAATGTGTTTCCTTTAACTCATATTTCATACTGGGTATCATTATAGTGTTTATCTTTTTTAGATGATGTGTTGTTTCTTTTTGATGCTTTTGTATGAATGAAGGAAACTGCTCTCTCTCTCTCTCTCTCTCTCTCTCTCTCTCTCTCTCTCTCTCTCTCTCTCTCTCTCTCTCTTCACACACAGTTACAGATCTAAAACATCATGTTCTCTAATCTAATTCAAAGACTTTGAGGTCTTGTTATGTGTGAAGGAAATAACATTGATGAATGATTTTATATCTGTGGACAGTATAGTTCTCCATACTCCATAGACATAAAATCAGAATCATTCATAAATGTTATTTCCCTCACATGTAACAAAACCTGAAAATCTTCTAATGAAAAAAAAATCAGTGCTAAATTGTTTACTCCTTTAATTTACTATAACTCAACAATCTACATTTCCATTTAAAGTGTTTGTGTCAAATAGTGTATTTTGTACCTGGTGTGATCCAGATGAGTAGAGTTGTGTTGGTTAGTGATCCTGCTTGATTTAAATCAGGAGGAAGCTGCTGATATGTCAGTCTGTTTGTGCAGCTTGTTCTGTATCGTCCTCATGATGCTGGAAACACTCACAAAGCTGAAGCATCTTCTGGTCTCCAGCTCTTTCATCCGTCCTCCCGCCAACCCACTATCACTCAGTATCTCTCTGTCTCCATCAGTCTGTTTCTCTCTCTCCCTCGTTCTTGTGCTACCTTCACATATCCTCCTTGATTCCAGTGGTTGTGCGCTGATGTTCTCTCTCTCTCTCTCTCTCTCTCTCTCTCTCTCTGTCTGTTCTCTCTCTCTCTCTCTCTATCCTCCCTCTAATCTTTCTGTCTCATTACATACACATTTATTCTATTTTCAGTACAAACAGCTCTCATTTCTTTTCCCGCATGCACTCAGACTTCAGCCCAGACGCTATTTTGGCTGTGGACACTTGGTATATCTGTCCAGTTTGATTGTTTGATTGATCGACTACCTTCACCTGAAACCTATTGTGACGAGTCATGTTAAAACTCAAACTATCCTTTAATAAATGACTCTCTTGTAGTTGTTTTTTTGGTTGTCTACATGATTTAACAAATGGATCAAGATAATGACAGTGGACGGCTGTGGACAGTTTGATACTGAACTTGGGAAAGTGTATTCGTTCTATGTAAAAATGATAGTCTTAGGTGCTAGTTGTTTTTTCTCTCTCGTTTTTTCATTTGCAAGTTCACTCTTATAGTAGCAAACATAAAAAATGGTTGTGTGATAGTGAAAACAGACTAAAATGTTGCATTATTCGATATTGTTTCTTAAATGCTAATTTACTTCTCATATTAAGTAAATTAACTTCTCAATAAATGAACTTTTCCACGACATTCTAATTTATTGAGATGCACCTGTACATATACACATATACACTCACTGGCCACTTTATTAGGTACACCTTGCTAGTACCGGTTTGGACCCCCTTTTGCCTTCAGAACTGCCTTAATTCTTCGTGGCATAGATTCAACAAGGTGTTGGAAACATTCCTCAGAGATTTTGGTCCATATTGACATGATAGCATCACGCAGTTGCTGCAGATTTGTCGCTGCACATCCATGATGCGAATCTCCCGTTCCACCACATCCCAAAGGTGCTCTATTGGATTGAGATCTGGTGACTGTGGAGGCCATTTGAGTAAAGTGAACTCATTGTCATGTTCAAGAAAACCAGTCTGAGATGATTTGAGCTTTGTGACATGGTGCATTATCTGCTGGACATCAGAAGATGGGTACACTGTAGTCATAAAGGGATGGACATGGTCAGCAACAATACTCAGGTACTAAGGGGCCCAAAGTGTGCCAAGAAAATATCCCCCACACCATTACACCACCACCACCAGCCTGAACCGTTGAGACAAGGCAGGATGGATCCATGCTTTTATGTTCTTTACGACAAATTCTGACCCTACCATCTGAATGTCACCGCAGAAATCGAGACTCATCAGACCAGGCAACGTTTTTCCAATCTTCTATTGTCCAATTTTGGTGAGCCTGTGTGAATTGTAGCCTCCGTTTCCTGTTCTTAGCTGACAGGAGCGGCACCCGGTGTGGTCTTCTGCTGCTGTAGCCCATCTGCTTCAGGGTTCGACGTGTTGTGCGTTCAGAGATGGTATTCTGCATACCTTGGTTGTAACGAGTGGTTATTTGAGTTACTGTTGTCTTTCTATCATCTCTAACCAGTCTGCCATTCTCCTCTGACCTCTGACATCAACAAGGCATTTTCGTCCACACAACTGCCGCTCACTGGATATTTTCTCTTTTTCGGACCATTCTCTGTAAACCCTAGAGATGGTTGTGTGTGAAAATCCCAGTAGATCAGCAGTTTATGAAATACTCAGACCAGCCCGTCTGGCACCAACAACCATTCCACGTTCAAAGTCACTTAAATCCCTTTCTTCCCCATTCTGATGCTCGGTTTGAACTTCAGCAAGTCGTCTTCACCACATCTAGATGCCTAAATGCATTGAGTTGCTGCCATGTGATTGGCTGATTAGCAATTTGTGTTACCAAGCAATTGAACAGGTGTACCTAATAAATTGACCGGTGAGTGTGTGTATATATATATATTATATATATATTATTGTTATTTTAGATATCATAACCTAAAAATAATGTGTATCTTAATGTAACTTATTGCTTAGATTTGCATATTGAACAGAATTTAAATTAAATTATAACTTTAGGTTATTCTGTTTTTGTTTAAGCACAAGTGCCTGATCTTACAGGAAAGGAAGGGAACTTTGCAAACTATACATCACATCTCTTTTACAGCTTTGACGCTTTCACTTGTATCATTTTGTGTTTAAATGAAAAAACTAATTAACTTCCTACTGTCAATTCAAGGTCTGAATTTACAGAGAAGTGATGAACAAATTTGTAAGACCATTCATCTACTCAAGCCTTTTAGATTACTTTAAAAGGATGGAAAGTAATGTGATATTTCATTAAAATGAATAGCTAATATCAGGTACAGGTTTAATGAGGTGTATTGTTATAGTTTATTAAGTTGTATTTTTATAATAATTAGCTACATCATTAATTCATAAAATGAATCTTGGCACATTTTTTCTTGACATAGGTTAATGTCTATTCTTAAGGCTTGCACAATATCAGAGCTTTTCCCAAAGAACACTAAGTCTTTAGGCTTACTGAAATATTAAAAGCAAATACATTCGATTATGCTCAGCGGTAACCTTTCAGATTTCCCGAAAATGCATGAAAATGCAAAGCTTATGATTCTGTCTACTTCTGGTATCTATTAGCCAAAGCTGCATTATATACGACGTAGAACGGTACAAATACTAACTCAGGCGTATTTTGTGAGATGAGCATATTTTTAACGTAACCTTTCATGTCCTAATTTTGCCTTTGAAGATTAGATTATTTTATGGGAAACCAGTGGAACCCTTATTGTTGCTCCCAAATGTATTCTAGTTTGCATGCATCAACCCCCTTCAGTTGAGTGAATGCAGTGTATAATTGAAGAATGCCATTTCAGAACAAGAATTCTGTCTTTTGCAGATAACTCCGGTGGTTGGTTGGATTGTATTACTAATTTCAGATAAACACTTCATCTACCTTAGTAAACAACCTCAATTAATGTATGATCCCATAATGTATAGTACTGGAAGTTCCAAGAGGAAATAAATAACATGATTGTCTGAGGAAAACTGGGATAAATTATTGGTGTTGCCTTTGTATATAGAAAAAATCCTACAACATCGAGAATAAAATATATATATCACTCAGAAATTTTTAGTACATTTCACAATTAATTACAAACACATTGTGCAAGTAACACATTAAATTAAATGTGAAATGTTGAAGTAGAAAGACTGAAAATGATTTTCTTGTCAAATTAAACCTATTGTCTTTTTTATTTTCTGGAATACTTGCCTCTGATTGGTCAACAGCGATAGTCTGTTGTGAAATAGCATAACAGATAAACTGAACCTTTGACCATTGTCTCTTATATTGTGTTAGCTTTATGTCTCTTATAAAACCATATCTGCACCATATATATATATATTGTGTATATATATATATATATATATACTGTATGACTCAATGCAAAGGGACTCTTTGTCCTACAGATAATGTCATAAAGAAAAGGTCTTCATGCCCAGTGTGTGAAACCAACCAAGCCTGACATTTATGGTCTGGTTTATTGTATTCATACCACAACAATTCCAGTGGATTCTATCAGATGAATTCAATAATTATGAAGGCTAGAAAGCAGCCTTAAATGATTGCTCTGCCAATGTGGCATGATGATGCACCACTGAGGATTTAGTATCAGTTAATGGAGTGTAACTGCAGTCAGGTGCAGAAAATTATGGTTTTTAACAGACATGAACATATCCTTTGATATTGAGTGCAAAGGAATAAATGTTATGGTGTATTTTTAGCTGAATACGCCTATGTAGCTGAACCATGGGAGCGCTGATGTCCAAGCATTCATACCTACATCAGTGCATAGAGCAGTCATGCTTTAAATTGATCTCGGTCCTGTCATTGTGCGATGCTTGTGTCAGTAGTATGTAGGTGAAAATTCAACATTGAATGGAAGTACAGCAATCCAATAATTCATGCCTTCAATACACTCAGGTAAAAAGAAAACCTATAGAAATGCATGTCGGTGCACAAAACATCTCTTCACCTAAAAAAAAAAAAAATCAGAACCTTCCAAAGTGCAAACAGCAAGGTTACACAACAATTATGTGTCTAAAAGTGCGTACACTTTTTAACAAGTTTACATGATACATCAGAAAGCCAAACTTCAAACTTAAGCATGTTACATATTCAGGTTCTTTATTTTGACTCGCTCTGTCCAGATCATTTAATCAGTGAATTGTTAACTGCTACAATCAAATCAGTCAAATTATTCAGTGCAATCACCAGAAGTGAACCGTTTCACTGAAAAGAATCAACCTTGATGAGAATCAGTCTTATGTTTAACATACTAATGCTAGTATATAGTGCACAGAGTATATTGTTAGTATACACGTAATGCAATATAGTCTTACAAACTAACACCATAAAACATTTTTAGTTACTTGAAATAAAATAAACTTTAATGGAAATAAATAAAAATAAAATAAAAATATATTTCAGGCCATGCTGCCATCCCAGTTGACCACTGATGTTATGAAAAGACATCAAATTGGCATCAAAATTGACGTAAAAAAAGAAAGAAAACTGGTCAAATATGCAAATTAAACTGATGTCCAAAACTTGACATTATGTTGATTTGATGTAAATTGACCCTTAAACATATTGGCATACATCTACACTAAACCAGTTTTAGTGTGAGATTAACTTCCTATTTTATACCCAATTACCACTGGAAGAAATTGCAGAACAAATTGAATTTAAAATGATGGTACAGCATCTTGATCAAGTCTTGACTAATATCTGATGTCAAAATGATATCAAGGAACCAGCTTGGGAAGCAGCATTTCTCATTTTCATTTCATTTATATTGCTATGCTAAAATAACTAAATAAAAAATTTTGAAATAAAATTAATACATCTAGACATATTTAAAATGAATAAATAAACAAATAAAATACACATGCTGAAAACAAAAATGTAAACGGAAAATTAAATACAATTAAAAATGTTAATAAAACTATAATAGTATCTCTAACCTGGCATAGTGACAATCGTGTAAAATAAACAAACCTTGGTGAACTGAAATTTGAAAATATGATAAAGTTGAATTAAAGTTACTTTACATTTATTTGACCAAATCCAAATAAACTATTAATTTATAAATAACCTTGAGCATGTTAGGGCTTTTAAAAAATGACTCGGCATCTTATTTGCGTTGTCAGTATCATTGTACTGTATGTGATACTGTATAGGCCCATTTCAAAATTACAAGTGTGAAATGTTGCTTCATCCTTGGTTTAATTTGCTTTAAAAGAAGATAACTTGGAGTTTCTCAAAGTGTGAAAAGCCCTTTTATGTATTTGTTCCTATTCTAGCCTTCACTCAATCTGTGATGGAAAGCGGCTGCAGGTAAGTGAGGTTTTGTTTAGCAACGCTACTATTAGTTAATGAGTATGGATGCTTACCAATTGTGTCTACAGCAACATCTCACACATGTGGTCTCATGAGATGGATCAAATTAGACCCCCTTCACATCAGGAGTCCATAAATCCACTGCAATTCCACTTCCGTTTGCCCAGGTGTTTACATTGTGTCTGCAATGCCGCTATTGGCCAGTAAGTGCCTATTGCTTCAAATAATAAAAATGTCCCTGCAGTTTCATTGCAAATATTTAATGTTTTTTCCCCTGTGTAATCTTCAGAATGAATGGTTGGATTCGTTTTATAGCAAATTCTTTTCACCTAACCAATTTTTGACACACTTGAATTTGTTTCTTATGATCTGAAAAGAATACATTATTATATATTTCTAAAATATATAAGGTTGAGGTGGTTGAGGAGATTCCCCCCTTCCATGTTAAGCACTTTGAGTACCCAGAACAGCGCTATATAAATGTAACAAATTATTATTATTATAAAACATTGCTTGTTTGTTTAAGAACACAATACTATTTTAAAAATGACGTTCAGTAACTCATCACAGGTGCATAACGAGAAAGAATGGTTAGGAAAATATAATCTAGTCCAATGGCATCTGCTATGCATAATGCTTTTTAAATAAAGATATGTACAATTTCATTTGAATGAAATATTTCAATGCAAAAATATTTTACAGAAATAAATACAATTTTATCTCTTTTGTAACCTTTTCCAGTTTTATATATTTTTTACATTATATACATGAATTAATTAATACATTTTATATAAATTTGACTATATAATACATTTTTATATACATTTGTCCCTAGGTTAGTTGACTCCAAATGGCTTTATTTATTATTTACTAATAAAGTTATTATTAGATATTAAAAAAATTTTTTTACAATGCGTTCAATGAAAATGAGTAAGTTGGGATAAAAAACCTACATTAGACACTTCACTTGTAGATAGCTACAGATCTGTCTCTCTCCTTCCATTCATAGCTGAAACACTCAAACGAGTTGTCTTCAACCAGGTCTCATTATTTATTCTAAACCAGTCAGGTTTTAAGAGTGGCCATTCAACTGAAACTGCGCTACTGTCAGTCGCTGAAGCCTTGCGGATTCAAATCATCAGTTCTTATTTTGCTGCATCTATCTGCTGCTTTTAACACTGTGAATCATCAGATCCTCCTGTCCACACTCTCATCACTGGGCATCACAGAAATACTACATCGATTGTTTGAATCCTATCTCACAGGCAGGACTTTTAGGGTGGCCTGGGGAGGAGAGGTATCCAAAGCACATCAACTGGTCACTGGGTTCCTCAGGGATCGGTTCTTGGACCCCTCCTCTTCTCCACATACACTACATCACTGGGACCCATCATACAAGCACTTCCCTTCTCCTACCATTTCTACGCTGATGACACACAGCTCTATCTCTCATTTCAACCAGATGATCCAACGGTAGCTGCACGGATCTCAGGCTGCTTGGCGGACATCTCTGCATGGATGAAAGAACATCACCTACAGCTCAACCTGGCAAAGACTGAGCTTCTTGTCTTCCCTGCCACTCCAACTCTACAGCATGATTTCACCATCCAGTTAGGTTCATCAACAATTACTCCAAGTTCGATCAGAACTCTTGGTGTAAACTTTGATGACCAGCTGACTTTCAAAGTCCACATTGCAAAAACTGCTAAATCTTGCAGGTTTGCACTACACAACATCAGAAAGGCCCTTGTTATTTCTAGGCTGGACTACTGCAATGCTCTTCTGGCTGGACTTCCATCAAACACAATCAAACCTCTACAAATGATTCAGAATGCAGCGGCACGATTGGTCTTCAGCGAACCCAAAAGGGCCCACTTCACACCTCTCTTTATCTCTCTGCACTGGCTCCCAGTTGCGGCTCGCATCAAGTTTAAGACACTGAACATGACATATATAACAGCCACAGGCTCAGCACCCGCTTACTTCCACTCACTTTTACGAATCTACATTCCCTCCAGACGTCTGAGATCTACTAGTGAACGACGCCTCGTGGTACCATCACAGAGAGACACAAAATCACTTTCCAGAACGTTTTCGTTCACCGTTCCTGGCTGGTGGAATGATCTTCCAACCCCTATCCAGAATGCTGATTCCCTGACAATAATAAAGCGACTAATATTCAAGAGAAGGGGTGTAACCCCGGCATCCTCGCCAAATTCGCCAATTGGCCTCTGACCATCATGGCCTCCTAATCATCCCCATACACCGATTGACTTCATCACTCTGTCTCCTCTCCACCAGTAAGCTGTGTGCACAATATGGCTGCCGTCGCATCATCCAGGTGGATGCTGCACACTGGTGGTGGATGAAGAGATACTCCCTCATGTTGTAAAGCGCTTTGAGTGTCTACAAAAGCGCTATATAAATGCAACTAATTATTATTAGATTTCATCTATGATCAAAAATTTATTTTGTGTAGGCAACTTTTGTAATCTCTGTGTGAGAATTTGTTGCTTTTCCTCAGTGTTTTCCTAGAAAATAGTCTTGCAGTCACACACAGCCTTGCAATCTCCTGGAGAAATGACAAGTTGAGCTGGCAGTGTGTTATTAAGGCGTCGTGATTACAGACGGAGACTTGTCACCCTCTAATAAAGAAAAATTGTTGGCTGGGTGTTCTCTCTTGACATACATGTTCCCCCCTCTCTAAAATGTCACAGCAACGTTTTCTCATGCATTTCTGAGAGACATTTACAGGAGGAATGACCACAACAGCATTCGACCTGTCAAGAGCACTCCATAGCTGTTTGGGTCCATAGCAATTTCAATGCAGGTTAAAAAACAAACATCACTTCATACACAGGTTTTATATTTAATGTGCTTCAATAGCGTGTCATGATGTTAGTTAGTTAGTTAATTAGTCAAATGTTTTATCCCCGAAGGGCCATTTGTTTCACAGCCAGCAATAAACCATTTGCAACAACAAACAAGCACCACACACAAACAAAAACAACGACTTGCATTAATAATATACATCAAATTATTTGGAATTTAAAAAACCGATGGCAGCTGGTATAAAATATTTTTTAAACCTATTGGTCCTACATAAAGGCAAATAATATCTGCGAGTAGACGGAGGCAACTTAAAAACATTCTGCAAGGGATGGCTGGGATCATTCATAATTAACTCTTCAGAGTCCTGGCCTTATACAAGTCGTTCAAATCCTTTAAAGTGGTGCCAACAATCTTACCACACACTTTAACAATACCTTGCAGTCTGTTTCTGTTTTCAACATTAAGTGACCCATACCAACACACAACTGAGAAAGTAATGACAGATTCAATACAACAAGAGTAAAACATCTTCATGAAAGTACTGTCCACTTTAAAACTACAAAGCTTTCGCAGATGGAACATACGCTGGTGTGGGCTTTCTTACCCACAGCATCCACATGAGCCTCAAAGGCCAACGTTTCATCTATTACAGTACCAAGGGATTTAAACTGATGTACAACCTCAACAACGTGATCATTAATAACTACAGGAGAGATGACCGTAGAATTCTTCCTAAAATCTATAATCATCTCTTTAGTTTTAAGTACATTAATGTCCAAAAAGAAACACTTACACCAATTAATAAAATATGTTAATACAGGACCATGATCTATATCCTCACTATTTAAAAGGGAAACAATCACTGAATCATCCGCAAGCTTAATGATATGACGCCTCTCTAGTTGCGTTTTACACTCATTAGTATAAAGCACAAATAAAAGAGGTGAAAGAACATCCTTGCGGTGACCCAGATAGAACCCTGTTTACTTTCACACGTTGAGACCTATCAGTTAAAAAACCCATCAGCCAACATATCAGCCCAGAATCAAGATTATCAACCCTATTTAACCTTTCTGCTAAGATATGATGCTGGATACAATTAAAGGCAGATGAAAAATCAATAAAAACTAATCACAGATGTGCTAAAATCATGTTTAATAGAGTACTTCTCGCATCATCAACACCCTTACCGGGCCTGTAAGCAAATTAAAAACGGATGTAAAAAGTCCTGTACCATAATCAAAAGCTTATCCTTCACAACCCTCTCAAATGCTTTCAGAATCAGAGAGGTAAGTGCTACTGGCCTGTACTCGTTTAAACATTGTGGTACATTATTCTTAGGCACAGGTACAACAATAGATTCTTTCCAGAGACAACAACTGCTGTCAACAACCGCTTTGAGTATTTATTAGTTACAGTTCAGTTTATTTCAGTACAGTTTGCCTTGAGCAGATCATTCAAGGTAGAGAAATGACAAATTGTAACATTGTTGTGCTATTTAATCGGTAATATTCAGGCTATTTTGAGATCACCGCTATGGAAAAATTAATAAATCTGATGGATTGCTTGTATTTCCAACACTTAATAAACTTCGTGCAGTCATTTCCATTAAGTGTGTCCAGGTTCATTTCTGAATGACATCTTTTGTAAATCCATTTTTTTTTTCATTCAGGTATATTTTTCCAAATGTATAAGTTGTTAAAATATAGGTAGACATGTATAAACAAATTCACTAATATAAATAAAAAAGTTAATAGTGGGATCACATAATTAAAACATACAGATACGCTCTGTCCCGGTGATGCAGTAACAGACGTCATCCACACATACACCTCAAAAACATAACCGACTACAGGTTTCTAGTATCTTTTCAAAACGACACTGCAGTGCAGTTTAAACATCTCTGTATCATGATTTTGTACCAACTTTCAATTATAATAAAAATGGATACATTAGTTGTATGCTGGGTAACCCTAATAACACTTAGAATGTAAATATGTAAAATAATATTTACACATTTCACAGGCATTTATGATCAGACTTGATTATTGGATACTAATGATTGGATATGGACGCATACCGTGGTATTCTCAGCTGGCACCTTGATATCAATTTTGATGTCAAATATTAGTCGAGACTTGATCAAGATGCTGTAACAACGTTGTGATCAAACGTTTATGGTCAGTAAGTTTTTGTTTTGTTTTTTAGGAATAGCCTGGTTTCATTTGGCAAGGATGCATCAGGTTGATCTAAAAATGAGAAACAAAATTAATAAAAATTCTGAAAACGTATCACCGTTTTCAGAAACATACAGTACAAGTTTTTTCAAAATGTATAATATGAAATTATTCTTAAGCACCAAATCAGCATATTAGATTAATTCTGAAGGATCGCGTGACACTAAAATTGCCATCACATGAATAAATCACATTTGAAAATGTATTTAAACTGCAACAATATTTCTCCATATTACCATTTAAACTATATTTTTGAGCAAATAAGAGATTTTTCAAAAAAAAAAATACCTTTACCGACCCTAAACTTTTGAATGATAGAGTACATATGGTAATTATTCAATACAACAGGTATGTATCTAAATAATTTTGTATTACAATCTCACACCATGGTATTTTTTGTAAGGGTGGAAGAGGGAATTTCATGTTGAATCATTATTAATGTATAATTATTTCACTTAAGAGACTCTATTGTTGAATTAGTTTTTATAAGGCATATTTCACTCTGTTAATCTGGCCCTGGGGCCCTGTTATCTGCTTCTAAACGGAGTCAGAATCACTTTTGACAAAAAATCAGAATTTTAACAAATGAACAATTAAAATGATATTTAGTGCAGTCTTGAAATCCTGTATATGGACAGTACGGAAGAAATTATTGCAAAATGTTTCAAAAAACAAACATTTAACAAGCAGCAGGTTACCGTTAAAGATGACGTTAACTAACTTGAATGACAAAGATGTCCTTATTCATACAGCTTCATATTTACGATGAAACCTGATGTTGTTTTATTGTCATAACGAGCTCTCTCACATCTCTCTTTGGCCGAGCTTCTTCTCGGACTTGAAATGGATCCTGAACCAGCAGTCGAGGAACCAACAAACCACTTTTTGTACACATCTGTCACTCGGCTGCTACTCGGTTTGCACCTTGTCTTCCTGCGCCCATGCTGGACTGTGGCCACTAGCTAACTGGGTAGCCGGCATACAGCGATGACTCTTATATGTGCCCAGATGCCTGAAGCTCCGCCCACACTGGTAGCAAGAGTAGGGCGTAGCACCGCTGTGAATGCGCATGTGTGTGTATAAGTTGCCCAGCTCTTTAAATCTGCGTCCGCACTGGGGACAAGCGTAGGGACTCTCTCCCGTGTGCACGCGCTGGTGGCGTTTCAGTCCGGACAACACTGGGAAGCCCTTACCACACTGCGGGCAGGGGAAGGGGCTCTGGGCTCCGCTGTGGCTGAGGCGGTGGCTCTTGAGACGCGCGGCGTGCCGGAAACGCTCTCCGCACTCAGGGCAAACGAAGGGCTTCTCGCCGGTGTGGATGCGCTGGTGCTGCCGCAGGTTGCCCAGATAGTTAAAATGACGCCCGCAGTCACTGCACTCATATCCGCCCTCCACTTTCTTCTCCCGTGCGCCCCGGCCAACAGGTCTTTCTGTGCCTCCCAGAGCTCGGCACACCTCGCCCGAGTCGCCCTCTCCGCGAGAGGAAGAACCGCCCGGGGCCGACTGCAGAGTGCTCTCGTCGTGATGCATGAGTTTGATGTGCTCCTCCAGAAAAGAGGAGTCAGGGCAAAGAGTTCCACAGAAGGGACAGATGAAGGTGTGAGAGGAGAACTGCTGACCTGGAAAAGACAGTCAGTAAATTAATTCATATTTCCAAATCACAAATCATCAAAAGGATTGTTTATGTGAAAAAGAACACAAAAGATAAGGTTGCTATCATTGCATCTATTTTTATACAATGCATTGTGACTAACGTTGTCATACATACACGCTAGTTCAAATTAGGGCTGTCGCGCTTTGTTGCGTCTAGTCGATTTTTAAAAATCGTTGACTTAATTTTGCTCACGCCGAATAACCGGCAAAATACCAGAAGTGGCACATTTCACGGACGAGAATCCATAAAACATATTATTAGACTGTTTTCCAAGGCTGCATGATATAATAAACCCATTTAAAAATCATAATTAAGCATAATTGTGAATTCACAAATGCTATGATTTAATTAAATAATTATATGCGCTTTAATTATTCACATGCGTGTAGGTTAAGTACGTGCGTCACACAGCGGCTCCGTAGCTCCACAGAAATAATTTACATGTGGAGCTTCTCAACTCCATCTCTGCATGTTTTTGTAAGTTTGTGTTTATTATAACGTTCATCTGGGAACGCAACGTGCGCCATTTCATCAGATTTGTAAGGTATATCATTTATAAACCTACACAAACACAGGATACATCGCGATTTCAAAATAAAAGCTCAAACACTCACTCTGAGTTTACACGTTTTGATGTCCACATATTCATTTAATTACAGTAGCTATAACATTTCTTTCCTAAAGAAATGGCCAAATATTAAAGATTAAGTGGTCATTTGAATTAAATGGTGCTTGGTCAATATTAAACAAGGATTAGATCTTACAGTAATGTGTAGAAATAATGATCAGGCGGCCAGCGCCCCCTGCAGGCCTTTGTTGTGTAATGAATATTAGCTCTATTGTTTATGTATTATTTAAACAGATTTGTTCAATAAATCCATTTGATTTCTTGCTTTTGATACTTTATTTTAACGAATTATTATTGCATCATTGCTATTATATATGTATTTTAAGTCATTTTAAAAGCTATTGTTAACTTACATCTATTTGTATTACCACAAAAAAATATTGTAATTATAGGGCCCTATGAAATCAGTTTTATTTCCAAATTCATTTTTTTTCCATTTAAAATTTTCTATACTCTGTTTTAATGGTTAAATAAAAGTGTATTAATAAAAAAGCCTGTATAATTAATTGAGTTTTACAGTTTTATCTTTACCAAATTCTGGTTTCCATTATTTTTTGGAAAAACTGATTTCCGTGATTTGGAATATGAGATGGACACTTGCTTCTTGCACTCAATGTTGCACATTCATTTTTATTTAAAAAAGGATTTCATAGAAATTTGGATTTCATTTGATTTAATAAAATATTCTTAAGTAAAATTGTTGATTTTTTTGTGGAAAATTAATCATTTAGATTAGCCGATTAATCGATAAATTAGTCGTTAGATTAATCAAAATAAAAATAGTCGTTAGTGGCAGCCCTAGTTCAAATCTTTGGGGGAAATTATTTTTTTATTTTGTATTTATTTAGGAAGGATGCATTCAAATGATAAATTGTTATTATAATGCATAAAATATTTATGTTTAAATTAAATGCTGTTCTATTCAACTTTCAACTTTTTATTCAACAGAATTCTGAAAAACATGCATTATGTTTTATAGAAAAATATTATTATTTTTAATATTTCTTGAGCACCAAATCATATTAGAATGATTTCTGAAGGATCATGTGACACTGAAGACAGGAGATATGATGCTGAAATTTCAGCTTTGCATCACAGGAATAAATTACTTTTTAATATATATTAAAATCTCAAGACTTAGGACTAAAACCTCACAGTAAACAAGTTTAAGGGAAAGGATCAAGTATTGAATTTAATAAAAAAAGATAAAGATCAATTAAATATTAACATCAGGGTCAAAGGTGCACAACACATAATGCTTCCCAGCTGCATGCATGTAGAGTTCGCATTGAAACACTGACCTGGCTCCATTCGGTCCATACTGTCCTCCGCCGGGCTGCTCCGGTCTTCCCGCGGGGAGCCCTGAGTGTCCAGAGGAAAATGGTCAGACACTGACCTCAGACTTCCTCTTCCTCCTTCAGAGTCTTCGGTTTCATCCTCGTCATCCACAGTGGGAACATCTTCACATTTCGTTACAGTATCACCTAAAGACGCAGAGGAGTACATGGATAAATGCAACTGGGTGTTGTTAAATTATTTAGAATGATGTTGAACTTGAAATTTAGATTTTTTTTTTCTTCAAACACCTTTCACATGTCAGCAGTATTAACTATGAATTAAATGGATAACTGAAGCAAGGCTAAAATTAAATTTGATGTAGTGTATTTAAAATGGACGAGCATTTGTGAAATATGAAAATATTACATAATATATTGCAACAACAAAATGCATGCATACCACAACACATGCATATATGGGCAAATATAAGCATACAATATCCAATTAAACATACATTACAAAGAACGTATACTACATGTAAATATGTACGCAATACATCGATGCTGTATGCATCTATATATATATATATATACTGCAATGACTGTATTCTTTACAGAATTATATACATCTATGTATATTTTGTAATGCACGTAATGTATTAAATGTATGCATAAGTCAATAAAGGCATACTAGTACAAACGCAAGTAATGCATGCATACTACATGCAACTACTTGTATACTACAAAGAAAACATACACACTACTATACACATGCATACACAACTGCATTCATCTAAATACTATAACGCATGCACACTATAAACTATATGCAAACATAAGACACAATGCATTCATATTATATGCAACAACATGCATACTACAGTAGTCAACATTTCAGGTGGATCAAAGCCTTGCATCAAAGTTGTCCTAAAACCAACTTTGATCCACTTCAAATGTTCACTGTATATCAACTAGACACATACTAAAAAGAAAACGTAGGCTCTATACTACGATACATGAAAACAATATGCATCTATATACATATTGCAATGTATGGCATGTATTCTATATACATGCTACCGTACATTGCATGCATACTTTAAACAACAATATTCATATATATATATACGATAATGGATGTATACTATATACACTATATGCATTCGGCAATGCATGCATTCAAATGTAACATACAATGCATGCATATTACAAACAACTACATGCACACTACAGTCAGTGTCTGCAATACTCTAGGACTAGGTTATATGATCAAGCAATACCTTTAAACTCCGCTGAGTTGAGCTCGACTCCTGTCATCCACTCATAATCATACATGCGCTTGCTGGCGGACGGCAGCATGCTGAAGATGTCCGTGTCAGCGTCGGTGTCCGCGGCTCCGCTGTCCGTCCACAGGCTCAGAGACGCGTGCGGCGGCGCTTCGGACCCAAAGGCCTGGTTGCTGTGGTCGCTCTCCACTTCAGCAGCACCCCGCTGGTTCTTATCCTTCATCAGATGGTCGCAGATCGCGTTGATGTTCTCCTTCTTCACAACGGGCGTCCCGGGTTTGACTTTCTTCGGGTCGGCGCCGTGTTTCTGGGCCGGTTGATGCTCTGCTTTCCTAAAGTCCAGGCTGCTGAAGTTAGACCCCCTCCCGTCTTTCTCCGTCGACTCCAGCTTGGCTCTGAGCAGCTCGATCTCGTCGGTTTTCTCGCGGAGCTCCATCTTTAGGACTCTGATCCGGACGCTGACCAGCTTGCGTATCTCGGACAGCGCGGACTCCAGCACCACCGTGATGTTCCTGCCCAGGTGCTCCGTGATCTCGGTCACCGAGCACACCAGCTGCTCGTCGGGCTCGAGCTCGGACAAATCCTCCTCGTCTCGGCTGAAGGACCCCGAGCTGTCCATAAAGGCGGCCTGGGACTCCGAGGACGGGCCTGTTTCCATATAGCAGTGGTTTCTCTTTCGGCTCATGCTGAAGAGCACAGGCACTCAGTGCAGATGGGACAGTTTTGATCGCGATGGACACCGAGGATACAGCAGAGACAGACACCATAGAGCACCAGACGAACTTCCTCCCACTTCGGAAGTTGACAAATTAAACAGCGCCCCCTACAGAGCCATCCTGTAGCCGCTATAGGAGCCGCTATAGATAGATAGAGATAGATAGATAGATAGATAGATAGATAGATAGATAGACGATAGATAGATAGATAGGATAGGGACGGACGGACGGATGGATGGTGTACGGTGGACAATATGTGGACCACCCTGGACCACGAAACCAGTCTTAAGTCACTTGTACATTGTATGGGTCAAAACGATCGATTTTTCTTTTATGCCAAAAATCATTCGAATAAAGATCACGTTCCATGTAGATATGTTGTAAATTCCCTAACATAAATATATCAAAACTAAAAAAAATATATAAATAAATTGATTCATATCCAGGGGATTCAATCAAGGGCTTTATTTGGACAGCTTTAAAAGCGATTCTCTCTCTCTCTCTCTCTCTCTCTCTCTCTCTCTATATATATATATATATATATATATATATATATTGCATCCTCAGATAATTTATTCAGCTTTCAAATGATGTATAAATCTCAGTTTCAAACAGATTGACCTTTATGGCTGGTTTTGTGGTCCAGGGTCACATATATACAATTAAGTATGAAGTCGAGATCATTTAATGATTAACTGCTGCATCCTTAAATAGGCGGACTATTTTAATAATTTATAGGCCTACAAAGTAGCCTATAAACTACATAATATGTCATTACACTTCATATATTTGTCTTCAAAGATTAGTTGTGCTGTTAAAAATCAGACCGGCACAGCATAGTGTATCAAAGCTATATATATAGACTATTAGAAAGGTCTGTTTGAGCAGGTTGGAGGAAGAAGAAGATGAAGAAGAAGTCTCAAGCATTTTGTTTGATTTTTGAAGCAGGAGAAATTCTGTCTTATATAATGGCCACTAGATGTCGCTCTTTAGGCGTGTTTTAGACTTTTACTACATCTCACTTGTTATTGGTTTGCTTAGTTTTACTCTGTTTTGGGTTCTTTTCCCAATTTTCAGCTGTTCTTCGATGTGAAATTTTCAGCAAATATTTTTGCATGCATGCAAATATGTAATTTTCCATGCTCTTGCTCTTTCTCATAAAAGTTCCTCTTTGAAGTATAAAATTACCTCACGAGTGACAAAAAATTGTTACAGTATAAACACACAGTGAACCACAGACTTAGAACAAAACAGATGATTCAAAAGAATGTAAATGCATTTTTAATCATAATTAATTAATTTGTGTCTTTTAAAACCGAATGTGTTTAACATAAGACAGACTTGAAAAAAACATTCCATTTAAAGGAATTAATGTGACTTGATGGACTAAATTCCACTATAACCACTGAAACCATTTGCATTTACCTCCCACTACAATTTTCCAGCTAGTTACACTGATACACTGATGTGCACTATGATCCCAATCTAACACTGAACACAGGGTTTTTCTTTTTTATCATTATCATTAAATAAAGAGTGGTTTAAAGTTACAAAATATTAATGAATAACCCTTTCAATCTTAGGTTACATTATTAACATACACAATATTTTCCATACACATTTTGGCTCCATATCAGTCTTTGAAAATGTCCAGCAAGCAGCTTTCTTCAGACAAACGTTGCTTTGTATTGCACTGTGTCGCTCTCATTGACTTCCAGCACCCCGCTGAGGGGACGGGGCCCTTCTGTGGAGGGGTAAGAGCCATTTCTAATTTTGTTCTGGCACTGGCGAAGCTCAGCTGCGTAACCCTCGAAGCTGTCCTCCAGAGTGACCCCTTTGTCCAGCACTTGGGCTGCTGAAGAGGGATAGTTGTTGAGAGCTGAAGTGCATGTGTTTCCTTCTTCTGTACCTGGAGAAAAGTTTGCAAACAAGTCAGTACAGTACATTTAAAGTAATATACAGAGAGAATGTGTGACCCTGGACCACAAAACCAGTCATAAGTGTCATATTTTTTTAAATTGAGATGTATACATAATCTGAAAGCTGAAAAAAAGCTTTCCATTAATGTATGGTTTGTTTGGATATGACAATATTTGGTCGAGATAAAATCTGAAAATCTGGGGTGCAAAAAATCTAAATATTGAGAAAATTGCCTTTAAAGTTGTGTCTAAATGAAGTCCTTAGCAATGCATATGACTAATAAAAAATTAAGTTTTGATATAATTACGGTAGGAATTTACAAAATATCTCCATGGAACATGATCTTTACTTAATATCCTAATGATTTTGGGCATAAAAGAAAAATCAATAATTTTGACCCATACAGTGTATTTGTTGGGTATTGATACAAATATACCCCAGCGACTTAAGACTGGTTTTGTGATCCAGGGTCACATTTGGGAATTGGGAACCACAATCAAATTTGGTTGATTGGGAAAGGAAAGTCAGGTTTAGGTTGCATTTTAAATTCTCTGCAAATTACTTCTTGATTTATTGACAGATTATCACATCCTTGTTTAAGTCTGAACATGGAAATGCTTTCGAATACTGAATACATATATTAGACTATTAACACATTGATGATGAAGTTCAGATTGATTATGAGACAGCATGTTGTAGGCCATTATTATGAATAATATAATGCTATTGAATAGTGAAAATGTGAGTAATGTTACTTTGATAATGACTATCCAACCATAAGGGGGCAGTGTGTTCTCACTGGTAAATACTCAGCACAAGCACTCTTTTAGGATGGTGTCTTTTTTAAATGTTTGTAAAGTTGCATTTTTTGTAGACAAAAAGGAAAAATATGCTTTATTTTTTTACTATTATTATTATACATGTTTCTAAATCTACTCCCTAGTATTGCAGCAACCGGTTTAGTGTAAAAACTAGTATAACAAATCTACAGAGGAATCAGAATTAGGTGTGAGTAGAATGTTTCTAGTCCATGATCACTGTTAACAGACAAACAACGGAGATGGAAGAGCTTTCTATCACAATAGGTTACTAATGCATTTCATGCTGTCATCTTAATTTAAAAGTTCCAGAGTTCAGGTCTGCAGACATCTGGAACAACAAGTTCAGTATGTTTTTCAAATGCAATCAAGGCAATCATGAATGAAAAAAGTTCAGATGCAGAAAAGTAAGGAAAGGAGCATAAAGAAACATGATAACACCAGGAAAGTGAAGGGATGATGAACAAGATCACAGGCAAGTCTAGACTGATTTTGCTAACATTTATTAGATCTAATCAGATTGACACAGAATCAACATGATCACTACAAAGGAAACAGGATGGCAAGCAAATCAACAATGCGACTGTTAGAGAGCATAGCATATAGCTTGAATCTTAAGGTGTTTACAAAGTGTATTGTGAAATACTGGAAGCGTATTCCTGCCAGAACAACTCTTATTAAAGTCTCACATTCAGCATTGTTGAATTGCACTTTAGGCAATGATTGGATGGGTAGAGACACATTTGCACAGTTTGTAAAAGGAAATGTCAAAAATGAACAGAGAATACGAGAGATTTGTAAATGATTATCTACAGTCCTCAGAAACACTGTAAACAGCACAGTCTTGATACACCCATGAACACTTCAGATTACAACAAGATCTACAGGGTGTCTTATTTCCATACGGTGTGTCAAAACAAGACAAATTAATGCCTTATTCATTTAAAGTTTTCAACACATGCACATTACATAGTCTACAGTACAGAGAAACTGGCTATGATTCAAATGTAATGTCATGTCACAATGTTTATAAGTGCATAATCCATATTGTTTCACATACTGTTCTCAAACATCCGGCAGTTTATAGTACATACTTTGCATATGTAGTTTATAGCACAAATGCAGTAAACCAGCATTTCATTTCAAGCACAGCTACACCATCGTTCAAAAATTTAGCGTCAGTATGATTAAAAAAAAAAAGTATTCAGCAAGGAAACTTTAAATTGATCAAATGTGACAATAAAAGGTATTTACAATGTTACAAAACATTTCTATTTCAAATAAATACTGTGCTTTTAAAAGTTCTATTCAACAAAGTATCCTGAAAAGTATCATGCTTTCCACAAAATATTAAGCAGTACAACTGTTTTCAACAATTCATCATGTCACTTATGCATTTACTCTGAATACTAGTTTTGACATAATACTTCAAAGTATTACTGTTTTCACTACATTTTTTAATGAATAAATGTAGCCTTGTGAGCATAAGAAATGTCTTTTAAAAGTTACAAAAATCCTTTATCATGCGACCAACCAACACTTTATTAAACGAATAAATGTATTGTGTAAGAAATAAATCTTACCGACCCCAAACTTTTGAACGTAATGTATGTGTATAAATATGAAGTTGACACTAGTGAGATCAATACTATCAAGTGTATGTCAGGTGAATTTGGGATGTGTGTTTTTAATATTACCGTACATGAAACCATTCAAACATGCCACCCACCCACCACACGCACACACACACAGCCACACTCACGGCTAGTCAGGCGGGAGAAATACCTGGGCTGGGATGCCTGTGTAAGCATGCCGGAGGAGTGAAGCTGGCCTCAGGTAGGCTGCCCTCGTAAGGGGGCGGAGAGATCGGCGGAGACGGAAGCAGGGTGGAGTTAGGGCTGTTGATGTCACCCTCCCCCACAAGAGTCAGGTCACCCAGCCCTTCCTCTTCCTGACTCTGCGGACCAGAGGAGTGTAGGATGGGGGAGAGTGGGGCGGTGAAAGGGGGCGAGTCAGGGCTGGGTGCACGCAGGTGTCCGTTAGAGGAGCTGGGTTTAGGAGGTTGGGGGGTTCTGGTGGTGTGGCCGGGTTTATGAGAGGTGGGGGTTGAGCAGGCAGGGGGTTGGGGTTCGGGTTTAGGGTTCAGACGGAGAAAGTCAGGAAGCACAAGGTCTTCTTTCCTCAGCAAGCCTCTCTGGTCGTCGACACGACTGCTCTGAGCACGACTCAACATCTCGAAAAATTCTAGAAAAGAAGAGTATTTAATCAATAATTAAATAGTATATAAAATGTAATTATTATTAACAAAACCTAAAACTATTAAAACAGTTTTTGTTAAAAAGAACATAAAATAAATCATACATTTTATATTACATATTATATGATTATAATATATTATATATAAAGTTTAAGTACTAAATATTAAAATTAAATGTGAAATGAAAATAAATTATAGCTAAATAGAAATGTTTAAAAATAAAAAAGTAATTAAATTAACATTTAAATTTAAAAAAGAAAACAATAAATACTATAATACTTTATAAATAAGACTGAAAAATATCAAACCATTTCAAAGAAAGAAAAATACAGAGTTCTGGCATGAACCTCTAGATGACGCAGTCCGATAGGTCTAACTCAATCTGACCTAATGCTGATCGCTGACAGCTGATTGGTTGTCTCCTGTATCAGTAGCCAATAAGCTCACTGCTCAATATTCAAATAGAGTGGTGGAACTATGATGTCACTTTGTAGGCAAAAACCCATAAGCGAGTTGGCATTTTAGCACTTCCGGTTCCGTCGTCCCAGAGTCAATGGGTTTTTTGAATGGGAGTTTGGTTAAATCCTCTAAAACAGTGGTTCTCAAAGCTGTCCTGGAGTACCCCCAGCCCTGCACATTTTGTATGTCTCCCTCATCTATCACAACCTGATTCGACTAGTGGAGACTGTAAGACAGGGGTGTCCAAACTCAGTCTTGGAGGGCCGGTGTCCTGCAGAGTTTAGCTCAAACCCTAATTAAACACACCTGAAGCAGCTAATCAAGCTCTTACTAGGCATACTAGAAGCTTCCATGCAGGTGTGTTGAGGCAAGTTGGAGCTAAACTCTGCAGGACACCAGCCCTCCAGGACCAAGTTTGGACAGCCCTGCTTGTAAGATCTGAAGAGGGTGTGTCAGATATAGGGAGACACACAAAATGTACAGTGCTGTGGGAACTTCATGGAGAAGCTTGAGAAGCACTCCCCTAATATAAGGTCCGTGGTTAACACAAGCTCATGATACTTTCACGTTTTATTCTACAACATAACACACCAGTTTCACTCCACTAAACTGTTACGTTTCTTAAAAAAGACGGTTGCTAACAAGTTGCTAAATGGGACTACAGGCGCTGTCGGAGACATTAAACGTCATCAAGCCAAACAGGTTATATAGTTACAGTTAGCAGCGCACTTCTGAACAGCTGAAATCAACATCTAAGATAATATAAGTGAATGCTCTTTTAATCATTTATAAATTTACAGTAGTTTTCAAACTGTAGTGTATAATTTATAGCACAATTAGAGTAACCAATTAATAGTTTCCCGCATTTTATATTGTTGTTCGACAATGTTTTTTTCTTTGCACCGAAATGCAACACAAGTCTTCGGATGGAAGATGATCGTTTTATCGCTTTCCTTCTGATAAGGAGACTGGGATTGTACCATAAGGTAAACTCATGTCCATGTAAAACACCACATTTACTGGCTTAATAACAGTGAAAGTGAAACTTTAACGATGCATATAGGGCTTAAAGCCATTTTAAATTAAATGTTCAGAAACCCTCCACCTTCCCCAGCTCCACCTGTATAGATCTGCTATGAGGTGATCATGTATGCTATGGGGGTTATTCATGTTATATGTGCAGCAGCAGTATTTCCTACATGCTCACAGCAGCATGTTGTGGATGATTGGCAGTAGAAAAGTCTCGGTACTTGCTCTGTCGCAGCAGCGTAGCAGATCTATTCCGCCAAGACCAAATACATTAACATTGCCATGTACATTACCATGCCAATCCCTCCGAGAGTTGTCATGACAGAACTCTTTTTAAGCTAACAATTGAGGCAAACATTCTTTATCTACTAGGTCTTAACAGGTTTTAAGTCCTCAAATACCTTTTGACAAAAACAATTGACAAGAAAACACTGAAAAGTCAGAGAAAAGTAGATAATATGTACCCTCTGCTTCATCTATATGATTCTTTTTCCCTTTCTTCCTCTCTGACGCAGCTGTCCGGGGATGCTTGTCTTCACCATCTCCTTTCGACGGTTTTCCTGCCGAGCTTTCATCTTTCTAGCAATGCAATAAAGACAGATATGATGTGCTATGATGAATGAAACTTGGGCTGAATGTCTATGACATGTTTATGAAGCTTTTATTCTCTTTATATAATAGGAATCATGTCTGAACAGTGTACAAAGCCATTTCTAATACACACTGATATTTCAGAACATAAGTCATGCATGTAACCACAAGTTCATGCACACCACATTCATGCATGCTTAGAGTTAGTAACATAAAGAGAATATTATTTAGCTTAAGATGCATTTAGTTTCTGCATGATGGCTGCAGTTTGAGTATATTGGATATTTAGAGGATTGAAGCAGGCATGACACCTCACACACTACTGTATTTACTGAAGTCACTCTCACCTCTCTTGGCAGACTTTTCTTGACAGCTGGTGTTTTGGAGTTGAGTGTTTTAGACTTGTCTGGTAGAGGAGTACAACAAAACAATTACCCAAAGGAATGTCGAAATGACCCTGAACACAATTACTTGATATTATCAGAGAAGTGGAGAACTTGATAGTGCACAAGGCCGTGTGAGTATGTGTTTTGATAAAACAATTCTAAAAAAAGTAGAATGTGTTCTGTTATGGTTATAGATTAACTAGCTGTATATCAAAAACAAGACAAGTGTTTTTTTTATGTGAAAATGCAGAAAGTTTTCTGTGAGGGATAGGTTTAGGGTTAGGGGATAGAATATGTTTGCACAGTATAAAAATCATTATGTCTATGAAAAGTTCCAATAAAACATGAAAACCCAAAGCGTGTGTCTGTCTGTCTGTCTGTGTGTGTGTGTGTGTGTGTGTGTGTGTGTGTGTGTGTGTGTGTGTGTGTGTGTGTGTGTGTGTGTGTGTGTGTGTGTGTGTGTGTGTGTGTGTGTGTGTGTGTGTGTGTGTGTGTGTGTGTGTGTGTGTGTGTGTGTGTGTGTGTGTGTACCTTTGGCTGGATCAGCCCTCTCCAGTACAACTCGTAGGCCATCGAGGTTTGATATGGGCACTCCAAGATCGAGAACCTCTGTCTCTCCACTCTAAAAATGTCAAACATTTAGCATTAGACTCTTTTCTCAAGAAATGTGACTTTACAAATTAATTTTGATTGATGGAAGTTATTCTTTCTTTGGCAAATACAGCTTACTGTTCCAGTTTCAATTCAATTTAAGGCTTGATTAACCACAAATAATTTCTTTGCATCTCTTAGTGTGTTCAGTAATGCACTCACAATGGGACAAAGTCTATGGGACCAGACACTGCACCGGGACATTAAAATACATACTGTTTTGAAACAGTACCCATTATCAGGGGCATCAATTGACACTTTATGTGGCACAAGCCCCAGTGAAATACAGCTGTGCACCAGTATACATTTACTGATAAATCCTTCTCTGAGATTACAATATATCGACCTGATAATCATGTTACCCATGTTATAATATTACAACAATCATATCATTAGTGGTTTCTGCAAGCTATTTAGAATCAAAACTAGTGATGCAACAGTCACAAATAAATCAATCTTTTGATCTAATCAGTCAATCGGGTTTGCATTAAGGTCTGAAATTAAAAATGAATCAAACTGAATTGTGAACAGTTCACTCACGCACTGAATCTTATGCATCAGTTTCTCACACCAAAACAGAAAACAACACTCCTGCTCATAATACTTGAACATTATGTTAACAGCTGACTGCTAATTAAATTGCTTAATAACCTTGTCTGTGTAGTGTGTACAATCTGCTATTTTTCAAATCCTGTCGTGACTATATGATGTTACTATCCACAAAGTACTATTTAAATGTGCAAACTTCATTTACAAGAATTACAGCAACGCAAGACTAGAGGTTTATGCACCCTGAACAGTATTCCAATTGCTTTAAAGATTAATTAGACAACTTTATAGCTCAAATAACACAAATTATTTATATGGAAGAATTTAAATAAGCCCTTGAACATAAATACAAGCTGCACATTTCTGCTTTTCAATCTTCTGGAATGTCTTGCACCACCAACACAGCTTGTGCTTGTTTTTAACTGAAATAGTTTTGAAACCAGAACATTCCTTTAGATACTAAACTCTTCTATGTGACTGAAATGCTAGCACCTGCTTTTAGCTTAGCTTTCTATCTGTAGTTTCAGCTATGTGTCACATAGATCCTATTCAATGCTTTTGAAGGCTAATGTGCTCTGTGATATAGTAAAAGCTTCATAGACCACTGGCTAAAAATAAACCAGCTTTCATGCTTTGCAGAACTGGGAGGTGGCTTTGTTTCAAGCCATTACAGTAATTTCTCTCTGTTTAGTGCTGTCTTCCATTAACTTCTAAAAGCTGGCTCAGATGACCCCTGTTTGACGTTTAAGAGGGGAAAAACTGCAGCGTTCCTCCTATACCACATAACTCCACAGTCCACACCCATGAGACCGAACCAGCTGCATGTACATTTCACTTCAGGAAATCCTATTGTTTTAAATTTGACATAGCATTTAAAAAAAATTGAATCTAAATCACACATTAGATGAGACATTGCTATCTTTTGTATAAAGACTGAATTCAGATCTGTACTGACAGTATGCACAGCAAAAATACACAACGTATGCCAGCCATGTGTAACTAGTCACAGTCAATCACTTACTATTCTTGCAACCAAGTCACCAAGGTGGAGTCCATACTTGGCAACCACAGGACGCAGAACCTCAGCCACAGGTTTTGTGGGCTTTGCTTTCAACCCAACCGATCTGTTAATGGGTAACAGGTCCAGTCTGAAAATAACAAAACAGGGTGGATTTATTTATAGTCTAGTGGCAACCACAGCACACATTTGTTTGGTAATCTTTTCAACATTTATGACATATGGTGCTCTTGGAGAGAAGAGATCATGCTAGTATTGAAGAGCATTTCCTACTGAATATGAAAGTCAACATAACTACATTTGGGTGCAGATATGTGGGTCATTAAATACTTAGGGATTATCATGAACTTTCAACTGATGACCAGATAGTCTGTGTGAAAGAGAGATGATAATAACAAAATGTACCTGAACAAAGTGCGTTTCTCAAGACGAAGTTCTCGAGAGCTGAGTGTAATACTATCTTGATCCAACACCAAAGGCTAAGCAGGGAACAATAGGAGGAAAAGAGAAACCTTAGCATTCACAGAGAAACTAAAGGAGACGATATAAAGCTGTGAAGGGTCTCTATACCTTCTCTCCTCCGTTGAGGAAGAGGTCGACAGCAGCCAGGTTGATGTGCTGTTTCTGACAGAGCTCCAGCAGCACCTGTCTGATGGAGGCACCCTGGCGAAGAGGAATGGAGCAGCTGGAGCCGTCGGGTAGCATTACTGTACACGTCCTGCTACATCGCTCTTTGTCCTTTTCCCAAACAGTACCAGAACTTCTCAGCTCACACTGCTTTACTCATACAAAATATTATCAAACAATCAAAGAAACAAAACAAGTTAGTTTGTTGATGTGCCAAGTTGCTACATTACCAGGCATCTGTAAACAGTTTAATGCATTTTATAATGTCAAATTACTTGTGTATAAAAATGGTATATTCTGATTATTTTCATTAACGAAGCACTCTGCAAAACTCTCAGTAATGCAAGATGACAATTATTGCTTTGATTTGCTGAAAAAGCCTCCCCTTGCATATCTAATGTCTAAGTATTGTTGTAACTCCCTAGTGTCCTAAATAGTGCACTCCCTACCTCCCAGTCCTTACCTCATTCTTTCCTCCAGATGGCGAAGTGTTGAGCTCTTGACTCGCACCAGAAGATAGTGAACCCTGAGACTCTCTTCGCCCATTACAGTCTGGCCATACATATTGATAACCAATCAAAACATAGCAGATGTCACATATCACATATTAGCATACATTAAACTGGTTTCATATGTGTTCAATGTACAAAAAATATTTACCAAAATTAAATATATTGTAAGAAAAGCTGTCACATGAAATCAAAATATTAAATTAAGGAAGTTTGTCTCAGCGTCTGATGTCAAACAAAAGGGTGTTTCTTCAATTACGGATGCTGACAAAAATGTTGGTTGCTGTGGACATAAATTACATAACCAATTTACGCAATTAATACTGAAACATAAAAATCAACGCCACAGAAGCTACAACACACATAAATACATGTGTGAATATTGAATAAGCAAAGGTGCCACTCAAGGTTGATCAAGTTTTGTTAAATTGTTTATGATCTTTTCCTTTATAGTGTTCACATGTCTTAAACACCGTCAGCTTATTAAGCATAATCAATACTCATTACTACATCAACAGCAGACAGGGTCAGATCTACAGAAAGATATGATGTTGTATATTCAGGAAATTAAATAATCGCTGATGAGATATTGTTTTGAGGCTCACTGTAAGGTAAATCTGGTGCATCTCTTTTCTTCTGTCCTTTCCCGATACTTGGATATCTGTACCAGGAAAAGAGGCCGTTTTTCTTATCAGAGAGTTTCTCTCTGAGGTCATCACTTGACTTGCCTGTTTTGGGCCTCCTATTTTCCTGTAACACAACATGACACAATCAGACAGAATACTGCAGCAGTGAATCAGGCTAAAGCTATAGGAAATGTCATCATACATTAAGTCCATTAAATGCGTTCTGTACAGCTAGCATGGAACTAAGCAGTGGGCACTATGGCCAAAATTTTATACCATTGTTTTATATTATTATTATGTAAACTGCAGTATATTATTTTATATTAAAGTATTACAAATACTTGAAAAGCATTAATAATACAAATAAAAAACATGTTTTTTTTCATATTAATATTTTTATGGTTTGATTATTTAATATTGTTTTAATACATTTAAAAAATACTGATATAGTAATGACTATTTTTCCTAACAAAATAATTAATTACAATAAAATCGAAGGTAGTTCATGTCATTTGAAACAGCTGAGCTCTATATTAACACAGCAAATGGCAATGTTGCTTGGCAACCAAGGACAGCTAATAAAGAACTGGTGTAAACAAAAGCCAAAAGCATTTAGTATATTACTCATAATTTATCCGCCACAAAGTTTTCTTGAGATATTGCTGCTGTAGTGAGTTTAGTACCTTCTTAGGTGTGGAGAAAGTGGAACGGTCAGAGCCGAAGCTGTGTTTGGAGGGGGCGGGGCTACATGGAATCGGGCAGGGGTCAGGGAGAGGTCGGCCCTCGACCTCAGCCAGCATGCACTCCTGATAGAGAGTGGATTTCAGGAACCGAGCGTAGCTGTCCATCTTCATCAGGTTAAAGATCTGCAGGGATGAGTCAAGGTTTAATGAAGGTTCGGTTTGCTCAGTCAAACTGCTATGTGAATGTGGGAGTTTAATCATGTGTACATCGACCTGCAGCTGTGGCTGTTTGAACATGTTAGGCTGTGGAGCTGTCAGGACGTCGTCAGCAAGCTGAGCTTGACTATCGATGTTCACCGGCATGGTAGCTTTACTTGACAGGAAACGATTATAGATCTCTTTGGCCTTCTGGGACAGCTGAAAAACAACAACTAGGATTAAAATACGATCAAAAACCTACCCCCCAAAAAATTTGAATTCTTTCATCATTTAACTCAGAAAATTAGAAAGGTTAGAACTGAACTGAACTGAATAAAAAAAAAAAAGTTTGAATTTAACATCTTTAATAATTCTAAAATTACTAAAACTACTAGTTTTATATAAGCATAAATTAAAGCTAAATAGAAATACAAAACAAACTCCAACTAATAAAAATAACAAAACCACATAAAATTACTAACACTTAAAATAAAATAAAAATAAAATGTGTCATTTGTAATTTCTTTGGATAAAAGTGTGTGTTAAATAACTAAATGTAATGTACATGTAAAATATAAAAAAAGAGTTCATTCAAAATATGAATAATTTCTGTAACACTATAATAATACTAAAATACACTGACACCCTTCATCTTAAATTTGAGTTTGTTCCTCACACAAAGCTATTAAACTGCTTCAGAACTCTTGGAATATAGTGCACAAATCATGCAGACTTTTTGTTGTGCTTTTATGATTTTTTGTTGTTGAGAAACCAAGATATTCTACTTCTCATACTTGTTTTATTTTTCCACAGAAGAAGAAAGTAGTTATGATTTCAAACAACATAAGGATCATTTACTTGATGCCAGTATTTTCATTTTCGGGTGAAATGTCACTTTAAGGGTCATTGAGCAAGATGACTGAATATGTATGACTGAGGGAACCGTGTATGTGTTACAGATGATTACCTGCTTTTTGTCATATTCTGGAACTTGGCTAAAGCATTCACTGGCCTGCCAGAATAAGATGTTTTCCTCACTAAACTCCTTCTTTAGAAACTCCTGCAGGAACACAGAAAGGTACTTTTGGTTCTAAACTACTATCCTGTGACATTAATACACTTCTGCTTTATGATATGGTGTCAACAAATGAAATAACACAAACCATCAATCTGATATACACAAAGGCAAGCCTGTCAAAAGCTCACTGGCCGTAAGAATTGTATTTAGTTAACAATAAGCAAAAGTCTAAGACACACTCCAGTACTTACAGAAAAATAGCGGACACCCACAGGATCCTGGAGCAAACGCTCAAAGCTGACGGCCCATGATGCAACACGGCGCTCTGACAAGCGACAATGGTTGGTCACAAGTTTGCTGGGCAAACTACCATTACTTTCCAAACTGCTCACGCTGCCGCAGTCATGACGCTCGAGACCGCTGCGCTCTGGACAAGGCAAAGAGTAAGTATGAGAGTCGAGATGATTTAGAACCAGATGCTTGAACTGTTCTGGTCTGGATCACTAAAACAAGATCACTTCTCTGTTCTGAGATGTCTTTCATACTGTGGCATGAGGTGAGAAATGGGGATGATTTTTCATGTTAGGATGACAATATGCAGATAAATACTAAGAATCATCAAAGTGCATCATATCAGTCAGTATTGTTACCAACTTAATTGAAAATAAGACTGTTTTCAAACAGGTTTTCTTCAGTTGGAAATGGGTCAGTCAAACAGTCTCACTGCAAAGAGTGTTGCTGATGGGCTGGTCGGGTTTGCTCAGACTAAGTAATGTTGAAAAGGCCACAGTGTTTACACATTTTGGGAAAATCAATGTAAACAGGCCTTACTTATTGTTTAGGTTTAGAATAATTTTAACATCAGAAAAACTGCATACTTTAACTTTAAAGTGTTGCTGATTTGAGTACAAAAAGTAAGGGATTTAGTGATTTGTAAGCAAGTAAAGCTAGATTATATGTAACTTGTGCTGTTTTGTATCTTTGCAGTCCCTACTATGTGTGATATTTATTTTCCTTGCTTTTTGTAAGACAAGTCCAGACAAATCTCAAAGTTTTCTCTCTAAATATCGCTGTCATAACCGCCTTCAGACAAATTAAAGGAAACTTCCTCATTGGTCTGCTGACAGTTTTACTGACACGTTTTGCTTCTGACATGCCCCAAAACTTTCTCTGTACACTGACCTAAACCAAAATCTTTTAAGTGTAACTTTCTGGGCGAGATTAGTTGTAAGGGCTCTAAAGAAAAAAAGTACAGTAAAACAGTAATATCAAACAGAGTTGTGTTATTTCAAAATAACGTGTGTTTAATAATTTAATGCATAAGAATAAAATGCATTTATTTCCTGTGATAGCAAAGTTGGATTTTTTCAGCAGCCATTACTTCAGTCTTCAGTGTCACATGATCCTTCAGAAATCAGTCTAATGTTCTGATAGTGCTCAAGAAACAATTCTTATTATTATCAATGCTAAAAACAGTTGTGCTGATTAATATTCTGAATTGTTTCTGTTTTTGCAGTTCAAAAGAACAGCATTTATTTGAAACTGTCAGACTTTGTTTCCCTCTTCCTTGTGTTTCCATGCCCATATATGGTCCTTCCTGTTTCCTGTCATTAGTTTATTAGTCTCCATCTGTGTATTGATTAAGTTCCAGGTGTGTCTAGTTAAGTCTCCCTATTTATAGTCTGCTCTGCCCCATGTTTCCTGTCGGTTATTGTATATGTCTATGTAGATGTCAACGTCTAATGCCAACGTCATCTGTGTCTGTCTACCTCCGTGTTAAAGTAAAGTCTGTTTGTTTATCACAATCCTCGTTTCCCTTGGATCCCGTGCAGAACGTGACAGAAACTGAAATCTTTTGTAAAATTATTAATATATTTACTGTCACTTTTGATTTATTTTAATGCATCCTTTAATTAATAAATGTATGAATTATTATTTTTTAAATATTACTGACCCAAATCTTTTGAACAAAAGTTAATCTAAAAGTCCTTCAACTTCAGGTTACTTCAATTACACATTGCTCTCTGTAACTCAATTTAATTGGAGAAGCTGTGTTTGCTTCAGTGTACAAACGAAGTGCACTTGCTTAAATTATGATCTTGTACTTCTCCTGTAACATTTTTCCTGTCTCTCCTTATATACAAAAGTAACGCTTTAAGACTACAAAAATAAAATTCAAAGGCTCACACATCAAACAGAACAACAGAATCTAAAATATCTTTATAACAGCAATCTCTACATGAAGATAGCAGTCAGAAAAATGCATTAAACAACTTCCTGAATTTATTGATTTTGCTTATTAGAAAAAGGCACTCACCTCCATCTGATGCAGCCGACTGAAAGAAAAGAAAAAAAGACATGAATGAGCAATTGCCATCCTGACTTCGGTGGGGTAAAGGAGGAGAAAAAGAGGAGAGAGGTAAAGTTACAGAGCTGGAGAAAATTCCTCCAGACATCTCTGCAGCCTCTCTCATCTTAACTGAATGAATGAATGAATGTGATACGTGTTTGTCAAGAGGGGAGGGTTTTTACATATGGTCGTTGATGTAGCTGTGTGTAGTAACACGCAGCTGTTCGCACCTCCGGTAACCGCCCACACACACACACACACACACACACACATCAAATGACCTGACCCAAGCCTGCCCTGACACTTGCAAAGACCATAACTTTAACAAAGAGCTTTAGTCAAGCTTTACAGGTCATAAAAACACTCCTGCATCTCTGAGCATGGAGGGAAACCTGAATGAGAAGAAGAATACAAATCAATATGCAAGTCCAAGGTATGTGGAAGTTGACCAGTTTAGTAAAACCATATAACTTATCTTATTCGTTAACATCAGCATCCCAGAGACCAACAGTGTGTGTGTGTGTGTGTGTGTGTGTGTGTGTGTGTGTGTGTGTGTGTGTGTGTGTGTGTGTGTGTGTGTGTGTGTGTGTGTGTGTAGGCTGGGAGCAAAGCACATGGACAAACACACACCGTGTTTGTTCAGTGGGAGGAAGTGTAACGGAATGAGGGCAGTTATTGTGAAAGCAAACGGACACACAAAGGAACAGAGACTTTTGTGAGGTGAATACAAATGAGATTTTACACATGTGAAGGTGGGAGATAGAAGTACTTTGTTGGCACATAATAAAATGATAGAATCAGATTCATGACTCATAGAACCTCTGGACAATGTTTACCGAGTGATATCATGCATGAACATGCACTATTCTGTCTGGTGCCATTTAACCAGACGGATCTGTTGTGTAGAGAGTTTTAATTTCAGCCGCAGGCACTTTTCTATGTATTCACCATTAAACCAATGCCAAACTTACAGCCGTCCAAAAAATCTTTCCTTCTAGACACAGATGCGCTCATTGCATTAAAGGAATGTTCCAGGTTCAACAGTAATGCAGTTACAATGGGCAAGACATTACAGAGCGTTTAAAATCAGAAATGAACAATTACATTTACAACAGTTAATACTTTTTGGGAATATTGTTCAAGGCAGATGAGATTATACGTACACATTATATATAAAAAAATTATATGAGATTTTATATAAACAACAAGTAGGGATGCACAGATATATTTTTTTCCAGAACAGGCCAATACTTATTTCTGGTACTTATTTTCATTGGATTTATCTTTTTTTTTAAATACTGGGTACAGAAACCAAAATAATATATGTAATGTTAGTTGGCTAAGTTCATTTATCAAATATATATTTCCTTCAGTTATTTTCGCAGTATCAAACTAGTAATCACACTACTCGCATACATAATGTTTAAGTATTGTTTCTATATTTTGGGAATAGGAACATTTATTCTGGAGCAATGCCTTGACCCATGACTTACACTATCATTGTAAACACGCTTTTTGAGGGATGAGTCAAAATTATTTATGGTGGGGAATTTTTTTTAAGAGAAATTATAATTTTTTAAAGAAAAATAAATATTATTAAAATGAAGACAATGAATGAATGAATGAATGAATGAATGAGTAAATAAATAAATGGTTTTCATTGTAATTATGTCATCATTTAGCTGTGCTGAAATCACAAAAGCAAGGAGTATCCATATCTGTCTTTAATGGTAATGAGTTCAAATAACAGCTCATCAGCATTCAGAAATGGCACATTCCAGTCCCAGTACGTCACCATTATCAAATCTAAGCTCTTCTGACACTATCAACATGACTAACGGAGAGCTATTTATGTGCTAATAAAAGACAAGGATTCTGAGAACGGAGAACAGCCAAAAGCGGACACATGATTCATTGTGGTTCATGTGAAGGACATCTTTCTGTTATCTTATAATGGGTTTGACCAGTGATACATGAAGTGCACGGAGTCAAATAAGAACATAAAGTGCTTCCAACCATTTTTTTAACATTTGTAAAAAATATGAACCAAATAAAATTCATTTTTACTAGATTTATAGATTTATATTATATTGCTCTGAGTCCCTGATGATATTCTAAGTGATATTTTAAGTGATATCCCCATTCACCAGATAGCTTGTTTTCCTTATTCAATATATATTTCAGTTTATTATCTGTCAGCCATCACCAGAAATCACACATTTAGAAAAGTAATAGCACAGCTCTCCTCAACAAGCGGCATGATTTGAGCAATCATTCAACTCCGTAGCATAAACAGTGCAAGTTATACAACAAATGTAATACCTATAGTTTGAGGTGCATTTAAAATCCTTAACCTATAGTCAGAGCAATAATAAAGTGATGCTTTCCTTGCAGACAACAGCCAACAATATACAAATATTGTAGCATTCTATAAACACTGCTAAAGCCTCATCTGCAATGTGTCTTTTTTCCATCACATCCCAGTCCAAGAACGCTCTTAACACAGTGTACAGACACAAGAGGGACGGCCTTGAAAAACCACAAGCCTCCAGGCCACTTCAAAGCGCAAATGTGTCTTAAAAATTGCACAGGCAACTCGAGCTAGAGTCTACTAATATGATTCATGAGTCCTTACTGTGACAATCTCAAACCGAGACCCCTAGATAAAGACTTTCTCACACAAAGTTCCATCAAACCCACTGATGTAAACCTCACTCCTTATAAGACCAGAAGTGGCCTATTCTATGCTTCTAATTGTAGTGAGTGAGGGATGAAGTTAATGGGAAACAGAGGGAGGAAAGACAGAGAAGGGAAGAAAATGAGAAGCTATGAAACGGTGGAGCCTGAATACGGTTCGATTTATGCCACCACCCTGGTGTATTTGGTCAGAAACACTATGGCAACAATTCATCTCAGACCACAGACTGTGAGGCCACCAATGACACGCGTCTCAGGCAGGGGCGCTCTATATATATATATATATCTCACACGCTCCCAAGAGCAAACGTGTTATTAGACAGGGTTTCACCACAGTAAATTCTGGTAGGCGTACAGCGTGGCAGGGTTCAGCAGTGGCTACAGACATCTGGTTGTTGTGACCCGCCGTGTGACTGAGTGATGTTTCTGTGAACCAATCAGATGCTTTGGAACTTATGAGAAGTAAAACCAAGGAACTGTATTTATGGATTCCAAGAGGAAATGATGAGGTAATTTCTGTGTTTAGAAGAAAACATGTTTGAGCCAGTTCACTAGAATAGCAAAGGGAAAATCTCACCGCATATCATCAAACCATAATGAGGCTCATTTTCTTTCTTTGGCTCAAACTTGTGTTTGTGTATCAAACTTACACACTAAAAATGATATTCCATAGTTGTAAATACAATTATTGATTATTGGAGATTATTGGAGTACACTGGAAAATACATTTCTCTTTTTCTACTTCAAAACAGAAGTTCAGTTTTGTTATTTGTTTCTTTGTAATTGTTTGTGAAATTAACTGGTAATTTCTGAGTGAAAATTGTTTCTACACCAAATGGCCTTCAGTGTGTATATAGTTGAGTTGTTTCTTGAAAAATATTTGCTTTGAAACCATTTTCACTCAGAAATTGCTAATACATTTAAAAAATAATGACAAAGAAACGGCAAGCAACGCATTGATTTTAACGTGATTTTTTTTATGTAGAAATACTGAAATAGTATTATTTGTAATATATCTTCCACTAATCTTTCATTTATAATGAATGATGTTTTATTTACCATTTTTTACAATGTACTATGTTATTCTGGTTCATAGGTATCCATAAGTATCATCCATCTGGTAGCAAAAAAATATTTCTGTCATCATCTGCCATCCAATGGGGTCCTTTTTTGACCCCAATGACTTTCAAAATATTTTCTTTTGTGTTCAACAGAAGAAAGAAAATGATATGGAAGGATATGAGGGCAAGTAAATGTTGACAGAATTAAATTTTTTGGGTTAACTATTGCTGTAAGTATGAGTAATACCTATGCCTTGTAAACATCACAAATGACTTCAAGTAGAAAGAGTTTCATTGCATTTCCAGGCCACACTGCTGCAAATATTCCTTACAACCATAAATAACTTTCTTCTGAAGTCTTTGCACAACTGCCATTCACCCTTCTTCACACCTCCACTGACGCTACGCAGTCAACCTTAGCCACAACTACATGTGTGGCAAAAGAGACTCGCTTTGTTTATATTTCCATCTTCTGGACTATGTGAGGTGACGACTTGCCCTTTAACCTCCAAGAAATAAAACCGGTTTGTATCAGCATTTTGATGAGGATTTACATGTAGGAGTTTCATTTTCTTTCACTCGAAACAGTTTACACTTCCTCTAGGCTGTCAAATACGCTCTTTCTTCTCATTCAGGATGTTTTGTGAATTCAATCAAACACATTCTAGCTTCTTCTGGTGACATTTGTTGATAAAGGAAGACAAAACTCACAGCCAGAGCACACGATCTCTAGGCTACAGCAAAAACACCATTACAAAAGGCAAGCAGTTGGTCTAAACAAAATATCTTGGCTTGTCATAACATGTTTATACTGAAGTTACTGTAATACATATTAAGACAAAGACTAATCAAAAGTAGCCACAACTACAGGCGAGAATACACTTAAAATGTTCTATAAACTTCAATTGAAAAAACAACTTTCATATTTGCTCTTTTAAAAAATAATAATATTTTTAACAGATCTAAGGATTATATCCATGTGCACTGTATTTGCTTCGCTGATGAAACCACTCTAACAAAACAAATATTTCATATATTTTACAATTTAAATGTCAAAATGTAATCATACTTTAATTTAGTAAAGTATCAAATTAAATCTACTACATGTACAGATTTTGTTCTGGACTCTGTAAATCCGGTTATGGTCAATGGAAATTATTAATGCAAATGTACAAATGTAAATTAATTAAATGCAATGCAATTAAGTTGTGACTAAATATTCAACAACTGTGTCATTGTAACTCATTTTAATGAGCTAAATTGAAACTAAAGTGAGTGAGGACAGACGTCTAGACACAACTGTGGAAACATCAGAGCGTGAAACGACTGTGTCTCAAGTCCAGCTGAGCCAGAGACTCCCTGCTGCAGCTGCCCGGTGTGGGAGCGCAGGAATGAGAGAAAACAGCTAATGAGTAAAGCAGCTGATCCAACCAAGTCCGATCATTTGGATTAAAAAAAAAAGAAAACACGATCAAAACATGAGAAAAGGATTGTAGCACAAACTCACCGCTCTTGGGGGACGCTTTTTCCTGAAGGAAAGTCTCCTAATGAGACTCATAGTCAGGAGGCTTCTCCTCTTTGTCTGTGATTTTGGGTTCATTACTGCAACTGCATGTGTGGGTGATTGTGTGTATATGTGAAAACCTGAAAATCTCCACCCAGGATCAGATGGCAACACAAAAAGTCTTGTCGGTACAGGTTCAGTCGGCCCCCAACATACGACAATATGCTACAGACTAACTGAATGTTTTCTGCTCTAGTCATAACTAACCTGTAATATTAACTGATACTTCCTCAACCTCTTCCAATCAATCAGCTCTGTAATCAAACTATTCCCTGTCTTTATGTTTTTCAGTTGTTTTGGTGAGTTAATGAGGGAATTAGTTTTTGTCCTTTAGACAAAGAATGTTCCATAAATTCAGTTAATATTTTGTCATGTGATTATTAATTCATTTCAGCCCATTGTACCATTTACTGAAATATTTATAAAAAAATGTGTTACAATTTTTATGAAAATAACATTAAGTGACAACAATTATCAAAATAAGACAAAAAAAATTAAAATACAAAATGACATCATGATTTATTTAAAAACAATTAATAAATGTAACAATTAATACATTTAATGAATTAAAACATTAAAGTGAAGTTTAAATCATATCGCTATTTTCATTTACATATGATGAACTAAATATAGTGCATCATTTTCGTTATCATTGATGTAATCACTATCAAAAGGCATTTTCATCGCTAATCCTGTTGACGAAGTGAATGATTATTTGAAGAAGTGTCTGGAGATAAATGTAGATGTTTTAGCACTGGGCATGACGGGTGGGCCTTTCCCAGACTAAAGCTACCAGGGAAGGGTGATTATATCATATGCTATTTTTCTTCTTCATTTTGGTTTCAAACCAGTTGTCAACTGCGTTTGGGGATTCTGTGGTAGGAAAAAATAGCTCTGTATAGGCTGGGCTGGTGTGTATGTTTCTGAGTGAGAATAGACTGTGAGCTCATGAATGTGTGTATGTGGGTTGGGTGTGTATGTACGAGAGAGAGATAAAGAGGGCTGTAGATTTACAATATTAGTTTCCGCTTATTCTCAGCGAACAGCGCAGATTAAGGAAGTATCCCTTCTGTTGGGTGAGCAGGCTTGATCTGACTTTATAAACGGACCGAATGAACACACTCTTACTGTACATGAGCTAAAAAATATATTTTAATAAACTTTAGAAATAAGTTTAGTTGAAGCTGTAGCCCAGCAAAGCAAATATGATTCCAGAGTCATTTTCAAGGGGGCAAAACAAATCTCTTCCTTTTATCTCTGGCAGATAAAAAATGTCTGAAAATAACATCAGAGACCTTGGAGGAGACTTCCTTTGTGCCCGACGGAGGAAGGGAAAGCCTGATAAGATGGTTTGCTTCAGCAAAATGTGTCTAAGTGTTCATTATACTAGCTGCCAATTTTCATCTCTAAGCCCAGAAAATGTAAAATAAAGAAAAAATATCACATGGTTTGCTATTCACCTAATAAAAAGCAGTAACATCTCAATGAAACCACATGATTACACTGAAGGACAAACAACAAAACCAGATGAAAAATGGAAACCACAAAATATCGTTTACCAAGGCCACGTATTCTCTTCCCAACCATAAAATTAACCACAGCAATGTTTTAACCACTCTCTTTGAATACATTGCCTGTACAAGACTGTCCTTGTAATCATCAGGACAAAATGCAAAACTCGCACGGACCTGGATCTTATGAGGAACAATGATTGGCTCGTCTCCATGTGTAAATGATACCACATTCACTTAAGAGGTCACAACCGGAGAACAGTGTCGGAATGTTTGGCCTCTGGACAGAACATCCTACAATACAATATACTACAATACAGTACAGTATCTAACCTGCGATCTATAGTTACAGTCATCCTTCTAGTTTCCATTGATGTTTTTGTGTCCACAGAGTGCATGAACCAGAAATTTGTAAATCAGTTTTTGTTGAAACTGCTTTTGGGAATCAGTGAAAGTGAATCCTGTGTATCAGATTAACTTGTTGCAGTATGCATATTTGGCTATGCACATGCAGTTTATTTACTTTAATATCTAAACTTGATTAAATTAATATCTAAATAAAGTTTAGACCAATAGCAGAATAATATTAACCATGGCCAACAACACTAATGATGGTTAAAAAGTTGTAAAAATTTGTGGATTTTTTTCTTAAGTTTTGCCAGAACTATTTTTCATGAGGCAATTCCAATTAATGATCATAAGCAAATTTGTAGTGTAAAAGCTTGAACACAAATGCCCATAAGGGACACATCTGTGAGAGTTTACACAGTTCCACATTTGCATCTATGATTTGCACAGGATAAACATCTCTCCACTCCTTTGTGTAAGGGTAAGTCCTGGAGGAAAAGCATCCATCATCATCTAAGCTTAACCCATGACCCCACCCAAATACACTTTCAAGCGTTCTCTCGTTCCTCCCTCTCTTTGTACCGAACCAGTAGTCTTTCAAACTGAAACCTAACACTCATAATTATAAGCGGGTCGATCTCTTTCCTAACAAAAATAGTTCTCTGTGACCAAGTGTATACCCGCCAACCGCTTTCAAAGCTATCGTGGAGTATTGGAAGGAGACGACCTGTTAAATGACTGAGTCAGGCTTGGGAATCAAGAAAATAGTTCATGGGATGTTTGGAGGTTCTTTATTTTCAAAGGACCATTTTTTAAATGCAAAGAAACTGAATAAGTTCTTGATTTACATTATAGTTTTTAGATCAGTCTATATGGTCTCTATGTTCCTTATAGCTTAGTAAGGCTATGTTTACACTAGTGAGTTTTCATTTTAAAACGCATAACTTTTGCTACGGTTAAGCCTGTCGTTTACACTTCTGGCGTTTTCGACCCTCGAAAAAGGAGACTTTAGAAAACGCTGGCGTAGCTGCCTATATTTGCTCTGTGTATCCTTGATGACCATGTAAACAACAACATCATGCTCATTATTGTACCTGCCAGTGACTATAGCAACCAGCTTCCTGTTTACACTTTTACACGCATGCCCAGTGTGCATCAATGGCCATGTGACATGCCTATTAGGATGTGTAGTATGGACGGAGATCATTTCTGAAATACAGTGAAAACGCCAGAGTAGACGAGGATCATTTTCATTTTAAAACAAAAAACGCACTAGTGTAAACAGGGCAAAAACTTAGTAAAACTTAGTAAGCTGCCTACCTAAATAATATTTTAAGGGGTTCCATATTCAGGAATTCTGCCTTCAAAGATATATTTTTTAATTATAAATATATTTTATTCAATAAAAATATAGATAATAACATATACTTCAAACTAATTAAAATTAGATTTATGTTTTCGGTTACAGAGGAGACAGCAATACAGGCAGCTCACTAAAACTGAGATCATAAAATGTATTAACTGACTTATGTGATTAATGCATGTTATTTTTGCATGAAATCTGCAAAGTACATAAATGTAAATGATGGCGGGCAATGATCCATGCCAGCAGTTGTTGTAGGTTGTAGATGCATAACGTGCTGATTCGAAAAGGTTAATAATGAAGGGTAACACGCAGCTGAAAATGGCTGCTAAATGGCTCAAACGGGAAAAACTAAGCTGAGCTAAAGAGAGAAAATTAGCCCCCTGGCTGCGTCCTCCAACAAATAAAAATAAACAAAAATCTGTGAATAACCACATCAAACATTTTACATTAGCTTGCATTCTTTCATGTGAATAAGTCAATGTCTTGAAACAATTAGTTTCTACCATCACTAATGAGCAAAAGTGGTGTATGTCCATTTGAGCCAGACACTCCTTGAAAGCTTTCATGTGATTATTTATTGAGTTACACCCTGTCTACACCGGACACAATACAATAACAGACATGCCCAGTGTAGACAAGCTGTTATCGTCAGATGCACCAGCTTTTGGGTGAAGGAGAGGGCTGTGGGGCAGCAGGTGGATACAGTGAATGCAGGTGGAGGTGAGGGTGAGGAAGGTGTTAGCCTTGGAGTCCATTTCACGCAGAAAATGCACGGGCCTGAACACACTTATTGGTTATTTCACTGTCTATCTGAGCAGTGGTTCTCAACCAGGGGGCCAGGGCCCATTAGGGGACCTCAGAAAACTTCAATGGGGCTTTAAAGGATTATTTAAAGGGATAGTTCACCCAAAAAAGAAAATTCTGTCATCATTTACTCACCCTCAAGCAGCTCCAAACCAGTATGAATTTCTTGGTTCTGCCGAACACAAAGGAAGATATTCTGAAGAATGTGGGAAACAGAGCAGTTCTGGGGCACCATTGACTTCTATAGTATTTTTTTTCTTACTATGGAAGTCAATGGTGCCCCAAAACAGCCTGTTTACAAACTTTCTTCAAAATATCTTCCTTTGTGTTCGTATAATCTTATATAATCTTATAAGATCTTCAAAATGTGAGAGACCACACACATGAGGACAAAAAAATCCTAGATTTAACCGTTTTGCTCCTATAGTGTGGGATGTGCTGTGATGTGACAAAGACTTTCAGATTTTCAACCAAGAGTCCTGACTGTGAACACGGGAAACCTTGCAAAATCTCTGGAGACTTGAGAATAAACAAGATTTTTTTTAATTGCAATTTTATAACAAAGAACATACAAGGGCAATAACATATCCATTACATCAAATATAATAATAATAAACAAAAAACAATAAAAAGTAACAACAATATATAAATAAGAAAAGCTCAAAACAGATTATAACTACAAAACTAGATATAGCTTTGATACAAACAATATACAAAAATCTTGAAAAATAACCCCCCCCAAAAAAAACATTAAACCAGGGGAAATATATGAATTACAATAAGTTAAATTTGAGAAGAAAACCCCCAAAAAATGTTAAATCCCACCCTCCAGTAATGATAGCGTCCAAATCCTTTTGTGCTGCGGCATGACTGCGGCTGTATCCGAAATTGCCCCCATATACCCTCATTCACTATTCCCTACATTAGTCCACTCATACAGTTCACTTGAAGGAGTGAATGAAAACGAGTGAGGGAATTCAGACACTGAGTGCACCGGAAGGACTGTCACTTTTGCATAGTTTGCTTGCTGTTTAATAATCATTTGAAATGGCAGCTCCAGTAGTAAGATTAAAGGATTTATCTTGAAATATTTGTGCACTATTTGAGGGTATAGGGGGCGATTTCGGATACAGCCTGTTTGTTATGCTTCCGTCCTTGTCAGCTCACTTTCTGATTGGATATTGTTTCGTTTCACGTGATAATCTGCAGATCAAATGCGCGTTTGTCCTCGGTGTCCCCCCCCCACACAGCAGGATTTCAGATGTGTTGAATATGGGTTCGCAATTGGGGCGCCTCTACGTTCGGCAGTCACTCTTGTACACAAACATCATAGAAAAATCACTGATAAGATAATCTCACCACCAAGATAATCGGGACATAATCGGGACATTACCTAGGATTGTCGGAACGGGAGAAATCGGCCAAAATCAGCCCGATTATCTTGTGGTGTGTACCCAGCATAAAGCACCATTTTACAGAAATAGTGTTAAAGAATAATGTTAAAGTGAACAAAATATTGGTCATTCTAACCTCACGCTCACAGTTTTTAATAGAATACATCACATTCGGTCGAGCGGTCGCATACGTTCTAGCCGCAGAAGTTCATTTATTTGAACGCATCCGCAGCTCAAATCGGATCTGAATTTTCCGCATACGCATATGATCGGAACTCCACGCAGCTCCAGAACTACTCTCCATTGGAAATTAATGACTTCCGGTCTGTCGCTTGTCGTTCGTCGGAGATAGTGGAAAGGCAGCCTCAGAATTTTCTGGATCGGATCGGATCGTAAAAAATGGTATCGTTGCATCCCTAATATTAGCATCCACACCGATGGATATAATCAAAATAAGCACACACTGCAGTTTTGACACCTGCTCTCTTTAAAGCAAGCTGAAATCTGTTTGACTGTCAATGGTTTTATCACTCATCATTTGGGGGGAAAAAAATTCTGAAAGCGAGTCCAATCATATTGTTTCCCTTTGACAATACCATTATATCTGTTGTGTGGACTTACCTATTCTCATAGAATTACAACAGTTATTTAAAACTTTATAGTTATAGTTATCATCCTCTGTGTGAATGGTCAATTAAAGTAAAATCAGGTCAAAGGAAGCATTTCTGTTGGCCAGAGGAATAATCACACAGCCTGTGGTTTTGGGTTACCAGACCACGCATCTAGAGAAAGAAAACATCGCCCTTTAGCAGAACAGGTGGCCTCTGCTTAAAGAATCCGCAATGCAACTGCCTAACCACACAGAATAAGACAAATACTGGCAAGAAAATCATCCAAGAACAGTGTTGGGGAAAGTTACTTTTAAAAGTAATGCATTACAATATTGCCTAAATCTCTAAAAAACGAATTACGTTACTTTCGTGTTACTTTTTAAATATGAGCAGAGCTTCATTGTTTGTTTTTAATATAATAAGTTCTATATATAGCAAATATAAAAGCCCTGTCACACCAAAAAGTGTAATGAATAAACCTCCGTCTGAAGGAAAAGTAAATCACGTCTGTACAGTAGAACGCAGGAGAAGAAGGTTCAACACTCTTCAGCAATAAAAAAACAATGAAGCACAATTGTTAGTTTATCTAAAGTCATTTTTACTTATTAGTATGGTTGAACTGGATCATAAAAGGTCAGCAGCAAACACATTGGTTAATAAAAATGGTATTAGATACATTTGTGTTATTTAACAATTATTGCATGTTTGTGTTTTAATTAATTTTTATGAATACCAAATCAGTTTTTTTTTGCAAATGAGATTAATTAATGCACATTCACATTTAGTCTAGAACTAGAGTAAGATCATGTTCACACACAACACCTCTGTATCTGATTTCTCCCTACATGGGGACAGGAGAACTGTCAGTCAATAAATGGGAAAACAAAGTAACTGGCAAAGTAACTAACATACATTTTTTTGTAAATTAAAAAGTAATGCGTTACCTTACTAGTTACTTGAAAAAGTAATCTGATTACGTATCTTGCGTTACTTGTAATGCGTTACCCCAACACTGTCCAAGAAGAATGAACACCAAGTACAGACTTGCGTCAAAGGACTGGACATGTTTTGCCTCATCTGGGAGTAGATATTTGAATGTTAAGTCATAATGGTGACCTCACAGATAACTGTCACCATCTAAACATATATAAAAAGCAAAGAAAGAACAACAAACAAGGTAATGGTATCTGTACATAGGCATTACACTGTGTGTCTTGCAATGACAGCAAGGTGTATGAAAGAGAATACACTTAGAGAAGTGTAGACAGATCGCTTACGGCTAAATTTAACAAAGCAGTTTCATTGTAGAAGACCTACCCAAAGACAAAAGAGGAAAGACTGAGTCCAGTTGAGAAATCCTGCACTGATGTCATCCATTTCAAGTATGGTTTACTTAAAGTTTAGTAAGTATAAAGATTTCACCAAACATTTAAGGGAGTCACTCCAAACCGACCAATAGATTCCAAAGCGAGACCACACATGCTTCTGTCAAAGCACAGAAACACTTAAGACAATGAATTTCTAAAAACTACCTATTCTCACTATATGAAGAACAAGCCTCATGCACAGAGTTTTATCTAAAACAGATGCAGTCACTACTCACTACAGAGGGAAACTTACAGCAGAGTGAAGAGTTAAAATTGGCTCCATTAGTAAGTAGTATTAGTCCTCAGCGCTCCTGTAGACACCCAGTATAAATAAACATGTCCATTCAGCCGCACGCTCTGTGAGTTCACAGGATGAAGCAGGAGTGAATGTGTCTGTCTTTTGAGTTCCAGCTCTGTCCCTGATTTCAGCCTGTCTAACTTTCCCTGATTTCGCTCCGTCCCTTTTCCCTCCTCCCGTCTCCTTTCACTCTGCACTTCAGACAGATCCTCCTCCCACTGACTCCACTAGCAATAAACCCTCACTCCCTCAGACCTACTGAAAAAAGCAGTGATGTTATGTTGATTTGAAAAAGGAACTGAAAAATCAGACTTAATTTTGGACACATTCATTGAATCTCAGATTCATCAAGTTCATAATTTGAGGCATGTTGACTCTCTCACTTGCATACAGTTTTCTTAACATAAAGTTCTCATGCACTAGAGAAAGCTCTGATGAAGCATCTGACAAACAGGAATGCTTAAGGTGAGAGTGACAGTGAAAAGAGACAGGTTAGCTTGAAACCAAGCATGAATACTGTGAACTGAATTCTATCAGAAATTCTCATTAGATAAGAGAGGGCTGAGGAAGATGTTTATGAATTAGAATTTTCTCAATGTTTTGTCACATTACACAATTCATCAGTGGGTTTTCTGCAATTGTTGATGAGTTTTTCAGTAACGGTGAGGTAACATCAGTGAAATTTCAGCGCAAATTCCCCTACACTGATTTCCCCGTGGCGGCCCGCCCCAATATTCAAAACTGACCGGCACAAATAGATTTTCCAAAAATATATAATCTATATAATCTAATAAAATAATCTATTATCACCCGTCATTTTAGTTTTCATATTGTAATTATAATAACACATTTAAATGCTTGTATTTTTGTTCAAGCATATAGGCTTATGCATTTCTTTATTTATGAAGAGAACCAATGAACAGAGACTGCGTACATTTTTTATTCAACACCACAGTGACAGCAGAGGCCACTAAAAACAACAAAACATGCTAGGGCTGGGTAAAAGAAAAATTCTCCATTTTAATAGATTCAAATTTTTTATGAACCAATAGCAATTCTTAAATCCCAATCGATATGGTTTTCAGTTGATGAATGAACCATATAGTGTGCCTCTCATCCAATACATCGCAATGATAGGCTATAAGCTTTGTGCGTTGTTACTTTTGATATGAAATAAAGTCTCAGATTTCAAATTCTGTCCATTTTATTAGAAAATTCAAGCAATAAATACTGTTTTGGCGCTCTTTAATCTACCTTGATAGATCGCTGTAGACACAAGTGGCAGCGCTCGTGAACTGATCCTCTCTTTCGCTTTACTACTAGTGGATGAAAAAAAAGAGAAAATGTCACGGTACCAGGTTTTTTAAAGTACCAGTGGTACCGGTCAACCCAGTGATTATGATTTCTGCGACACAGAAAAACGCGGACGGAATCGTGGAACCTAGTTTAAAAACGGAATTTGCAGTTTAGCACAGAATGTCATGATGTTTGTCAAGGTTTGGATGAATTAATCAAAAGTAGGTCATTACACTTAAATCAAATCGCGATATGGACTAGTGTCTGTACATATTAAGCCGCAAAAGACAATTCACATATGAATCCCGCATGTTCTGCGAGTCTCTGTGTGAGTGAATGAACATACACTGAAGCGCGCCTGGCGCTCGCGGTGATTTCAGCATTAGCTATCTAAATGAGGACATAAATACATTAACAACATCTCCAGAACTGCTCTGAGAGTCACTTCACAAGCATTTTACCATTTAATTTGAGTAAAACCAGCATCATATCATATATGTATGACACAGAAATGTAAAGGTATTCACGGCAACCCGTCAAAATAAAAGTTCAGTTTAGACATTGTGCCAGAAATATATTAGGCTACTATTATTTAGTAGAATGTTTGTGATACTACAACTACTGTTTAAAAATGTTTATACAACTTTATTTTTTTTATAATCACATAATATTTCTTCCATGTTTTAATTTTAATAGTAAATCCCCTTTATTTACCAAAATATTAAACGTGTTTAAATTTCATTAATTAAAAGACCATTTAAATTTGGGTGAAACTTATTTACTGTTTTCCATACTTTTACTACTTGTGGAAAAACTTTAAACAATTTTAAATAAGCATAAAGAATGGCATTGATTTTTGTACATTTTATTTTTGTTTGACTTTCATAAAAAGTGTGTTTTTTAATTAGCATGTTTTTGTGTTTTGCTTTGGTACCGAAATTGGTACCGAGAACCGAGGATTTTCACTGGTATCGGTACCGAATACAGAAATGTTGGTACCGTAACAAAACTAGTTTTCTTAACATAAAATTGCCACATTTGTGAAAACAAATCTCTTACAGGTTAACTACTAGCTAGCTTAATTTAGTATATATTAAAATGTATGTTAAAATTTAGCATATACGTTATGCAATGATCACAGTAATTGCTCAAAGTAAAATAATCATTGTTTTCACGCACCTATCCTCAACCTAGGCACAAGCTTCCCTCTTCAGCACAATCGTAACAACAATAACTGTTCTTTTAAATCCTCACATAACAGAACACAAACCAGCCTTCCTTTTTCTCGCCTTTCTCAAAAACACATAAAATAACACTTAATGTCAATATTTACTCTCCCAATCTAATCACACGCAAAGCATGCTAGAAACTAGAAGTCAAGTTCCCTGTTAAATGCAACCAAAGATTTTACCACAAATGGAATAGGAAAACTTTCATTATACAGTGAAAATAAAATGAAGTTAAATTGTGATGCACTGGCTCATTTTAATCTAGTAAAATAAAGTGTAGTTGCATCATACCAGCAGGGTAACCAAACTTTCAGTCCTTGAAGGTCTCACATTGTAATGATTCTGGAAAAGGCGATCATGTCCCACTTTATGACAGTGAGTTCTGTATTGTAACAATGGAACTACAGTTTTCAAATCTGTCACTCGCACTATGAGCTATATTTGTTAACAGTTTTTGGAACAAAAAACAACAAGAAAAAACAATACTGGATGGATTTTCCACAACATTAAATTCCTTCATCATTGATTTACAAACCAACAGCTGTTATAAATCAGCTATAAATCCCAATTGCTTTGGAAATAAATCTACCGTGTGCTATAAAACTAACAACGGCAACAGCATACATTTATGTTCATTAGCATTTGATAATAGTTTAGATGATAAAGTCCAAACTGGGATTATTTCCTTGTCCAGTATCCTCAACAGCATACAGGCCTCCTCTGCTGCTGCTGAATACTAGTAGAGCTCCACATACTGGGCCACAAACACAAACTCTTTGTGTGCAGGACTCGACAACACACTTTATCAATCAGTAGTGGCAGCAGCAATCTTCTATGTGGTTGTGTGCTGGAAGCAGCATCAAGACAAGAGCTGCCAAAACATTCTACAGCTTAATCAAGACGCCTGGCTCGGTCTTGGTGCTAAGAGAGGTGCTGTCTGAGGGGTGGACGCTGCCCAAACTCTCAGCCGTCATTAAGGACGCTTCACATTTACTCCATAAAACTGTTACTGCTCCATGGTGTTCTAAAGTGTACTTCCTTCTTTGCTGATATCCTTCCTTCTTTGCTGATATCAGGACATACGGATCTGAGAATTGCGTCAGACAATGACTCTGTATTCTATTAGTGTACAGAAGAGATTGCTGAAGCAAATTTACAATCTATCAGTGACTAAGATTAGATTCAACAAGAGAAAACCATCATATGGTCACTGTCAGAGTTATATAGATATTTCTATGTAAAATCCAAGTTACAAAAAATATAAATACATTTTCTAATATTAAAAACTGAGGTTGAGTTTGTTGCAGCTCCTTAAGTTTAGCACAAAACTGCTGAGCTAATTACTAAAATGAGCTGAATGGCCTTTCATTTAGATGTTATCTGGCTACAAAAAACATGCTTAGACAAGGCATTTTCCAACCAAACAAACCTCTCCATTTCACATCCCCTCCCTCTCGCTCTTGTTCTCCTGGTGAGCACCAGCATGACTGATGTTCTCATAACCACACTTTCCAGTCTGCCTGACCACCAGAGGGGCATTAGGTCCGTGAAAAAGGCTGCCTCAAGTTCCAGGAAAAGCCAAAGGGAAATCCTACTCCTCTCAGATTGCACACTTGGAGAGGCGACAAACCTTTTCCAGCTTCAAACCTCAAGAAATGTGCTGGTTAAAATCCACATGACTCCATTAGTGTGCACAAAATAATATTTAAATGTATGAACTGTACGCATCAATCTTAGCCTGTTGAGTGCAGAGTCCTCAACCTAGCAACAGTTTTGTTTGAAGAATGTAACAAAACCAAGATGTGAAATAATAGTTCCATCAACAACAAAAATGGCCATCATTTGCTCACTGGTATGTTGTTTTTTCCCCTCAAAACAAAAAAAGCTCCACAGATTCAGTCCAACCGACTTGTGGAATATAAACTAAGATTTAGTGTATGTAAGATTTTTTTAAAGAAATGTATGCTTTTATTGAGCAAGGGATGCATTTAACTGATTTAAAGTGACGGTAAATACATTATATTGTTACTATAATGTTACAAAATAAATTGATTTCAAATAGCTGCTGAAAAACTGGTTTCCACGTTTTTCGCTAAATATATTAAGCAGCAATGTTTCAACACTGTTACTTGATTGCCAAATCAGCACATTGGAGTGATTTCTGAAAGATACTAATGCTGTATTCACGCATCATGTCAAGTTAGTAACTGAAGGGAAGATTTTCAGGGAATAGGAACTTAAAGCTAATTAAAGTTAAGTTTGTTTGTCACACAAAGCTACCACATGACTTCATAAACCTGCTTAAATGTTTTTCAACATTTTGAACCGACTAATAATTAAAAGGAGCAGTGCAAGTTATTTTTTGTGTGCTTCCAAAGACTATAGAACACCCAAGACATGTCACTCGTATAGTTCTGAAAGGGGAAAAATGCACCGCTTAACATTGCTGCTCAATCGGGATACAGGGGAACCTTTGAGAGCGTGCTGACCAGCTGTATCACTGTCTGGTATGGGAACTGTAGTGCAGCAGACCGCAAGACCCTCCAGCGGACAGTGAACACAGCTGCAAAGATCATCGGTGCCCCTCTCCCCTCCATCCTGGACATTTTCCTTGCACGATTCTCCAGCAAAGCAAATAGTATCATGAAGGACCCCACCCATCCCTCCCACAGTCTCTTCCAGCTCCTACCATCAGGAAGACGGTACCGGAGCATCAGAGCCCGCTCCGCCAGACTGCTCAACAGCTTTTCCCCCAGGCTGTGAGAGCCCTGAACTCAGTGAGAGCGTCACTGCAGCTGCAGTTAGAAGTCCCGTTTGCTATAGAAACAGTCAGCGCTCTGAGACGCGCGCTTAGGACTGCGCATGCGCACTGACTGATCTACCCTGAAAAATAATGCTATTTGAGCAAAAGGAACAACATTTATGGTACAGTTGTTGTCCGATTTCATTGGTGATTTCAAATATGACGTTTAATCGTAAGTTTTGGAGAATTTGATGTTTCCCCATACAAAGTGATAGGAGCTGGACTTGGATGCCCGAGAGGTGTTTCAAAGATGGCCGCCGAGTGATATGATTTGTCTTAAAGAAACACTCCACTTTTTTTGGAAATAGGCTCATTTTACATCTCTCCTAGAGTTAAACAGTTGAGTTTTACTGTTTTTGAATACATTCAGCCGATCTGCGGGTCTGGCGGGAGCACTTTTAGCTTAGCTTAGCATAGAAAGTTTTCGATATTTTTCCTATTTAAAGCTTGACTCTTCTGTAGTAACATTGTGTACTAAGAACGACGGAAAATGAAAAGTTGGGATTTTCTAGGGCGATTTGGCTAGGAACCATACACTCATTCCGGCGTAATAATTAAGGAACTTTGCTGCCGTACTATGGGTGCAGCAGGCGCAATGTTATTACGCAGCGCCTGAAAGTAGTCCCCAGCTAGGTAACTAGTTATGATATAGCAAGGGGACTACTTTCAGGTGCTGCGTAATATTATTGCAAGATTCAATGATCTATGCTAAGCTACGTTAAAAGTGCTACCGCCAGGCTCGGAGATCGGCTGAATGGATTCAAAAACGGTAAAACTCAACTGTTTAACTCTAGGGGAGTTGTAAAATGAGCCTCTTTAAAAAAAACTGGAGTGTTCCTTTAAAGAGACTTTGGGGTTTCTCAAAAGTAGCAACATATGGGTTGAAAAGTAATATTTTTTTTTTGCGGTTGAACTATTCTTTTGAATGAACACAGCAAAACTGCTGAAAAAAGAAGTGTGGTGAAGGTTGAAGCTCAAAGTAATGCGTGTTTTCAGACTGTCCAGCCACATAAAGGCTTCTTTACATTTGGGAGAGGATACTAATGGTACCATCATGATCATGCAGAGTACCACGTGTTTCTAATAGTTTCATGGTTATCCTTGTCTACTGAAAACTGAAAAACATGATTGTGCTTGAGAATAATGCAACACCACAAAGGCCACACTGTGTATTTAGAGAGAGAAAAGAACTGTTTCTCAAGTGAAAGAAGCAGGAGTTTGAATTTGATTAGAGCATAATACAGTCTGACTGACCCTCCTAAACAATTAAACACACCTGTATCTCTGTTTTCATCCATCATGTGAGGCATGAGCACTGCAGCAAATACAAAACTTACAGAAACTATGATTTAATAGTATGATGTGGGTGCGCAATAATGTGATGTTGAAGGCAAAACAGAAACTGTTATATCTTACCTCAAGGTCATTAAGTGAATGAGCCAGACTGAGTCGTTTAGCGGGACCTGATGGTCTTCGAACAGAGGAACGTCCCCTTGTGAGTGCCCAAAATAAAGAACCCTGAGAAGACAAAATTAACCAGAGTTTCAGTTTCAGTTTCATAAGAGTGACTGGCATAGCAAAGGTATGTCTTACAATACAGTGGCATTTCTATATGAATAAAAAACTTGTTTAATTCCAGGTCACACTATATAATCGTAGAATTGAAAAAAAAAATTACTATATAATTTACAATTGGCTACCATGCTCTTCTATCAGTTGGATTACTCCTAATTTAAAATTTATTTGTAGTTCAAAATAAGGGAACATAAAACAAAAAATGTTACCATTGACCATAAAATTAATTCATTATTAATATTTTCCAATACATTATTTTATTGATTGTAAACAGGAAATCAGGGTAACTGCATTGAAAATGTAAAATGGCTTTTTTCAGATTTTTTTTACGTACTTTCACAAAATTAATTTAACACATAATCATTGATATTTATACGGCAACACCACTAACATTACAATTGGTTAAAATGTTATTATGTACATTATTAAATCAAATGTTTAATTGTATTTATTCATTTTAGATACGGTTTGCAATTGCATCCAAATAAAACTTTCCAATACATAATTGATTTAGGCTTCAAAATTAAATACGAAGGGCAAGACATGTCAGAGGGAGACAGATGCCTAGCAATAAATCATCAGTGAAAGGAAGGAAATAATAATATTCTTCTGTTCCCTTACATGGCTGACAAATTGTTGCTAGGTGACTCTCGACATTGTTAATAGAGCTAAAGCTGATCCATCCGGCATAATCATATTGAACTGCACTAATCAACCCAATAGCTCCATCTGCTGTGCCTGTTACTTGCAGCACCATCTGTTCCTTGGCTCATTGTATTAAGCCCTTTAACTTAGCATGGTGGCAAACTGGCAATAAACCTGCCATAAGACCGACTACAGGGCAGACAGCAAAGATTGTCTCGTTTGATTCATAAAACAACAGTGGACAAGCTGTAAAAAGCCCATACTAATATTGTAAATAATTTTAAGCATCACTATTATTATTATTACTCCTACATAAGGTTAATTGCATTATTTTGCTAACCACCCAAAACACCTTAGCAACCGCATAGTTGAATGTAGACCAAGGTTTTATATATAGTGTAGTATTAGAATAGATTCAGATACCAAGTCATCAGAGATTTGTTTTATTCTGACCTTATTTTCCCCATCCTTATGCTTGGCTGCACTGCTGAAGAACTTGGAGGTTAGCTCAAGCTGTGAGCTGAAGTTCATTCTTTGAGGATGTTTGAGATCTTCTAGTGGTTTGTATCGGAGAATCGGGATTTGTTCCATAGCGGGCGGAAGGATGCTACTGTTTACTTGTGGACCCATTGCTGTCCCTTTCCACCAAGCATTCAATGCTTTTGGGACGAGACTTCTGCCAGCGAGCCTTTAAGCCAATAGAAGGTCTGCGTTGACTGGTTCTCGGTTTAGGTGGCAAGTTAGATTGCATACTAAGAGGAAGAGGAGTAAAAGCTGAACTGTCTGCCTTGGCTGAGACACCTGATTGAGCAGCTCCTGTTAGCGGTTCGGACAGAAGGCACCTGCACTCCGGTTTGAGAAGTGCGCTGTTTCTGTGCTGGGAATAATATGGTGGTGGGTTGGAATTGTTTGGAGATGTGGAGCTCCACTGGCCACTGAGACTGTCTTTATCCTCCGGCGAAGCATTTCCGATCCCACTGTCACTGCCACTGCCATTGTTACGTGTATTTTGTGGTTCTTCTTCAGGATTGTCGCTGTCAAGTTTCAGTCTCAGTTTTTCGATATAGTCCCCCATGTCGGTATAGAGGACAGACACGAAGTGAGAAATTGAGAGTGGAGTTTGAGGAAACTCCAAACAGCCTTGAGTGTCTGGATCTGGAGTGCAGGGAATCCCAAAGTGCCCTATGATGCTTTGGTGCTCCTTGTGTTCATAAAGCTCCGGATCTATGAAAAACACGTGACATAATGCCTTCAGGGTGCTTGTCTGCATCCCAGCATCAATATTTTTGGTCGTATCAACCGAGACAAGGCCAAAGAACCTGCTGTCCTCTGTGCAAATGACACACAGTGCCAGGTTCTCTGCTGGGTAAGATGCTAGAGCGACATCTCGGTCGTCACAAAGCTGAACGCAGTTGCATTTGACCCTCATCATGACCAGCGAATGGGTCTTCTGTTCAATGCCAATCTGACTGATGCATTCACGGATGGCTTGCAATGCCTCCTCCTCAGATTGTGACATTACTAGCTCCAGTTCCATGGAGTTGATGTATCCCACAATCATAGCAACGTTCAGAATGCTGGAGTCAGATACAAAGTCATTCTGACTCTGAAGGTCTGAAAACACAGAATCCTCACTTACGACTCGAGATGCATCATCCTGTGAAAGACTATTTGACCTACGCTGCTGCAACCAATAAGACATATCTGGTTCAGACAAAGGTCTTTGTTTTTTCTGCTTCTCTTGATGGGCGGTCATGGAGCCCTGATCAGAGATCTCAAAGACAGTATCAAAACTTCCAACCGACTGAAGCATCGGCTCCCTCGTGTCCATACAGTTAGGGAAAGGATCCTTTTTTCCAGGATTGAGCCATGGCAGTTTACTCTTACTCTGACAACCCAGTTCCTCGTCACTGGAGCAGGAGGCCATGGGCGGCCTGTCACCTGATGTGACCAGCAAACACAGTGATCGTGATGATGTACCAACCAGCTTAACCACAACTTCATGCAACGCCTCAGACACGTCTGTATCGTTCACACGCAAGATGCGGTCCCCAGGCCGCAGTCCGACACTGTACGCCGGACTCCCTTTTATTATTCCCTGCAAGATGCAAGGTGCTTGGCCGGCAATGGTGAATCCGTAACCAGCTCTGCCACGCTCCATCTCCACCCTGAGCACCGCCGGGCTGAAGGGGCGATCCGAATGCCTCATAGTCGACTCAGCTGGCTTCAGAACTCTCATTTTGGTGCTTGGTACTTTGTACTGGTATAGTAGTTTCGTTCAGATACAGTTGCAACCATGAACAATCATCTTGCTGCACTGCTAAGGATCAGACCTGAGGGGAGTAAAATAACTATGGTTAGAATATGAGACTTTTCATTTGTTTAAATAGTTATTAAAAAGGCAAATATTTGTGAAGTGAACTTATTTCTATAGCGTTTAATACAATAGAGATTGTGTCGAAGCAGCTTCACAGAGATAAACAGAAAAGCAGCTCAATTATAATATGTAAAATGAGAATAAAGATATAAACCTTGACCACACACACAAAAACATACCGAATTTTAAAGCAGTGGCCTGCAGGGAGACTATTTTTCAACCCCGTATTTTATTATTTGTAGCACAAACTTGAAGAGTTCATTTTTACATAAAGACAAATGCATCAATCTGATGAAAAAGCTTTGACCATTCTTATCATCTTTTAAAAACTACAAGGAGACAGAATGTATTACAAGGATATAAAATGTATTATTTTATTTTATTTAGTACACATAGTGTGGCATGTTATTATTAGTATTATTAAATTATTTTAAACAATTAGAATCAATTAAAAACTAACAATATCTTCATTTTATTTCATGCAGTGCTCTGAACTCATTACATTACAGTAGTCAACATCAAAGACAAGAACGTATATTGATTTTGCTTTAGGACAAATTTGATTAAAGGTTTTATATGTGTGTGTGTGTGTGTGGGTGGGTGTGGGTGTGGGTGTGTATGTATATATATATATATATAGTTTTTTATCACATTTACAAATATTTTAAATATATTATATTATATTTTTATTATTTAAACAATATTAAATTAAACATGATATTTTATAAAAATTCTACGAATTGTATTTTTTTTCACAACACAGAACTAAGTGGAAAAACTTACAGTTACTCAAATTGTGAAATAAGGATTAATTAGATTGCTTTAATCGCATTTCTTCACCAAAAAATATCAAAATGATAAACGTGAATGGTCTTTTTGAAAAGTAAAAGACAGATACAGAACTATCCATTTGCTCTGAGAGCTCTCGTCACATGCCAAACACTTTTCATTCACCGCATATGTAAACAAACTTGGGTTCCAAACGCACTTCTTTCACTTAAAGCCCACGTATTAACAAATGTATACATCAGCGCTTACCTGCACTCTTTTTAATTCCAAAGTTTTTCTTGATTTATTTCGGAACTCCCTTCGCACGACGGACTTAAACCACTGCCATTCACTATTGTTGCGAATACAAAGCGTCATTCTCTTGTCGCTATGGCACCGTAACGTTTGCAAACTGATATCAGCCCTCTCATTGGTCGACAGACGTGTCAATCATGTTCAATATTCAAATATATACGGCCCTCTCATTGGCGGATGGAAAAACCATGCTGTTTTTACTTTATGTTTACTATTTACTAATACTGATGCTTGTGACTGAGTGCACTTCATAGCAGACGATTATTTCGACAGTAAGAATTAACGTACATGTATTCAATAGCATTCACTGACACATTAAGTATTTAAAACAAATGCAGCTATCACAAGTAAACTATAGCAAGATTAAAAACGTCTTCTTAAAGTTGCATTCAGATAGTGTAATCTTTCTGAAATGACAGTAATTTGATATATATATAAGCTTTAAAATACAAGTTTACCGTTGCAGTGCATTTTTTTATGAATGTTGGTTTCACACACCGGGTCACCAGGTCAAGGTAGGACTTAACTCGATTATCTTTCTTTTATGAAGTTTCACTGCCATGGACTGGCCAAATGCAGCTATCACATGTAAACTATAGCAAGATTAAAAACGTCTTCTTAAAGTTGCATTCAGATAGTGTAATCTTTCTGAAATACAGTAATTTGAGATATATATAAGCTTAAAATACAAGTTTACCGTTGCAGTGCATTTTTTTAAATGTTGGTTTCTATTCATGACACCGCACCCAGGTCACCCAGGTCAAGGAGCACTAACGTCTTTCTTTCTTCTTATCAACTGAGCTTTCATGAAGCCCTGACTGGCCAGGTCATCACAGGCAAAGAAGAGAGGTGATGAAATTCATGTTGTACCGTTTGTTGCTATTAATTACCATGTGCACAATTTAAGGCACAGCAGAAAGGATTAACTATCTTGCCTGCACATTAAGAAGAATTAAAGAGCATGTGGGGGTGCATTAACCATTATCATGTTTGGGTGCAAGTCAGGTTCAATCTATCTGGCTACTTTTGGGAGTCTTTAAGGTTAATTAACAGATAAGGATAGAGATGATAAAAAAGGAGATTTCAAAACTCTAGTTTTAAACACACATGCCAAGTTCTTAAAAATGCACTCTTTCTTTATGTACAATATTGCAGAAATAGTAGGTAGTATGCCGTACTATTTTAAGTTCAGTCACTAACTTTAATTTGACAGACAATTGATACCAATAAATAAATAATTTGTTTTTTATATTTATTTATTTGTTTTCCCCCTCAAGAATATTCACATTTTTAATGACACTTTTTTGCTCTTTTACACTCTTTGGACAGTTGGACCACCTAGACATTTTTGACACCTCACAAAAATATCTAAATGACGTTTAATTCAGAAATTCACAAAGTGGTGTATTGTACTCATTTGAATGCGAATAGCATTTTTTTTCCTATTTTTGTTTATTTGAACAGATCTAAGCTAAATATGAGTGTCAGCATATAAACTGCTACTAAAACAACTGCATTTTGTAACATTTAGTAACATGTTACATTTAGCTAAATTGTGCTATGCTATAACACTGTAACGCTGAACTGTAATGCTACTAACTGCGCTAAGATTGTCCTCTACCGTTTTGAATCCTTGTCAGCCTAATTCTGTTTACATTATCTGTCTGACCTGAACTTCAGACATTCTGGAGTTTTCCTGAACACGGTATCCTTTTAAAGAATGCCTTAAAATAAATCTGAGTTATTTTATATGCCAGTCAACCATGGCTGACATTACATTGTCTAAATAATTAGCCAGGAATCCAAGACTCTTAGCGACTAACACATCAATTTAGAAATCAAATAATTCAGATTTAATAAACAACACATTTTGTGTCACATGAAAGTCACCATTTAACTTTTGAGAACTATATTTTGAATCAGATGTGGATAAATAGTGATTTCTTCAAAAGTTTCTTGTGTAGGTTACATCTGTTAACATTTTTGAATAACATATCTATTGTAGAAGACTAAACAGTGCCTAAACAGGTCTAAAATGTACAGCTAACTAGTTGGTTATAACTTTTATACTTAGCATATAGCAACACTTTCTCAGTAAAGACAATAAAGGTCCATATCCCGTATCCTGAGGTCACTGTCACTCAGTTGTAGGTGTTCCTAAACCCTTTGAGACTGCTGGGTTAGGCCAAGAAGGGGCTGATGAAGCAGGAATCATCTTCTCCAGAAGGTTCATCATTCGCTCCTGAAGCTGGAGACTCTGCACCTGCAGGAAGTTCTGCTGATGCATAACGCGGCGAACTTCGTGACATGCCTCCTCAACGGCACGGCTTATCCTGCGTTGCTCCTGCAGCATTGCATCCAGGACACGCAGCTTCTTTCGGCGCAGTGACACATGTGAAAGCCTCCGCTTCTTATATGGCTGGGACCTGCAGATGGACAGCCATGCATTTATAATTCCACAATTATGAATCTGAAATGCATCTGTGATAAGATCGAACATGTTACCTGGTCTCAAAAGAACTCTCTGAGTTCTCTGTTAGGCCTTCCACCTCATCGTTGATTTCTCTCTCCTCTGAGGAGCCAGTGTACTCGGGCAGAAACCCACTTGGCGGAGCTGACTGGGGCACAGAAGTCTCGAGCTGAGAAGTGGACGGGCCAGACGTCAAGAGGTTCGGTGGGCTCATATGGACATGGTCTGGTACCTTTGACAAGATCCTCTCAATAGATTTGTAGTACGGCCAGTCAGGTGTAGCATTGCTTCCATCTGCTGTGTACTTCAACTTCCTGTTAAAGAAAGAGATTGTTAAAGTATTCTTTGTTCACCATTGGTACAACTTCATTTGTCTCATATTGTTGTAAAATTTACTTAAACCCTGTAAGGCCCACTGTTGTAATATTACAACATCAGTTTGAGATTGATTAAAATACAGCTGCTCATGTTTTTTTTCTTCTATCTAAGACCACATTTACACAACTAATAGGTCCTATTGTTTACCCTTGCAATGCTATTGGATGCTAGATTTTGAAAATAGGCCTGTTTACCTGGACATAAACTCACACAACCTGAAAACTTCCCCATGAAACACATCATCTTGTTTTACTGGACTGCATAAATCTACATTCAAGTAAGTAAAATGCCTCAAATATTTTTGTTCTGTGATTAGTAATCACAGATCATGTAGATATTAAGGTATTGTTGAATACATTGATCATTTTAGATGTTGAGCTTGTTATGTCAGTATTATAATTTTACAACACTGGGTTAAAGGGGTAGCAAAATTTGCCTGTGCACATTACATGGATTAATTGTGCTTCTCACTTGTTCCACATGAAAAAAAAATACTGCTAGAAATATATAGTTTTAGATCATTCACGTTTTAAATGTTAGTTTTTTGTTACCTTTTTGAGATTCAATCAAGATTTTATGATTATTAAATAAGTTCAAGTTGAAGAATACATTATTTATTTTAAAATGTTAAAGTATTTGTGTAGCAATATTTTATTTGTATCTTATCATTTATAAAATGTCCTGTTTTTTTCTAGGCAATGCTTGTTTGCCCAAATATCTGCTTGCTGCATGAGGGACCGGTGATAATGTTCTGGAACGTGGGATTGGTGCTATTAGATAACATGATAACTAAAGGAGACAATATGCTATCAGACTGTATTGTGTGAATTCTGTGGAATGGGTGAATTCTTTCAAATGTGTAAGTATGATTGGGGTTAATTTGAACTCATATTTTTAGCCTGGAAAATAATCATTGGTTTTTGCTTGTTTGTTTTCATTTTAGAATGTCAGCCAAGAGAGACTGTCTCGTCATATGTGTGATGAGACATCACTGATATCACTGATACCGTGCAAAATGGGAACAGTGACTTTGAGATGGACTCTGATACAAGAAAAGAAAGTTTTGATGTATGTTTTAAAGCTTTCATTCAGTTCATCAGGTCTTGTAAATATAATATGAACATATTTTTATAATAAATGTTTTTTGTCCATAAAATATGACTTATTTTATAATTGTATGACTATTTGTGTGTGTGTGTGTGTGTGTGTGTGTGTGTGTGTGTGTGTGTGTGTGTGTGTGTGTGTGTGTGTGTGTGTGTGTGTGTGTGTGTGTGTGTGTGTGTGTGTGTGTGTGTGTGTGTGTGTGTGTGTGTGTGTGTGTGTGTGTGTGTGTGTGTGTGTGTGTGTGTGTAGACTATTGTAATGGGGTTACAGAAACATTACACCCTGCAAAGGACCTTTAGATGCTCTCTGTTTGTTCAGACAGTGAGTAAAATCACAGAAATTATGTTACCCAAGAGTCCAACATTGCGATATTACAACATTTCCCTAAAAACTGACTAAAATGTAAAAGCCAATTTATTTCTGCATTGGAGGCCATCTATAACAACATAAAAAATGTGAAGAAAGAAATCTATATTTGGGTCTTTCAGGGTTTTTAAGAGAATTAATCAGAAATGTTTGAATCAAGTCATTACCATACAATCTGCACTGAAAAATGTGATATTACTGTGATATTTTAGAGAAATTATGAGGGAATTTAAACTATTTTTAAAAGCTGTTGTAAACACTTACCCATAGTTGTTTAGTGTTCAACAATAGCTGAAATCGGCATAAAAAGGCCAGTAATAAATCTCACACATGCAGTGGTCATAATACATGTTCCTCTGAATAAACAGAATACAAATATTATGAGTGCTTCATATATCTATGGAGCCTGCAACATAGACCACAAAAACTAAAACGTGTAGAATCTTACTATAACTCTTTTGTACATTGTATGCATTGTGCAGGCTATATTTTATAGCCTGGTGTTTATTATGTTTATGAATATGTAGCAGTAGGCTACTGTACACCACTGCACCTAAAACCTTTACCCACCGCAACATTTGTGTTTACTGCGATACGTGACAAAGTGATTGTGATTTGATTCACGTTGTTTTTATGTTGTCTTATGGTGTGTTTTGCGTATTTGCGGTCTTTGTTTGTTACTACTTGAATTCGATATCTTGAGATCGTCAAACTGGCATGTGTTTTATTTTAGAATGGTTTTGACTGCATTGCCGTCCTCCAAGCGCTTCCCCATCACTAATATACCTCACTGTTTTCTCAAACCGAAAGCATGCATAGTTCGCTTGTTGCGGACACTGCGCCTGACGTAAATGTCATCATCATCAGCCCAGTCCGCTGCTGCCGCGTGTAGCCTGATTTTCCGCGCGAACAACAGCGCGAATGCAACGCAAGCAGATAGTGCGCATGCGTAGATCGCTTGTATCCGAGCTTAAAGCCAGTGCGGTACGCTTTGAAAGACTTGCGCGCAAAGCTGAGCGAAACGAAAAAAACGATGTATACCTGGGAATTTATCTTAAATTAATACACTTGAAGTTTACGAAGTAGTAAGAGATGATAAACAGATTATTGATATGAATCTTTGGCCCTTAAGTGGAAAGACAGAGCGACAAATAGCTAGCTAAGCTAGACACTAAAGTTAGATAGATAGACAGACAGACAGATAGATAGATAGATAGATAGATAGATAGATAGATAGATAGATAGATAGTTACTTGCCTGAATTGGAAAGTCATGTTGGTAATCTTCATCTTAATCTCTTCCCTGTGTCGCTGTTCGCCAGTTAATTCGTAAAGTTGCTTAGCCATTGTCTCGTAGATCTTAGCATTGCGCTTAGCCTTCTTTAGCTCTGTCACATACTCTTCCCAAATGTACACAAGAGCTTTCATCTCAGAATCCGTCCAGTTACGAGCCCTCCTGTGCTTCTCGTTCGAGCCAGGCAACGTGTAATTAAAGCAGAGGTCCTCAGAGGCCATTTTAAGAACAGATTATGTACCTTTCGCTCGAGTTTATGATTTAAGCTTGGTTCTTTCTCAGTGCAGTCTGTTTTCCTGGTCTTACTTTGCTTTCTCAAGCATGTGCTTGTGTGTGCGAGAGACAGGCCTCTGCTGCCCTTCCCCCCATGCTTAGTTAAGAGGCCTCAAAATGGAACCTGGAGGGCTGGAGCTATCGCTTTAAAAGCTTTTAAAGAGGGAAGTTCGTCAGCATGATGTCAAGTTACCCTGGCAACAGCCCGTTAAGGCCCTCCTCTTCTAGCCAAACCCTTCCCCTTCTCCTCTACTCTTTTGTCTCTGTCAGTCTGCAGCAAAAAGCTTTTAGCTGAAAGCCAACAAAGTGGGTCGGGCAGGCAGAAAATCTGCATGTGAAATACGACTCCTCTGGAGACCTAAAGCAGCAGAGTGTGCTGTTGCCCAGGCAACCGGCCTCTCTCCAGACCACTTAGTCCCAGCGTTTATGAGCTTAAAAGCTTTTAATAGAGAAGAGGCTAGAGGGACATCTCAGAGAAAGTGCATTTGCACTTGATATAATGCCTTTAAAAGTCCAAGAAAATGAGATTGTTTTGGTGTCAGATCCAAAAATGAGCAGTCAGGCCGATTTGGCTTTAAACTCGGCCTAAAAAGGTTTTGGAAAGATGCACGTTCATTTTGCAGGCATGTTGCAGCACAAAATTTGTTTAGGTTAGCGTAATTACCCCTCTGGCCCTGAGCACTTTTTTACCACAGTACATTTGCCCTCAAACACTTCCTCGACTCTGACCGCACCCGAGTGTTTTCAGATTACTAGATCTTCTAGCACAGCTACAGGGGGTCTCGGACAGGACATTGGGGTAGTGATTTGGGGGGGGGGGGCAGGGTTTATTTTTTGACAGATTACCAGCTGGGATGACACACGGTGCATGTGCTTCTTTATGGCTAACTCAGTGTTAACCGCATTATGTGCTTCGCCCATCTGTCTAGACACGTCACCTTCACATCAACTTCACTCTGTTAAAAGACATTTAGAGACATTCCAGACTGACATGACCACAGATATACATTACGGGGAAGGACAGCTTGGCTTCATAATCATTCAACCGCATTACACCAATTAATATATTAAAAACATCTATCTATCTATCTATCTATCTATCTATCTATCTGGAACCAGATTTATGCCAAACCCTATCTAGATAGATTAAATAGATATATATATATACATACACACACCACACACACACACACACACACACACACACACACACACACACACACACACACACACACACACACACATTTTGAGATTCATACCACCAAACCCTTTGCTCTTTGAATTTGTTCTGATACACTCAGGGTTATGTAACGTATAACATGAAAGCAATAATTAACAAGCTGGATCATCTGCCTGTAGAGGAAATGCCCTGGACCACCAGATGGTCTGTTAATTTTGTGTCATGATCAAATTTTAATTCAGAGAGAGAGCAGCCCATCCTATTGCCATCCTTAACAGTCTAGTGCTGATTTTGGGCCATTTTGAGAATATTGCCATAAAATGGCTGTCTACCAACAGCCTTGTCAAGTAATAATGCTTCTTTGGCACATTTTGTGAAATTATTATGGAAAATAATTGTTTAATATTTACAACATGGTGCATAATAAATTGCTATCATTAAATTGTGTTATATAATGGGTATTTTATCATTCATAGCAGGCCATTGAGTAAGTGTGGATCCTTCCTATTCTTTTGATTATCTTAGTTGAACATCGCCCCCTACTGAGTCAAATATTTAGTGCCTGACTGACAAAAGTAAACTATGCAAAAAGGGCCACATTTTAATGTGACAAAAAAACTGCGCAAAAAAATGAACCCAAACCAGCATTTCCTTTAATATTTATTCAGTATTCCAGCAGCTATGTAATATGCAAGAGTTGTTTTGTACATTTTCTATTATACAGCAACATTAGTTCTCCTAGCTCCGTTCTCTGTCTTCACAGTTTTCATCCTGCCAGTGGTGCCATTTTCACTGTTGTCTCCATAGCAACTATCATGAGGAACTTGGCTGGACCATAAATCAAATCATACAAGTGCAATAAAAGGAATCAAAAACTTCACAGTGGAAAAAACCTAATAGCTTATAAGAAAAAGTTAAATCAATTAAAAGTATATTATAAAAAATGATACAAGAAAAAGAAATACTCATTTACTTCCACAACATGCTTCTGGATGCAGGGGGAAAATAATTGTGTACATAAAACACATACATACAGCACATCAACAATAAATGTAAGCTTACACATCTGCATGTACATACATGCAGTCGTTTCTTCAACAGCTTTGTAAACAGGTCCACCACAGACCTACCGAAAACCGACCAGAAAGGCAACCGGAGATAGTTTGTCCACAGGATACAACTTCAACAGGGTAGGTTAGTTGCTCTTCATAACCATTTAAAAGGCCCACAGCTTCAACTTTGGAGAATCTAAACCTTGATGGTTCCTAAACTGGTGATAAAAAAACAACAACAAAAAAACAACCCACTATAATTGAGCTTGGCTCAGTTTGCGCACAGGCCCTGTTTGTAATTCTTCGCTCTCCGACAGCAAATCCAATCACTAAGAAATGAGTTTTCACTCAATTTGTACATTGTCCATCCGTTGGCCTCCAATCTCATCTTGGCTCAACATTTCTTTAATACTGATCAACAAAGCAGTTTACACTGAATGTCTCTTTCAGTCCCCGGACAGAGATTGGTTTCCTTCCCAAAATCAATGACAATGCAGGTTTCTCGTTTCGACATTATAAAATAATGCAAGATACAATAAAATAAGTACAAATATAAGTGGTTAATGTAAATACTGCAAACATTTTGAAAACTATGTCGTCAAATAAATACCGTGGTTGTTACTGGAATGTATATGTTAACAAGTGCCACTATGAGGCAGTAAACATTCACGTTCCAGCATCTAAAACTGCAACTGGAGCTTCAAAGTTAGCAACAAGTGGCGGGCCTCGGTTACACCGAGACGTAATCGCCCCTGCGCCGAATGATACACCTACATGCACAGAAGTACCTTTGTTTGCGTACCCTTCACAGAACTACAATACATTAAATGGTTGAACAGACACCGGCAGTTCGGTTTTTCGTCCATGTCTGCAGCCCACTAGCCACAAAATTGCACCGTACCAAATCTAGTTTCTGTGGGGAGGACGCTAACATGAATTTTCAAAAAGACAACGGCTCCACCAGAATATCACGCACAGTGCAATGTTGTTTGTAAATGACAGCTCTTGCAGCTGGCCGTCCCACTTCTGACAGGCTCATACAATTTCTTTAGCAGTAGGAGGGCTAATATCACTGGAAAAAACTGAGCGATGATGACTTCGAAACCTTTAAACTTTGTGTTTTCTGATTTCGAAAGTGTCTCAGGCATTCTGAGAAACAAGAGCTGGGAATTGAATTCAGATTTGGCAACACTAACACAAAAAAAACATTCAGTCTTTGTCGTCCGACTTGAATTTTCAGTCCCTCAGACACTCGTCCTCAGTGATGCCTTGCGCCCTCAGCTCTTCCAAGACGTTGTCAAGGTGACCGGAGTCTGGGTAACCGTGGCCGGTCAGGTTGGAGCCAAACTCGGTCTTGTGATGTACCTCGTTCCAAATGACCGTATCCGTCTCGCCCGTGGTGCTGGATGTGCCCACTGAGAAGATCAGCCGGCGGTCCCAAGCGACCAGCAACAGCTTCAACACCTATCAGAGCAGGAATTGTTTAGAATAAAAGCAGAAGAATGTGTAAATTAAGAAGAGGAGTAAGTCATGGTATCTAAAGGCGTTTTAAGGCCCTTTTAAAGACCTTACATCCTACACTGTAAAATGTCTATTTAAAACAAAAATGTATCCTCTTACTTAATGGAGTCAAGATTATAAATGATATATATATATATATATATATATAGAGAGAGAGAGAGAGAGAGAGAGATTACATTTTAGACTTGTATTTAATTTATATTTAATTAAATCATTGCCTTTTGAAGTTTAATAACACATTAAGCCATATTGCGATTCCTATTTTTCCATCCCTAAATTTAAGACCTTTTGAAAGTATGAACACTTTTCTTATGTTAAGATATTTAAAGGGATGCTTCACCCAAAAATGAATATTTTGTCATCATTTACATGCCCTTATGATGTTCCAAACCTGCATTAATTTCTTTTTTTGTTGATATTTTGAAGAATATGGGTAACCAAACTGTTTCTGGAAGCCACTGACCTCCATAGCAAAGAGAAAAAAAATATATTATGGAAGTCAGTGGCTGCCGGCAACTGTTTGGTTACCAACATTTTTCTAAATATCTTTTGTGTTTAACAGATGAAAGAAATGCATATAGGCTGACAGAATTAAAATTTTTGGGTTCCCTATCCCTATACTACAGTAGTCAACATTAAAGTTGGATCAAAAAAGTTCAAAGTTGTCCTAAGACAAGAACTGGTATTGTTTTGGTTTTAGGACAACTTTGATGAAAGCTTTTGATCCACTTCAAATGTTGACTTCTATATATAGTTTTTTTAGAACCTTAAACTAAATGTAAGATTTTTAAGGACGCTCAAGGACCGTATAAGAGGATGAAAGAGATTGTGTTTGCCAATGTCTGGAGACTCACCAGGCGGCCTTTCTCACTGTCAGGGAGGTAGCAGTGTCTTGGAAATCCACGGGCTGTGAAGGGCTTCCCGGGGCTGGGATGCTCTGGACCCTAAAACAATCATAGACAGAGCCGTTTAGACCAACATTATGGTTATATAATGTATGCATGGCATTATATAACACTGCAGCAGCTCAACATATGATGTAGGTGGCACAAATGCCAATGTGAATGAATGCTCTGGGCAGCGCAGTGGTTTGAAACAAGCTCTAAATTAAGAGTCTTGCCTGAATGCCAGGGGGTATGTTGTAGATAATCCGGATGGTTTTGCAGTCAGGGTGTCCAGGAAGGGAGTGAGGAATCGCGTGGTATTCCATCTTTCCTGGTGGCTGGTTGCCGGTTTTAACTCCGTAGATGGTCTTGCAGGTGGGACACTGAAGGCTGCCGTCTTTGTTGCCGTTGTTGTACATGGCCACCAGGCACTGCAGGTGATACTGATGCCCACACTGAGACAGACGACCCACTGACTCTGCTCGAGAAATGCCACCGACACCTGGGCCTTTATAGCCAGATGGGCCATAGAGAGACTCCATACAGATCGTACAATCCTAAAAAAAATCAAATTAATAGAGAAAAAGAGAGTAATCATTGCATTAAGTTTAATGAATCTAATGAAAGATAAAATAATTATTTAATACAAATAAAAAAAGTATTATATTTGAATTACAATTATTTAAATAATTTAAAAAAGAAAATGAATATTTGAATCATGTATATTTACCTCCTCAGGTGGGTTGCGGACTTTCTGGAGATATCTTCTAACAACTTCTTCTGAAGTTCTACCTGCTCAAATGAAAGAAAACGTTCAATCAAATAAGGATTTAGAGAAAGATAAAGATGGGACATGATACATAAATATAAATATTTTGTTATATATATATATTGTTTATACATAGACTACTGATCTAAAGTTTGGAATAAAGATATTTAATGCTTTTGAAAGATACTTCTAATGCTTACTTAGACTGCACTAATTTGATTAAAAATACAGTAAAAAGAGTAATAGTGTGACATTTTATTTAACTTCTGTGATATTTGTATTATTATTAAATAATAATAAAGTAAATACTAATAATATTTCACAATATTAATACAATTTTTTATTGTGTTTTGAAATATATATATATATATTCATTTTTGTAAGTAATTGTAATTTGCATTAAACTGTCTTTGCTCCTTGCCTTTGCGGGCCTGCTTCTTTGTAGTTTTCCGGCAGCAGTGGCCGAGGCCTGGCACAGGTTTGATGTCGCTCTTGCTGACAGCTGGGGGGTGGAGCACAAGTTTGGGTGGGCGGGTCAAGCAGACCGGGAGTCCAGCGGCGCTCATTAGAATCCCAGTGATACCTAACCAATGAGAAGAGACAATTTCATCTGTTTTGTGTCCGTCTATTTTTAGGTTCATTGTCTTCAGTTGTAAAATTATCCCAAATGTTACTATATTTAATCATCACAGTCACTATTTATAACTTATTTGCATATTGTTTCTCACCTGCTAAAGCTGGATGGACTGGACTGGATCCATTTAAGTTCTTCACTGGGACGGTGGGGACTCTATAAAGACACACACAAAAAATAAGACATGAAACACATGCTTCCACTACGCAAGCAACCACTCACTAATTAGAAACACCCACACACACACACCTCAATGGTCTTATCGATAATCATAATCTGGATCCAAACAGAAATAACCATGTTGTTGTCACAGCTACACCTGCTTGCGTATCACCCCCATCCTGACCTGCAGACATGCCGAGTCACGCCGCAGTATGTAAACCAGGTCACACCTTCTGTCAAACCCGCTGCTGCCACTAACAAAACTGGCACGGAGTCAGCAGACATTTACATTTATGCATTTAGCAGACGCTTTTATCCAAAGCGATTTACAATTGCATTCAGGTTATACATTTTCATTAGTACGTGTGTTCCCTGGGAATCGAACCCACAACCTTTTGCGCTGCTGACGCAATGCTCTACCACTGAGCCACACAGGAACACAGCAGTGTGTGCCGCACATCAAAACCTCACATGACCAGACAACCTGTAGTCCATATGAGGGGATTTTCAGATTGCCAGAGTGTACTTGGTCAAACATTTCCAGTTCATCTCACCTCAACATTACAGAACATCTAAGGTAAAAACTATAAAAGTTAAGCAACAGTGATATTTTGAACAACCAAAAACGACTAGTAAAGACAACTAACCAAACCAAACGACAATAACCACTAATACATGACACTGTATTCTATTGTTCGAAACTTTTGGACACCTTATAATTAAGGGTTGGCTGTTAAAAACGATTAAAGAACTATTAGCACACCAATTACTGAATGAACAAGACAATAACATGTTCAAAGATACTCACTGTTCGACCTTGATAACAGTCATGCCTCAACTATTCCGATGATCTCCAAAGAAAAAAATTGAGTTTAATAGGAAACACTCAAGAGCAATGTTTGGATTCTGCCTTGCATTCTGCTCTCAAACTTCTTCAAGGTAATGTTTGACAGTCTCTGTAGTCAGATTGATTTGTTTTTCCCTCTAGAGAGCCTGGAATCAATGTAGTTTTGTTCACATATATGCCCACTCTTTCTCAGAGTTGTTCTTCTGCTGGATGAGGTTGTCAGCCGTCGCTCTTATAGTGCTAATCCCTCGAGTTTCCATCTGTTGACGAGCAGCTAGGAGCGTCCACGTCAGGGAGACCCGGGATTACCTCTCAACGTCACACACTGACACACCGCCATAAGATTCCATCACACTGGCACATAGTGCAAGATAGCTGCTTACACACACACACACACACACACACACACACACACACACACACACACACACACACACACACACACACACACACACACACACACACACACACACACACACACACACACACACACACACACACACACACACACACACACACACACACACACACACACACACACACACACACACACATCCATTCCATACCATGTGTGCGTGCTGCACGAGTTCAAACGTTTTGGTCGTATATGAGCATGCACAGACAGTGACTATATTGACACAGAAACAAGGATAGATATGGATGAATCCCACAAAATCTTTCATGAACACACCGAGGGTCTTATTTCACTCCAAATTAAAAAGAAAGAAATAAAATAAAAAATTATATTTTGTAAATTAAAAAAAGATTACATCTGTGTCTGTCTGTCTTCAGTTTCATCTTAAAATATATTCAATCAGAAACACAAAATTATAATATTTCTAAATATTATTTATTTGCTGTGTTTTTGATCAAATAAATGTAGCAACTGTAAAAAATGTGACCTTTGGGACTTTTATTAAAATCCAGATAGATAGATAGATAGATAGATAGATAGATAGATAGATAGATAGATAGATAGATAGATAGATAGATAGATAGATAGATAGATAGATAGATAGATAGATAGATAGATAGATAGATAGATAGATAGATAGATATACACACACAAATATATATATATGCTAAATAATTAGTGTTATTGTTATTTATATTATTATATAGTATTTTATACAAATATATTTTATTATTTATATTTATTTATTAATTTACACAACTTATACTTTATAAATAATTAATATTATTACTATTACATTAGTGGTGTCAAAATTAGCAAGTTAACGCAGGAGATACATTTTTTCAGATTAACGCGTTACATTTTTTTAACGCAATTAACGCAGGGGTCGGGGCTAGGGTTGGCCGCCCCATTCACAACTGCTGCCTCCAGGAGCGAGTCAAACGACCTTTATCATTTAATATCAAACAGCGAAAGAAACTGCGTGCATGCAATGTCCTAGTTGTGCTGTCAGTTAAGGTATGTTACCAAAAAGGCGATGTTAAAAACTGCAAGACCATTGTTTTGTAACGGTCCAATCCTGGTACGAGATGTTTGGAAAGCAGAAGTGATGAGGGAAAATCTTTATCACAGTGCTAAAGTGTATCTTTATGATGCTGATAAGAGAATGAGGATAAACCATGATGTCATAATAGTCATTAACCATTACGTCTGTCCTGAACAGCTGTGTTGTCTGTCCTCACACCGGCCTGAAGTGTCTTTAAGAATAAATGAGAGGCGTGTGAACGTGTGGCGTTGTGACTACGTGCTAATAGGAGTGTGTTTAAGGGTTATACAAGCGAAACACTGAGACACAGATGACCGGATGTGCTGGGGGGGGGGGGGTGAAAGGAGAAGACCGGCAAATCTCAGTCACGTTTGCTGCTGGCTAATCTAGCTAATCTATCATAAAACCCATATGGCTGCAGGCCTAAGCACAACTCACCTAACTCCCCCAATCAAACCACGGCTTGTAGTCACTTACTGACGAACATGAAGACAGCAATGAAGGAGGGGAAACACGGAGCAGGTGAAGAGGGCAGGAGGCAGGGAATCTCGAACGTCAAGCCTGATGAACAAACTCACTAGCACGACCCTTGACCTTGATCTGGTCACAATCCTTTTTACTTTTCAGCTTGTTTGAAGGAGGCACTGTCAATTGAATCCCATTTGCCTGCACTTTTGTTTCTGTTATAGGCAGACTGATATATTTCTGTGGGCTTCACATTTTATTAAAATACTGTGAGATCAGATGGTAATACCATGTTATTTTTATATAAATCATGATGCTGAAATGGGTTGGGAATGTAATTTTGTTTTAAATAAGCTGTTTATGTTCACCAAGGTTACATTTATTATATCAAAGATACAGTAAAGCTGTAATATTGTGAACAGTATTCTCATATTTTCTATTTGAATGTAATTTATTCCCATTTCTCGGTTTCAGCATCATTACATGTCACATGATCCTTCAGAAATCATTCTAATATGAGGAGTTGTTGCTCACTTAGGAAACATTTCTGATTATTATAAATATTGAAAACAGTTGCGCAGATTAATTTTTTTGTGGAAACCTTTTGTTTTCAGGAGTCTTTTAATGCATAGATGTTTAAAAGAACAGCATCTATTTGAAATAGAAATGTTTTGTAAAATAATAAATGTCTTGCTGAAGAAAAGCATTAATTTCTTTTCAAAACATTTTTGAACTTAAACTTCTGAAAGTAGTGTAGCATATTATGTGCATGGTACTTCAAAGAATACCATAGTATATGCCCAAAAGCATAATATTAACATGGTTCCATTTACAAAAGAAACTAAAGTTTTCAAAGATCAAAGAGGTTTAAAGGTGAAGGTTCATATTAGAGAAAGAGACTTCTCCTGAGTGACGTCAGGCTCAATTAGCGTCCAGCTACAGGTGCCATATGGGAGCACTGCTTTCACACGAGACACAACGGACCGAAACCCACCTCAAAAAACTAAGCATGACTGAAAGAAGAAGTGAAAACACTGCTCAGGGGGATAATCAGTGTCCGTCAGAAAAGCCACGATCCAGTGGTGGCAGAAACGCAAGTGAAACGGAATTAAAAAGAACAACCAAATGTGCAGTCGTTACCACAAACAACTCATTTTCCCCATCAGCTAAGCATCTGTAAACTGCCCAGCTGAACTCACACTCGCCCTGATGTAGGAACAAAACAAATACACATTTTACACACCTTTACTTTGTACAATGAAAAACATATACACAATATAATTAAAGCAAAATAGCTTTCTACACTGTTTTTAAGATCTAGAAGTGCAATATCCAGACATTTCTCAGACTGTCCAAACACAGAGAGAATTTTCTTTCTAGCGCTCTCTAGTGGATTAATATATAAACTCCTGTTGAGGAACGTTCAGGGTTCTGCATCTGTCGCACCAAAGAAAAACACTTCTCATCTGTAATAACTCATAAAGACATTTGGGAGGGTTTAGGTCTTGGAGGTCTGTAAGCCATTAGCATTCACATTCAATTTTAAGGAAGTGACTCAGCAGCAGGCAAACAAAACCCATATGATGCAAAAGTTACCATGTTAGTAAGTTATGTTATGACACTAGCTTCAGGTATGCTTTATATATTTGTGCATTTATTCCTGTCCTTGGACTTTGTAGGTGCATTACTGTACTGTAAAGATAATTTTTGTTTGTTTGCACAAACTGAGATAATTTTCTGTTTTAATAAATAGCACAGATGCTGTAAGGAACCTTGACTTGTATTTAACCTGGAGCATTCCTTTAAACGTATCAGCACAAGAAATGCGTTTTCTATCTGTCAACTGTCCCGAGATGCGAGTGAAGGTCTTGGATCAGCGTGCAGTAGCTCTTGTAGTGAAGACGAGATGCGCTGAAGTGAAGCCGCTTTGAGAGAGTGAAAGAGAAAAGACGCGGTCCAGCTGAATCACTCACGCTGTTTTCAAATGACTGATTAAATCTGATATTTGTGTGGATTTATTTACTCATCTAACCTACATGCTATATTCAATAAATGTTTCCCTCATTATAAACTCGAAAATGAGTAAAACTATGCGATGTACACACAAATTCAGGACCTGATTAAATATAACTCTATTATACAGAGATCTGTGAAATAAAATTCCATGACTTTTACAAAACTTTTCCAGGCCTGGAAATTGGCGTTTTAAAATTTCATAGCTTTTCCAGGTTTTTTATGACCGTACAAACCCTATAAAAGCAACTGATGCACGCTTTCAATCACTAAAGATTGGTCCTCGCCCTCGTCTGATCACATGCCGGATCCGTTACCCCGCTTTATTCCGGGACCTTTCAATTTACAAATTAGCACTGGGCTACCTTATTAAAAGTATTGCTCTTAACAGACCTGTGGGTTTTGTATCACTAGTGCAGTGTCCGTTCTCGGAGCATATAAACCCTGCCCGCTTGAGGCGCGCCGCTTCCGGCTCGCGCTGTTCTGTCGTTTATTAAAAGTTTATCAATTCTGAACATGTCGCGTGTCTATATTGCACCAAAATGCAACACTGCACTCTCTTGGGGCCGCAGCAACACACCCGCCACGCGTGAAGTCGATTGGATGAACAGTTCTCGACATAATAAAAATGCAAACAGACAGACAGATGCACAGAGATTCCTGCTTTTATTAGAGAGAAGAATATGTTCAGCCCCTCACTCCGAATATTTGGTGTTGATTACTACCGAAGCTTCGAAGCTCAAAAAATGGTATTCGGCCCAGCTCTACTGAATTCCAGAAGTAGAATTTGGTTAATCCGCTTTCACTTCAATGACAGAAGCACGTGTGCCACATTAACCTAAAAACAGTCTGAAATCTGAAATATTTCTGATATTTCCAAATGTAGGCCTACACTAATGTTCAATAGTTTGGGGGGTAAATTATTTAATGTTTTTAAAAAGTCTCTTACACTCAACAAGGCTGCATTTATTAGATAAAAAATACAGTAAAAACAGCAAAATTGAGAAATATTATTACAATTTAAAACAACCATTTTCTATTTTTAATATATTTAACATTTTAATTCATAACTGTGATGCAAAGCTGAATTTTCAGCATTATTAGTCCAGTCTTTGATGCATCAGAAATCTTTCTAATGTGTTGTTTTGGTGCTCAAATAACATTTCTTCTTATCAATGTATAATTTTTTTGTCAGCATTCTGTGACAGAATCACAAAAACAGCATTTAATTTAAATATGTTTTTTCCCTAGTTTTGAGCAACTGCTGGATATTATATTTATGATTCAGCATGCTTGTAAAAATCTAAACCCCATCCTGTGACTTATCAGTATGCCAGAGCATGGCTGAATATGTTGTTTGTTGGCTCACTTCACTTTTCATGGCTCATTCCTCATCCCAGTCATATGCCACTACGCATATACTTAAACCGGCGCTCCTCCACAGTCTGAGACAGACGTTTGTGTCTATAGGACCGCGTCTGAGTCTCACACACACTCAAAACAAACACTTGCTCAATCAAGCAACTATTCCCAAACCTCCTACACTACCGAATCTCATATACCCCTCCTCTGTCTTTCCACTAACACCCCCCCTAACTGCATTGTGTTGCAAATTCAAAACCCAAGCTGCCGACTGCCAACAAAGGTTGCCTTGGATACACACTCAGCGCACACACACACTCTCCAAAACGCTCGCACAATGGAGCTAAAGGGGCCCTCAGGAATGAACGGAGCCTGGGAACGGGGAACAGGCAGAATGAAGGAGGGGGACTCTAATGAACGAGACTGACCTGTTGACACTCGTGGTGGACTCCCATCGACCAGCTATGTCTAGAAAGCTTCCCTTCATTAACTATTCTCTTGCATTCTCACATGGAACCCACAGACCACACAGCTTTTTAAGTGATGGTATTTAATGTGACATACATTATCGTTCCAAAGTTTGGGTTGGCAAGATTATTAAATATATTTTTTTTAATTACTACTCAAGGACACATTAAATTGATCAAAAGTGACAGCAACGACATTTATAATGTTACAAAATAAATATTTATGAATTGCTTGTTGTATTCCTCATTTGGAAGTCGCTTTAAAAAAGCATCTGCGAAATTAATAATAACACTGTAAAAAAAAAAATGTGTTTTTACAAAATAATTTTGGCATCTGTGGTTGCCAGAATAATTTGGTAAAAAATACTGAAAAACTGTAAACACATTTACAGAACAAAACTGTAATTTACACAATAAGGACATTTGAATGTAAATCACTAAATTCAACAACACACACTGCTATTAAAATCTGTTTTGTACCTTTAACATACTGACAACCACCATAATAATGCAGGTGGTAAAAGAGAAAGCCACATGAAGATCGAAAGCTCATCACAAGCAGAAGTATAGAATAATATATAGAAGGTGCACAGAGTCATTCACGCAAACACAAAACACCATCATGGTAACACACATGATACTTAAATAATGCAATAAACTTTCATTAAACAACAGAAGATGTAACATAAAGCCCTAATATACATAACTGATAACAAAAACTATTAAAAAACATGATTATTTAAACAAAATACTTTCAAATGTGGAGTGTCACGCAGGGAATTTACACGCTGTACAATTGATTGTAAATTATACATTGATTTGTTATTTTTTACTTCTAAAAACTGTACAATTAACAGCATTTTACAGTAAAATTACATGAAATGTCTGTTTAGATCTTTTACAGTTTTTCTCTGTATATAGTACGGGAACTTACTGTTAACATATTAACAGTTTTTTTTCAGTAGCGTTTTTATAAAATTTTACAGTTAAAATTACACTTATTATTTACAGTGAAGTGTAAATGAAATTAAATATTCTTTCAAACTTTCTATCCCGAAAGAATCCTGAAAAATTATGTTTATTATGTTTTCCACAAAAATATTAAGCAGCATAACTGTTTTCAGTGTTGATGACAATAAGTAATGTTTCTTGAGCATCAAATCAACATATTAGATTTTTTTTCGGTCATGTGTAGGGCTGTGAATGGATAATGGACCAACTACCGCCGGTGGCGCGGTGTTGTGATATATATATATATATAATTCTGAAATGCAAAAATAAATAAATGAGGCTCAATCATCTATTAACAAACGTGCGTGTTTATTTTAGCACTTCCGTCAGTGAACACTCAGCCTGCAAAACACTAAAATAAATAATAAATAATACAGTTAAATAGGAAAGTAGCCTTAAATAAGAAAGTTAAATACACCCTGTGACCCTGTCTACCTCACGCGAGCGGCGCGGCGAGAACCCATTATAATCAGTGATGCTGTCTACACCAGATGCGCGATACAACACGACAAATCCCTCACAGTAAACTGCCTCGTCCTATTTATGACGTACTGACACAAAGTTCAAATATCCTGTAGACAGACTCAACCTGTTGTGTTGCGACGCGGCGTCCGGTTTAGACACGGTTCACTGTTCCGCCACCAAGCAAGTGGGCGCGTTAACTCCTCGTCTGCTGCACGTGCTCTCTGTGGTATAGGAATCGCGGCGTATGTTGCCACATTTCTTGTTAACATCTTCCATTTACCGCGGTCTCGTTCGTATTTGGCCAGTTTGGAGAAAGCCTCACCAATACACACCTGACCATTATTTCAAATTAAAGTTGGGACTGATTGATCTGCTCTGATGTTAAAAGTTGTGTGTTCAACATTGAGGGCCATTCCAATGTTACATTTCAAGTAGGAAGTGGGAGAATTCTGCCGTACCAAGTACCGAGGTCCGATCCCAAAAGTAAAATGAGAAAAGAGAGTCGAAGCTGGGGAGGTTCAGGTTCTGACCAAGCGCTTAAAAAAACTACAGGCCAGCAGTGCTAAATAAAATGTACTTTCTTTTAACAGGCCTAAATGTGTCAACATTTCAAGTATTCTTGAAACACAAGTTCCCTTTCTTCAAAAATAAACTATTACAGAAGTGAAACCGTTTCACATCACAGCACAGGCCAAGATAACACAAGACAACAAATGTACTAGTAATCTATAACCACAAAAAGCTAATATATGGGACGTATTGGATTCCAGTTCTCCAATGTCATGGTTATGTTACAGCAGTTTAAGTAAAATGTGTTCTGAAAAGAGCAATAAATGTGAGCTAACTATCTCTGTGTACACATCCCAGAGTGACCGTCTTTCTGTAAATATTCAAGGTTTTGACATTTGAAGTGAAAGAGGTTGAAATCAAGCCAAGACATTTTACAATCTCACACTGCAAGCACAAAATTTGGTCTTCACCAGTATGCAAGATGCAAGCACAAGCGAGATGTAGTCAAATTATCCATTGTAAATAGTGTGTAACGATCCATGAAGCACATTTTAGAAGTAACTTTCAAACCAAGGGTTTTCTGTTGTGCAACACGGCAAATCAGCAAAAGCAACTTGAACATGAGTGAAATCTCTGTGTTGGGATACTTTTGGCCTCAGGCGAAACTCAACTTTATGACAGACTGATCCCAGAAGAACTGTGGCAACGTCTCCAAGATGCTTCAAGAGACCTTCCTGCAAAGCGACCTGAAAAACAATGCACAAGTGCACCGAGGGCAAAAGCTGCTTTATATGCAAAGGATGTTTACACCAAATGTTGATTTAATGTAGTTAATATAAGATAATTGATAAAGAAAGTCTATTTATGACATTATTTTTGACAGCATCCTCATTTTACCGTATTTGTACACAAGTGCTTAAAACTTCTAACAGTACTGTAGCTTTGCAGGAAGGTCTCTTGAAGCATCTTGGAGACGTTGTCACAGTTCTTCTGGATTTAGTCGGTCTCAGTCTGTTGTGTTTCTTCATGTGATTCCAGACAGACTACATGTTGATCAGATCAGATCTATGTGTGGAGCACTGGCTGTTGTCAGACTCCTTGTGCAAACTAAAATCTCACTGGATTATTACAATTAATTGCAAAATAAATGTTTGGAAATGGAAACTGATATTTGCTACTGACACACTACAGCAAAAGATAGAAATAACTGATTTAAAAACCAAATTTTAGCTGGTGAAAATACAAGTGTCCTAATAATTTTGGCCACCACTGAATTTTTTTTCAGGACTCTTTGAGAAGTAGAAAGTTGAAAAAAGCAACGTTTACTTGAAATCGAAATCTTCTGTAACACTCTAACAGCCTTTACTGTCATTTTTTTATCAGTTTGATGAGTCCTTGCTTAATAAGAGTGAATAAAACAATCTTGCTGACCCCAGACTTTGAAAGCTAGTGTCCATCACTGGAAAATAGTAAACCTCATTCTGTGAAACGCTCATGAGATTCACAATCGCAGCTGTCACGGTTAACGTTACCATCTAGAAATGGCCGTGATCCCCAGATCAACAGAATATAATTTAATTTAAATCACAGAGAGCTCCAGTCGTAATGACTTACCCTGATGCAATGAGTGCCCGTGACTGTGCCATGGCGATTCTCTGCAGGGCGGGGCGGCTAAGGCCAGCCAGACTGCTGCGAGGCGGCACCGGGGCGGCACAAGCAGCTGAAGCCGCCGACACGGGTCCCAGAACACGAGCAGAGGGCGTGGGAGCGCAGGTGGTCACTGTAGATATAAGCACGTTGGAGGGTGTAGGTACAGTAGGGTTGGATGCGGAGGTCATGTGGGGTATGGTAGAAGGCGGCGGGGGTGGCGGCACAGTAGGTGGAGGAGGACGGTTGGAGGATATAGACAGGGCGGCAGTGGCTGAGCCCAGCAGAGAGAGGGAGTGTCCGAAGCCTCCGCTAGCACCCGAGGTGGAGTTCCTATGTGGCGAGAGGACTCGGGACAGGGATGGAGGGTGAGGCAGGGTAAGCGAGTATGAGTGTCCTCTTGATGGCGCTTTTGGGCTCGGTGGCTTGGGTACGGGTGGGGGCTTCCGCCCGAGAGTTTGTGCCATGCTAGGGGTCTTGACGCCTAAGACTAGCATACACTGCTGGCAGGAGCATGGCTGACCCAGTGAAGTAATAGCAGAAGCTGGGAGAGCTCCACTGGGATAGGCACTGCCGTTCCCTCCGCTGACCCCCGATACGCCCACCCCTAGCAGTCCACCGCTTCCAGCAGATGACCACGGGTGCGGTTTAGGCAGCGGGCCGGAGACGAGCGGGTAGGCCAGGTCTGAGCGCCTCTGGATGCGCCGGCGCCGCTGCGTCTGTCCGTTGATCTGCGTCATACTCTGCAGGTCTATAAGGTAGCAGAAGCCCAGCGGCGTTAAGTCCAGCCAGGGCTGCTGCCGGTCCCAAGCCACCTGGATGGCAATGCTGACCTCGGTGTCGTACGGCGTCCATGAGCCCGAGTCGTTCTCCCATTCCCACACCCATCCCTGACCCGGAGCCGACCGCGGGTCATAGAAGCTTCGCCGCACGGGTCTTAGCGTGCCTGTAAGGAAGAGCAGAGATGTAAAGTTGATTGATGAGTACAGTTTCTATTCCTGTCTTAATGTATTTCCTCGAAACAGCAAATTGCACATGAAGGCAAAAGGATTGGTTCACCTAAAAATTTACGTTTTGTGATCATCCAGGTGCACTCGTTTTGTATCAAACCCATAAGACTACTGTTCATCTTCGGAAAACAAATTATCTATATTTTATTATGAGCTTATATATTATAATTTAATGTTTATATTTTAATCTATATGTATGTCCATTGAGCAGTGTTTATACACAATTATTTTTTAAGCTGTAAATAAAAACAATATTGGTGTGTGCTTTACAACAAAATACATAGTTTCACGTTTAATATCATGTTCCTAGGGCTGTGCGATATGACGATATATATCGGATGGACGAAATAAAAAGTCTATCGTTTCATATTATGTTCTATCGTTTATATCGCGGTGTCGCAAAATACATTGTTTCCGGTAATACGTTTTCATCATTTGAGTGACTGCAATCTTTATACGCCGCTCACCACGCGGTGTGAAGGGGAGACAGAAGCAGGTGGAGATGAGAACGACCAGCTAGGACACAACCAGGAGCTCGTTCCTAAACTACATCTGTAGCATGGTCATGCGTTTTTAGGCATTGCAGTTTTAAAACAACCGATTTTAAGCCGTTGAAAATCAAACAACAGACCTATATGCGTGCACCTTCTCTTTCTGTGTGAGAGGAGCGCCCCTTTTCTTTTTTGCCGACTTTGAACATTTAACGTTACATAAACACACTTATATGCATCAGAATCCCCATCTTTGCAAGTATCCTCAAACACAGTGATTTAGGTCTTAAGAGCGAGTAAACGGCAGAAAGAGAAAACGCAATGTAACAGTGTATTAGATCCGGACTTCGGTCTTAAAGGGGAAGCTGTCCAATATTCGTTCTGTCTGTCATTCATGTTAATCATAGCACACTGCTAGAACATCTCTCACTGCTCGACTAAATCACTTTTGTAACTTTAATGAGAATAAATAATAATGATATATTTATAAGATGTATAGAATCTATACATAATACACATGTTAATTATATCTATCATAGATAGATAGATATAATTAACACAGTAAAGACTAATTAATTTACACAATGTATGTAGTGTTTCTTATTATTTTATTTTTTTGTCCTATTTGTCCTACTGCAATTAGTTTCTTATCCTTATTTCATTACTGACTGTTTATTCAGTGAGGTTGAGTTCTTTTTTCTCTCTCTCTCTTTATGCTTGTATTAGTTTGATATTGACATTGGTGACAAGGATTATGAAAATTATATGGTATTAAAGATTTTAATATAATAAAAACCTTTTTAAAAGAAAAAAAAATCACTACATCGTGATATATATTGTTATTGTGATATAAAATGTGTCATATCGTGATATAAGATTTTGGTCATATCGCCCACCCCTACATGTTCCTTGTCTTTTGTTTGTAATTATCTGTGAAATTTACTAGCAATATCTGTGAAAATTGTTGCACAAGCAAAAAAAATTCTGTGTATATGAATAGCCTACATTAAATCTGTTCATAATATAAAGCATTTTTCTCTCTTTAGAAGACTTGGATTAAACTGATGAACTTGATTCATATGGATTCCTTTTGCAATGTCTTCTTGTACTTTTAATGCATTAATATCTTGGTTCTGTGGACAAAAAATGATGAAAAAAATATTAAAAAGATCTTCATTTGTGTTCTGTAGATGAATGGAAGTACCCCCCGACCCCCATGGGAGTGTTTTTTTTTTATTGTATATGCGTCTACAAGATGAGTCATCTTCATTAATTGATCTATATTGGAGAGCAGCAAATGCAAACTTCAGGTGTGCCTATTGTAGTACTACACCAAAATTTCAGCAACCAAAAATATTCAATAATAAATAAATTAGATTTTGGATGTGATTAATCACGATTAATTGTTTGACAGCCCTGAAATAAATAAAGAAATAAAAACGTATTCCGAAATTGTTTTGGAGGCCTGAAATCATTGACAAAAACAGTGCCGTTAAATCAAATCCTCTCCGATGCATTTTGACTGTGTCAGTGTCTTTTATTGTGCACACAACTTGTAAACATGTCAGCAGTGTGGACATAGTTTATAGAGACTGAACACGATGCTAGAATAGCAATTAATAACATGTAATATTTCAGGCTGTGATATCAAGCTTGTTGCAGAAGAACATTACTACACCTGGTTTAATTTATCATCTGAGAACACGACACCCTGAACAGAGTTCAATTACCAAGTTACCCAAACTGAATCACCAAAACTTTATTTTCAGTTTTGGGTTTTCAGCCAAATGAGTCTTAAACAAAGCCAAATGCAAAGACACGCATATTAAAATGTCAAGGCTGTTACAACAGTTGAGCGACAGCTGTGACACTACACCAACAGCACAAGATAACTTTTGTTATGTCTTTCCAAAGCAAACCTCAAGCATATATTTCAGACATAATAAAAACAAATAAAGCCTTGTTATGTCTGTTCCAGATTCCAAAATACAAGAGAACTGTGCTACAGTACAATTAGTCTCAAAATTTGACAGTCCAACAACACAAAGGTTATCCATCCGACCCCCCTTTAGGACCTCACTCTACTACCATTCATTTCTCCATCTCCTCCTCCCTCGTGTTTTTGGAGCGATGGGCCGCTACCCTTCACCGACCCTATTCTCTCCATTCCTCCATCTTCCCATGAAGTCTAGTCAGTCCTGCACAATGGCCTTTGTCAGCATGGGCGATGGAGACTCCCAAAATTCTGACAGCCAACAATCCACCCCTTTGTTTCGGCTTCACGTTGCCCCTTGTTATAGGTTCAAATCATTCCTTCCTTCTCGCCTGCAAATCACTTGTGTGCATTGATAAAAATCATTAAGAGTTCATGCCAGAGCCAATTGAACATTACACTGGATGACACATAAACAAGTGTGAAATACAAACATGAAGCTGAAAACTGATATCAGTGATCTGACTTGAGAAAATGAAGAGGCTGTTGCTGAAATGAAGGTTTTGAGGCCCAGCCCAACCATTTTCATAGCACACCGAGCTTCCACAACATCTGCAGACGTTTGCCTTCAAGCCATCACAATACAGAGCTTAGATTATCAGCGCATTTGATTGATCTCAGAGCAAAGGAACCATATTAATAAAATACAACGGGTGTGCAAGAAGATGCATGATCAAATCAGGTAGGTTATCGTTCCCTCTCACCGGTATCTTGCCGAAATTGGTGCATAGACTGCAAGTCAATGATGTACGGTGATAGACGGGAGTCGACCTGGCCCAGCACCACGCTCCCGACGCCGCGAGGGTCGCTGCGGATCACCGCCTCGATGTGATGGGACACCGTCGGGCTGTAGGGTCGCCAGCGCCCGTGCTCGTTCAGCCATTCCCAGACGACCACGGCCGAGGCTAACAACATCTCATACCTACGCGGAGAAAAATAAAATCACGTCCACAATAATGACATCTGATAGCGTCCTGATTCAGCGCATTATTTCAGTGCAGCGACTGATTCCCGTGTACAGCACAGGTGCGTTTATAAGCAAGCGATGCATTTGACCACAAAGGGAATGTTATGCAGCACGCTGTGGCAAGCCATTTAAACATGTATTCTTCTAAACTAACTACTATATATTCTGTGTTTCTGGTGCATGTTTTTCAATAAGTAAACAAAAGATGACTTGTACACCTGTCATTTTCACTAATAACATGCATTTTGCGTATTTATTTCCTTCTTGTTACTATCATTAATACCTAGTACTAGTATCATTGCCTATTGCAGCTAGTATGCAATTATTAGACATTGGTACCTAGTTTCTATTTCAGATGATAATAGAAATATATTTCCACCTCACTAGTCAATTTTTTGCTTTTTACTGGTCATATGTATTGACTTTAATAATAAGTTTAAAATGTTACAAGTAACCATTGTAATACACTCTAATTTGGTGTGTAATAAGCAGGTGTTCGTGGCTATTTAGCTGCCAAAAAAAACTTTAACAGGTCCTAGCAACAACTGGAATAAGAACCAATGAGTGAATAGTAAACAGTCAATATCTGATCCACAGATACCTGTAGAATTCATGCAATTTTTTACGAGAAGACGTTACTGTTCATTTATAATAAATTAAGTACTAGTAATACTGAAAATGAAACAGTTACGGTTGAAATAGCTACTTACTAATAACACAATTAAGTATTAGTAATATAAAATAGACAGAGATGTTAAATGTTAAAACAGCTTGCCACAGAATGTTGTTACATGCAAGACATTTTAGTAAGGCATTTTCTTCCATCGCATCCTTACAAATGACCATACTTCGATACAGAAATAGACAAAGAAGATCTTTAAATCCGTTTGCCATCATTACTATTCCCACTCTTAAAATATATAAAATGGTAACTTGGCAGTTCATTTTGTGATGTGGCTCAGTTAACGTTACTTGTTTTATCTGTCACTTATAACATGGTCACAACCCATATTTTCTAACAAAACGTGCACGATGCAAGCACAGTACAAGGTAAAATTCCCGTTTTCTCCCAAATGAGACGAATTCAGACATGCAAGCACTCACCAATAAGAAATCGTTCGTTTGCATTCAGATCGTTGAAGGAGGAGGTAATGCATTGGGCGAATCCATCTTAACTTGAGAAGAAAGTATCCGTGCGATATAACAATGATCCCAGATTTTTTTTTCTCAGAGGAAAATGCTAATCGAATGATTGCATTATTTTACTTTAAAACGCACAGTCGACGCAACGCGCAGTTAAAGATCTACTATGCGACATGACTCGTTTTACCTACTCCCATGTAAAGACATTTAAATCTTATTCTTATTCCAGTAAGGAATGTGCAGGATTCTTCGGTTGTTTGCGTGCGTCTGCCTGTGGTCACGCCCACTGGGGCTGAACTGACCAATGGCGGGGTGATTTGGACGCCCACTGGCGTGTAACCGACCAATGGTCAGCGCAGGAGTGCAACTTCCGACTCAAGTGTCTCCTCCCCAAATCTTTACAAACGTACTTGCAGACGATTGTTTTCTATATATATAAAATCTGTAAATTTAGCAATTGTCATCGCATAAATAGAGATTAAATAGTCGTCTATTATTTTCTTGAAACCAAAAGTAAGTGGAGATGCCGGGGATTGAACCCGGGACCTCATACATGCGAAGCATGCGCTCTACCACTGAGCTACATCCCCCTTCAGCTCTGTACGTACTGAAATTCTGGCTATAGTTATAAAATGTGAAATAACCTACTGATATTTATATGTATTATACGGGTGTATATATATCAACATGTATTATATGGTATGTATTATATGGAGCTTGAGCTCCTCTAATGTAGCATATGGGAAATGTAATTGATTATTTTCATTTAATTACTAAAGGAATATTGCCAGGACTGAGTGTTTGTGATTGCAACTTACTTAACGTAAGTTAACTTAAATGGCATAATTCAAGTCTCATCTCAATTTATGACTTTAAAAACTCCGACATTGTCTTATTTTACACAGTTAGCAAATATGCATTCTTTGTTATCATCGTAATATTGACATAAGCCCATTAAACCCCTTTTTAAAATGACCAACAACGATAAGAGATGTGGTTAGCCTCATAATGGTTGGTGGTTGGATGCCCAAATTGATAGCTTTTCTTGAAAAACTGACGCTAGCTTTCTTTCTTTTTTCTATTCTATCTACTTCTTTCTTAAAAAAAAAACTTTCTATGTTAGGCTAACCGAGACTTGTCATAGCACTTGCATGTTGTTGCTCTTTTGTTGGTTTTGATTGCTCCTATTGTCCTCGTTTGTAAGTCGCTTTGGATAAAAGTGTCTGCTAAATGACTAAATGAAAATGTAAAATGTAATGCTATATCAGGACAAATGTTACGTACATTCATCACAATGGATATTTTAATGGATTTAATTTTCTTGATACAAAATATTATTTCTCATGATTTGATATGCTCTACACATGTTCTTGATGGGTTTTGGGAGATTCACACATCAGTGGTTACAGGGTAACATTAAACAATTTTGACAATCACGGTCTTGACATGAAAATAATTTTTAATGGAAAAATATTTACATCTCACACAAATGTTAACACGTTTCACAATGCATTTTCACACAGTCAGAATTTGCAGGGAAAAAAAACAACAGGAAATGGATAAAACTAACAACTAACAGAATATGGTGTGGAACCGTTTTACTGGCTTTTAAAGTTAACCATATAAAGCATTCTGTTTCATATTTAATATTCAGATTTCCTCTAAATTATCAACATGATCAAAATTAAGTTGAAAGGGGTCACATGATGCTTTTTTAAAAGATCATTATTTGGTGTATTTGGTGTAACAGAATACGTTGCTTTAATGTTCAAAAATACATTATTTTTCAAATACTGTACATTATTGTAGGTCCTCTATGCCCCGCCTCTCTCAAACGCTTCCTTTTCTACAAAGTCCCTCCTTCCGACAAGCACAGTCTGCTCTGATTGGCCACGCGAGTGCACACACACACACACACACACACACACACACACACACACACACACACACACACACACACACACACACACACACACACACACACACACACACACACACACACACACACACACACACACACACACACACACACACACACACACACACACACACACACACAGGATGCTGTGCTGTGACCCTCTCTCTCTCTCTCTCTCTCTCTCTCTCACACACACACACACACACACACACACAACACACACACACACACACACACACACACACACACACATGCACAAAACTCTGATTGAGAAGCGCCAGATTGTCATAGCAAGTCAGAATTACCTCCTCTCCTAGGTTCACGAAACGGTCGTCCATAAAATGCGTTGCTGTTCTGTTGAAAGTAATCTTAATGATTCCTAAATACATCTACTTTCAGAAGGCCAAATAAACACAGCTTCTCCCTGACACGCTGCATCAACACTACTGCGGTTATTGAAACCACGCCTTCTTTCTTTGTGTGAACATTTGGGCAGCATTATGCAAATATTTCCACATCATGACGTAGACATGTGGGGGCGTGTTTTAATGAGAAGTTTTAGGGGGGCGTGGCAGAATCTTAACTTTGATAAAGAATATCTCTTTGGTTTTGAGACTTCAGTCTTTGCAACGTCATGGATCTTATATACGCACAATCAGCTTGTAACACTCCAAAGAGGAAGCAAAACTTGAAATCACATCATATGACCCCTTTAAGAACCTGTCACACACAATCTACTGTATGCCTTCTGTCATCTGATTGATAGTTTATCATTTTTATAATCTGATTTTTATAAAGTAAATGTAGGCTGTTTCAAGATGAATAAGCCTACTTACTGGACTAAATCAACTTAAGTTTACTTGATTATCCATACATTATTTTTTAGAAATATCATGTTAAAATGTGAATATCTAAAATGAAATATCATGTCTTTTGAGGAATGAATATCTAAAATGATACAACAGTCTTCAGGAATTATATTGTATTACATCTTCATTATGTTTTGTCCCCCATTGTAAATACAAAACTACAGTTTTGTCCCCCATCATAAAACAAAACTACAGAGGTTGGATCATAAAACTAAGTAACATCTTACTAGGCCCATGTATGCATTTTATGTCAGTAGTCTTATACACTATTATAAACATCTCATTGTTTTACATTACACAGTATATTTTTTTCCAAACTTATCAACCAAAAAATTTTGATGTATCAAATATGATACTCAACAAAAACACACATGAAATCGTTAATTTTTTTTTTTCAAATGGCTTGTCTAAAGCTCCAAAAAACTTTTACATAAAAAAAAAATCATATGCCAGGCTTTTACAGGGTTGAACTGACTCATAGTCATAAAAAATGTTTTGTGCCGCCCACTGAACCAAGCCGCCTTATTTCCCGCCTATTCAATTCAAAAGCAATGTCTCTGTGCTTTTCACAAAGCAGTCAAGTCATTTCCATCTTTGCTCTCCGCAGACCAAATTGCACTACCGGTAAACGGCGTCAGATCTACAAGCAATTCCACTTTCTCTGGATTCTTCACTCCTTCACTTTTATCTTTCTCTCCCGCCGCTGCTTCCTCCTTCTTCCATTTCTCCTTGTCTTCCTCAGCTTTATCCTTCTCTTCTTTCTTTTCCGTCTGCATCGTTGCCCTCTCCCTCAGGTCAACGCTGGAATAGTCATCTGAAGAATCATCCCCTTCGTCATCATGTTCCTGTTGCTCTCCCTCCTCCGTGTAACTATCATTCTGTTTGTCCTGACCTTCACCCTCCTCATCCTCTTCGTCATGACCTCCTATGTTCTCCTCGTCATCACGCTGTTGAGGCCAAATGTGGACACCGAGTCTGTTTTCCACAACCCCGACTCCTTGTCTCAGTCGATCCCGTAGGCCGCCAGGGGCGAAGAGTATGCGCTGGACGGTGTACTGTCCATCTGTGTCCGTGTTAAGTTTTTTATAAAAGTAAAAAAGAGCCAGAGCAAGTATTATCCATACGAAGAGGAGGGCGATGGCAGTTGTGGTGCCTGAATTAGCGCCTGACGACATGACTAAAGAGACAGAGACAATTAATGCAATACTTGAATTATCAAATTACACATTTATAAAATTACACATGATGCATTTAATTAAATATGAGTATGAAATACATTTTGTCAAATTATACTTCAGTTTAAATACAATATACAAGTAAAAAGCACATTTCTGGCCTAAGCACACTGTAAAAATACTTTTTTGAAGTTGAAAATAAAGATTATTGTAATAAGTTTTACAAGAAAGTATACTATTTAATCCTTTCTACTTCAATTTTTCACATTTAATCCGTCACTTGCAATTCTTTCTGAAATTTACTAGCAATTTATGAGTGAAAATTGTTTCTACAATTTCTGCAGTGTAAGAATACATAATGCACAGTGTCTTCATCAGTGTTATTTTAGTATCTATATACTAATATCTTTATAAATAAGTTTTTTAATTTTGTATTTTCCATTTCCATTTTCATTTTATTAAGTTTTTGAAAATTTGCTGCATGCTTTCGTCATTTTATTTATTTACTGCCCCCCCCCCCACCACACACAAAAATCTATAATTTTTGCTAAAATTTGTTTCAGTTTTAGTTTTACATTTTTTAGTACATTGTTAAACTGAAAATAAAATGAAAATGTGAAATGTTTGCTCTGGCAACTAGTTGAAATATATATTTATTTTGTATAAAATTAATTTTAAGTGACATTTAAAAAAAATATTTTTAGTTTTATACTGTATGGTATACTGTATTTATACAACCTGGTGATTGAGCTTTAGCTGGTACAAAATTGTCACTAAAGCTGCACCCATTTAAAAGGTACTAATATGTATGGTACAAATACATGCTTTTAAAGTACTACTATGCACTTTTAAAGTACTTATGTGTAATTTTAAGGTACTTATATGTACGATTTAGGGGTAAATAAAGTACAAAGAGGTACCTTTTAGCTTTTGTACCTCAGGGTATCGCCCTGGACAGCTTTGTACATTTTTTGTGAGAGTGTGGGTTTTCAGCAACATGCAACAGACTGTAATAGCATGTGGCTTCTTTGCCCACACGAATAGCAGCTCTCGTCATGCACAGCTTGATAGAAAAGCCTCAGAAGTGCAGTAGCACGGAAGTAAGCATGCTTGACAGGAAATCACTTTGGCTTTTCACATCGTTATTGCAATAAAATAAAATCTTAATGCACTTCTCTGTGAGACCTTTATACACCCTAACACTGCATATTAATTTCTAAATAAATGAGCTTCAAACCTCTAAACAGCACTTAACAGCTATTCACAAGTTTAGCTAATGCAGCTGTGCATGTGCTTGAATACGGCCCCAATGGATCACAGCAATGTTCTTGTACAGGCAAATGTGTCTAACTGCTGAAGTCGTGTGCCAAATTGGATCAAATGACAAATACCCAAAGAAGGGGAAAAAACTACTTAATTGTTTTGTTTGAAACAACCTGCATTACATGTTTCCTAAAACCCACACATAATATGCTTCTAAAATACTGCTTATTACAACAGAGGTCACACGTGAAAATAAAACATTACTATTAAAAAAACAGATTCTATGTGATTGTCATTTATGAGCATGTCGGTATATACATTTTAAAAATACATTTTATGGAGTGCTGCTCATAAATATGGTCAGTAAAATCATACGCACCACATGACAATACATATCATAAATACAAAATACATTAAACATATAGTAACAATAACTCACCTTTATTCAACTGCCCTTACACCCATAGCCCACGAGAGAATAAAATAGAAAATTCAAATCTATCATGATCATATAGGAAGGAAAGAGGGGCGGGGGGAGGAGAGAGAGAGAGAGAGAGAGAGAGAGAGAGAGAGAGAGAGAGAGAGAGAGAGAGAGAGAGAGAGAGAGAGAGAGAGAGAGAGAGAGAGAGAGAGAGAGAGAGAGAGAGAGAGAGAGAGAGAGAGAGAGAGAGAGAGAGAGAGAGAGAGAGAGAGAGAGAGAGAGAGAGAGAGAGAGAGAGAGAGAGAGAGAGAGAGAGAGAGAGAGAGAGAGAGAGAGAGAGAGAGAGAGAGAGAGAGAGAGAGAGAGAGAGAGAGAGAGAGAGAGAGAGAGAGGGGTCATATGCGATTACAAGGGTGTGACTGATGTTTATACTCTCAGATCGTGATGACAACTTTGATTTGATGCAAAAAATACATTTTAATCGCTTTTTTCAATATTTATTTATTGTTAATTTACTTATTTAATGGTTACTCAAATTTAAAGCACCTTAGTGGGTAATGTTGAGGTAAATTAAATAAAGAAATAATAATAAAACATTTAGCTTGAATTTCAGAATGATCATTTAATCTAGAAACTTGTGATTGCATTTTATTATTAAACACAAATATTTAAAAAGAAAGCATGTGCAAAATATCTGGTATAGAGTCCGTACAGGAAGAGTTGAGTGGAACATAGTTTCCTTTAGCTAAAGATCTCTCGCAGACCACATCCTGTTGTAAATGTCGAGTTTAAAGATGCTATGAACCATGAAAACAAGAATGGCTCACTGCTTGTGCAGTGCAGAGGACGAGGAGCAATGTGCAATGTAACAAAAGCCTTGATACAGACGGTGTCTGTGTTTGTTACACAAGACCCCCGAAGCTGCAATCATAACGTGACAATCTTTGATATGAACCCTTCATATGTTTTTAAAATACCCTTTGGTCATGCTCTCACCTCAAGTTACAGTTATATGTGATAAAGGCAGCGGAGTCGAGATGCAGGTCAAATTTGGTTCGAGAAAAAAATCATTTTTTCAAAAATAGCTGGTCAAATAGTCTATTCCTCAAATCAGTTTTTAACCTCACTGCACATGCCGTTTTCATTTTAGTATTTAGAGCATCCTTAGTTAACATTAACTACGACTTAGCTTCCAAATTAGCCAGGAAATGTGCACACTTACAGTAGAAATCGCTGTCTAGACTACCCTTTCACTTCTAAAATTAGCACTAAACATTTTTTGACCTCAACCATAGGCCTGATGGTAAAATTTGAAAGTGTTTGTTAATGCAATGAATAATAAAACCACTTATATACAATAGAAATGGGTGAATGTAGTTTATTAAAAAGAACAGATTCAGTTAGCACTTAAGTTGTAAGTAATGGATACTTAGATCATTTATAACTGATAAAGCTAGACTTAAACAAAATCATTCACAGAGGAGTCGTCGAACCTCGGTTTGAGTCATCCCTGATTGTAGTGCCAATGATTGAAGACTAAATATAAAACAAATACAAAAACAACACCATCTAAACCTAACAATATCACATCATTCTACTATTATTTTTCAGATTCAATCAAACAGGAATGAAGCACAATTATTCATCAAGAAGTACAGAATGAATCTCAACAAACCTGCCAAGAACACGTCCAGGTCACCCCAAATCAAACTAATGATATATATAATGATATTTATATAATGATTTTTGCATTTTCATGGCAATAAGGCATATTTTGGATTACCATATTGCAAAACTCATTAATGTGTCATAGTAGTATTTGTTGTACTGCCTTAAATTTACTCCGGTTTAAATGTAAAAATAAATAAAAAACATTTTGACTGCAATAGGGTAAAAAATGATTAGGAATATAACAAAAATCGATTAATTCTGAAAAACATGAATTAACAAAATGATAATTACAATAGCCAGAATGTACTTAAATCAATGGTGAAAATGTCAAATAGAAATCGTATTATATTTTTGCCTTTGGGGTGAAATGTGACCCGGCATTTTTCTTCCTATAAGACCTGCATTTCATTTCGGAAACTCTTGCTCGAAAGTTTCTTCATTATATTGAAATCTTACAAATTCCTTCAACACCAAGTACAGTTTCTATCACATGCTACTCACATATCCACATATTAAACTCTAACAACATCCAAAATCAATGCTACGTGTGTTAAGACATACAAATGGAAGAGAGGGCAGCTAAACCCAAGAACAGTGCTGGTCAAAGTACCTATGTTGATAAGCACCATCGAACTTTAGTGAAAGAAAGCAATCAATTCAGCATGTTGGATTATTATATTTCCTGAAGGTTTCAAGATTCAAACTACTGTCATTAAGCAGAAGCATTTATAAATACTGAGGCTACAAGAGATCATCAAATCTGCTTTTCAATTAAAGCTTGCATGTTTATGCAAATATTGACCGAACCAAATTCAGACTTCAAAGTCTGCAGTAACAGAAGTAAGTACCTGATGTAACAGCCCTATTAAAAGCACAACATGAGCAGCATTTAGGATATTAATATCAGTGCATTTAAACCCAAAGTGTACCGATAAAGCTCAATTATGTCTTTGTATCTCTGCGCCACATTAATGGAACTACATTTCCCATAACCCTTTAGTGAAGCTTTCTGAATCTGGGTAAGGCTATGTGTTGTGATATGTTTGTCGGTTCCTTCACACTTCTCCATCCTCAATACGGGCGAGCTGTCTTTCCAGGACGTCGATCCTGTGACCCTGAGCCAGAACCAGAGCACGCAACGCCCGAATCTCTGTCAGGATATCAGAAAGTTGGTCCTCCTGTGCAAGAAAGAAAGACATTTGGGCTTTAACATTTAGGCATAAAAATGAACATGAAGGCTTTACCATAAATAGGCATCATTTAATAATAAAATTAGGACATATATACATATATAGATATCGGACAGACATATAAATTATCGACCGATATGGGTGAAAATTACGTAATTTTTATTGCTCCGATAAATAAATGAAATCCGATAAAGTACGCTTTCTGGTAAATCAATCAATCAGTCTGATTTATCTGAGATTCATCCGCTTTCCGAGTGCAAGTGATTGCTGCTTTAAATTGCAGTGACTCTCAGCTTGTGTTGCGCTCATTACTTCATCATTTGTGAACATGTCTTCGCCGGTCTGGAAGTTTTTCTCGGTGGCAGAGGAGGACAATTCTATTGCTATTTGCAACGCATGTTCAGCAAGGATTCCGAGAGGAGGAAAAAAGGCATCAAGTTTTAACACAACAAATCTTCGTTATCGCGGTGAAGCTGTATTAAGGGACTTTAAGCAGCCTCCACTGTTGGAACGGTCATATTGCGCGTTCGTGACTTCAGCTGCTACTTCGTGGCGTTCTGTAACTGTCTACTACTACTGCTTTGCCGTAGCCGTTACAATGTGACAGTTAACAATAAAACAAGGAAATTATATAAAATATATTTAAAATTAATTTAAAACAGTTAAGAGTAGAAGATGATTATACATAAAATAGAGTGCAATCAGTTCGGATGTAGCACAGTGCTCATTCAACAAATGCACAGCTAAACAGCTAAGTTTTGAGTCTGGATTTAAATGTGGCTAATATTTTAGCACATCTGATCTCTTCTGGAAGCTGGTTCAAACTGCGGGCGGCAAAATAGTTAAAAGTGGACTCCCCTTGTTTGGTGTGTAACCCTTGGTATTTCTAACTGACTCGATCCTAATGATCTGAGTGGTCTGTTTGGTTTATATTCAGTGAGCACATCTGCAATGTATTTAGGTCCTAGGCCATTGAGTGATTTATAAACGAGTCAGTGTAAGGACCTGAGGGGGATATGCTCAGATTTTCTAGTTCTTGTCAGAATCATTGCAGCAGCGTTCTGGATGAGCTGCAGCTGTCTAATGGTCTTCTTTGGAAGGAGACCATTACAATAATCCACCCTGCTGGTGATAAAGGCATGATCAAGTTTCTCCAAGTCTTGACTGGAAACAAAACATCTAATTCTTGTAATGTTTTTGAGATGCTAGTATGCTGATTTAGTTACTGATTTGACAGGACTACTAAAACTAAGGTCTGTCTCCAGAATCACCCCAATATTTTTTACTTGATTTTTAGTTGTTTGACCCCTAGAGTCAAGGTATGCATTCACCTTGAGAACGTCATCTTTGTTTCCAAATGCAATGACTTTAGTTTTCTCCTTGTTTAACTGAAGAAAGTTTTGGCACATCCAACTGTTAATTTCTTCAATGCATTGGCAGAGGGAGTCAATGGGGCTATAGTCATTTGGAGATAAGGCTAGGTAAATCTGGGTATCATCAGCGTAGCAGTGTAGGCAATTTGATTCTCTCATAATTTGACTTAGTGGGAGCATATACAGGCTAAATAAGAGCGGTGCAAGAATTGAGCCTTGTGGGACTCCACATGTCATGGACGTCCACTTAGACTTATACAGTTGAAGTCAAGTTTATATACACCTTGCAGAATCTGAAAAATGTTTTAATTATTTTACCAAAATAAGAGGAATCATACAAAATGCATGTTAGTGTTTATTTATTACTGACCCGAATAAGATATTTTACATAAAACATGTATATAATTATAATATGTACCCTGCAGCCCAAGACTGGTTGCCCACTGAAGCTAAGCAGGGTTGAGCCTGGTCAGTACCTGGATGGGAGACCTCCTGGGAAAACTAGGTTGCTGCTGGAAGAGGTGTTAGTGAGACCAGCAGGGGGTGCTCACCCTGTGGTCTGTGTGGGTCCTAACGCCCCAGTATAGTGACGGGCACACTATTAATAAGTAATAAATTCTTACAATTCTTACTTTTTTAGAACTATGAGACATGAACTCAGAATTACAAGACATAAACCCACAATTCTGAAAAAAAGAGATGTTATGTAGCAATTGCATGTTTATAACATGAAATTGGGAATATAAAACTTCTGTGAGATAAAAAGTCACAATTACTCTTTTTAGTTTACATTCCGTGGCGGAAACAAAAAACAAATATGAGATATAAATTTAGAATTGTGAGATGTAAACTCAGAAGTAACCGAGTTTATATATCTCGAATCTGACTTTTTCCTCAGAATTGTGAGATAGGTCACAGTTACCTTTTTTTTTTTCATGGCAGAAATGGCCTTCTATACAACCGTAAACAGTGACAGTAAAGACAGCTTTGCCATCACAGAAATTAATTACATTTTAAAATATATTAAAACAGAAATATTTCCGAAAATTGTTTTCATGGTTGTGTGTACATTTACATACATAATATACACAACCATGAAAACAGTTCTAAATCTATTGTAATATAATTTAAAATGTATATCTATATATACAGTCATGGCCAAAAATATCGGATTCCTTGGTAAATATGATCAAAGAAGGCTGTGAAAATTAATATGCATTGTTAATCATTTTGATCTTTTATGGTAACACTTTGCAATAAGGTTCATTAGTTAACAACATTAGTAAACAGGAACTAAGAATGAACAATATTTCTATTTATTAATCTTAGTTAATGTTAATTTCAGAATTTACTAATGCATTATTAAAATCACAAGTTGGGTTCGTTAACATTAGCTAATTGTAACATCTTATATTGATTGGAAATTCTTAATTATTGCCCTGATGGTGGAAATGGGAATTTTCACTGCTCTAGCTCTTTTCTTAAAGCCACTGTCTAATTTTTGAAGCTCAGTTATCTTTTGAAGCACATCAGAAATATATTCTTTGTGTTTTTCATTGTGATGGATGATTAAGGGAATTTGGGCTTTGTTTTCCCTCCTATTCAAATTTCTGTGAAACAGGAAGCCATGGCTGGATAATTTCATGTTCATAATCACCCTGGAGTGCTCAAAATTGTGAATTATAATAAATAATATAATACTTTAGAGATATTTTACCCATAAGAATTTCTAAGAGTACCAATAATTGTGTCCAACGTGTATTTGAGAAAAAATGTATTTCATAATAATATTTCCCCCATTTAAAATGTGTATTATCCAATGAAAGGTTAGATTTTTGTGATTTTTTTTAAATAAAAGATCAAAAAGATTAACAATGCAGATACATTTTCACATAAAAAAAAAACAAGCATTGTAAATTTTGAAATATTCAAAAGTTCTTTGATCATATTTACCAAGGGTGCCGATATTTTTGGCCATGACTGTATATGTGAAAAACACAATATAAAATATGTCACAGCAGTAAACTTGTCATTCACCTCTGGAAACGCAAACCGACCCGAACTTCTTGACTCTCTCTATCCAATAATTGTGTCCAACGTGTATTTGAGAAAAAATTTATTTCATAATAATATTTCATTTAAAATTTGTATTATCTTTTAGATTTTTGTGATTTTAAAAAATAAAAGATCATCCCTTCTTCCTTGACCATGGTCCAACCCCTCGCTCTCCATCTCAACCGCCATAGGGTTTGCTGGCGCAGTGGTGCTGGTGGGACTAGTGTTGGTCTGAGAGAGCAGTTTGGGTCGACCCCGGAGTGTGCCACATTTGGATGGAGGGGCCGAGTAGCCTCCGCTCAGGGAAACAAGGGTTGGAGGAGCGTCCTGTCCTGCTATCCAATCTTCTGCCAGTAGAGCGGGTTCTAATCCCGTCGTATCCGGGTACAGATCCCCTTGAAACAGGTCGGACTGATTGTGGGTGGAGAAAAAAAAACTAATTTAGACAGTTTGGTAAATAGACCTTAATCAGGTAAGACGCCATATTGAATTTAACACGGCTGAAATACAAGGCTGTGAGGGACAGACTTTACAGTGGCAAGCACTGTATAAAAGTCCTAGATCATGTCGTTTTCCTAAACTAAAACCTTTCTAAACTGTTTTACAGAGTTTTTGTTTACTTAAAGTTTTTTATAGAAAGACGTATCGACAGCTGAACAATCACTATGTTGTCTCGATTTCATTCCTGTCGAATCTTAAATATGGTGCTTCCCTGACTGAAGTCTAGGAGTAGTTTGCGAAGGGGCAGCTGAAAACATTTCCTTACTTCCTCTTACACAAAGACTCCAAAAATACAGCAATGCGGCATTACCCAGAATACAAAAAATACCTGCAATATGCTAACTATAGTAAATTCATGTAAGTTTCCCCTATTATTTCGGTTTTGTCTTACAGATCACCCAAAAATGGAAATTCTGTCATCATTTTCTCTTCCTCATGTCACTTCCAAAGCCGTATGACATTTTCTCTTATGAGTAAATGATGACAGAATTTTCATTTTTGAGTGAATTATTAGAGCATGAAGTGTGGGAAGTATGACTTTTGTTTATTTTTACAAACTGAGCAAATTCATTTTCCGTGGCAATGAATATGTGACAGCATCTGTAAATGTCCGTGATGAGTAACAAATATTACACTTTTTTTACACTTAATAATATTATTATCAAATATCAGCCAGCATATTTGCGTCTGTCCATTCATTGTTTTGTTTTGAAACAGATGATGTCATTCCTCAATATGTCAACTTGAGTCAATATGAGAATATCCTCATCATTTGAACATATTTTTTGGAATGAATTGGAGTCAATATGGCTGATAGTAATTTGGCCAAGTAAAAGAGTATTTAGAGTATGGTCATTTTCAGTGAACTTCCTGTCTCAGCATTTCAAACAGAACTTCAACTGTTCTATCAGAGCCAAAGGTCTTGTAGATGCCAAAATGGAATGCCGGAACAATTAGTAATCAGATGTTACTTAGTAACTTTCGCTTAACACACAAAATTCAGAACTGGAGCGAGTGACATGCAGACTGAACTTACCTTGCGCGGCACGGTCATAGATATGGGCTCGACCTTCCTCTCGTGCAGTTTGTAGAACCTGAAGGAATAAAATGAAGAATAATGGAGATAAATGCAAGCACTTGAGAGATGCCATTTAAGAATCAGTGCAGGTGTGAACTAATGAGGACTTCATGCTCAACAATAAAAATGAAAGAGAAAGATTTTTAACGAATAACGCTCGTTTCAGTTTGTTACTCACATAAAGCTAAAGTGTAGAGTACAGCTTCAAAACATTTGGAATAATATTACATGAGTGGAATAAACTCCTTTTATGGTTCATTTTTGAAGCTCGAAAGCATCTTGTCAATATATGCCTATGCTTTATGGAAGAGAATGTTTGCATGAAGTATACACTAATGTTCACAAGCGTGGGTTCTTTAAGATTTCTCTTCTGAAAGACATTTATATTTTTATTCAGCCAAGCATGCATTCATTTGATCAAAAATAAAGACAATTAAAATGTCATTTCTATTTTTATTTCAAATAGATGCTGTTCTTCTGAACTTAATAATAATATATTATATACTATGAATAATAAGTTATTATTGAGCACCAGATCAACAGATATTGGAATGATTTTTGAGGGATCATGTGACACTAACGACTGAAGTAATGGTTGCTGAAAATTATTAGTATATTAAAATAGAACATTTTTATTTTAAATTGTAATATGTCAGATAATTAATGTTTTAAAGTATGAGCCTTTTTCAAAAGGCAAAAAAATTATATAAAAAATAACTTTTAAACTGTAATATAGTGTATGAATGTTGCATACGATTCTTCTTTTTTTTGGTGTGTTCCGTGGAAGAAAAAATGGAATCATATGCGGGCGGGAGAGAAAACGTTTTCTTTTTGTGAACTATTCTTTATATATTTGCTCCGTTTTAGATTTCTTAGTCAAACATTCCAGCCAAATAACCTGTCAAACAGAACAAACAACTTGTGCACTAAGCAAAACACTGAAGATGGAGTTGCCACTCACATGTTTTCAGGGCATTCATTAAGGCAAATGAAATGCAATCAAATTCACACACAAATGGGATTAAATGGAAAGCATCAAAATCGAACAATGATAAATACAATTACGATTACATCCTAAAGTACCACAGTAGTTCAGTTCACACCTGGCTATTTCACACTTGTTGACATCTACTCCTCGTTTGCTTAGGAAACCAGCACCTCTCTGCGGCTCCTTGCTGGTGTACAGACTCAGGAAGTGAACATACGGTGACTCATCTGTCACCTCAAAGTAACGAATAGTACAATCCCCCTGTGACAGAGAGAGACCGTGATAGACAGCTGTGTTACATTTCATTGACAACACTGGATTGAATCAGTTACCAGTTACATGCCTTTGAGAAACAAGTACCATGGTACCATATCAAAGTACCACGGTATTTACATCTGATACATCACTTTGCCATTTACTACCACTTCATTCTTACAGATTCAACATCTCTTACAAAACTGTTCAACATTTTGGGTCAGTAAGACTTGCTTTTTGAAAGAAATTCATAATTTGATTCATTAAGGATGGATTAAAATGTTCAAAAGTGACAGTTAAGACAATTATATTTTTACAATAAAAGTCCAATTCAAATAAATGCCGTTCCTTTTGTTATTAGTACTGAAGACCTGAATAATGGTTGCTAAAATTCAGCTTCAACAGCAGGAATAAATTACATTTTAAAATATATTATAATTTATAAATTAAACGCAGTCTCTGTGAACACAAGAGACTTGTTTAAATATCTTATTTTGAATGGTGGTGTGTTTATGTTTGCTGTGCGTGAATAAGTAAAACTACCGCAGGCAGTGATTGTGCCAGATGTATTTTCTGTAAACAGCATGTTTCTGTGTAAGTTTATATCTCTGTTAGAGCTACTGGAGAAACCGGTCGTGCAGCAGTTAAAGGTGCGTGGGTAAAGCTGGGTAATCCTACCTTGCCGCACAAGAAAACCATGTTAGTGTCTGGGTCATAGAATGGAAGCAGAACTCCGTTACTGGTGTCCATTTCTTGAGTAGCCATTGGTTCAGAAAGATCACTCTGAAATACAAAGACAGTCAGAGACATACATACACAAGGTTATCAAAACATAGTACTATTTCATGCTCAATAACTGAACCGGACAGGCAACAACTAATATTTCAGAAAGCTCATCTGATTGATTGATTGGCTGATTCTCTATATATAGATGTTTTTAAGTCAACTAAGATCATTTGTGAGCGTCTGATTATTCAGGTGTCCTGAAGCTACTAAACTTGAGGGAGTTTGAGCAAATGTTTGCACTTCCAGAAAATAAAAACTAGAAAATGCAAGCTGAATGTTGACTTCACATAACGTTGCCTGAAAGTTGAAAAAGTCTTGACATTTTGAGGGCACTTGGGACTTCTGAAGTCAAAGCAATTTGAAGTCTGAAAGTTACAGGAGCCTTGCACTTGCATTACTAAGCTATTGCTAATGTTATCTGAGTGGCTGGCAATTGCTAAGTGGTAGTAGTTCGGGCATTGCAAGTGGTAGCTACGGTTGTTGCTCAGGTGTTCTGGATGAGCTTGGGCATTACTGTAATATTAGCTGTTGCTAAGTCATTCTGGGTGGCTCTGACACTGGAAGCGAGGGCATGATTGCTCAGATGGTTTCTAGAGTGTTCTGCTAAGTGGAATTTAAATTGAATATTGGAAGCAAACCGATAAATTATGATACCGATAAATTCCTTTTTAATTGAAGGAAGTACAATTAAAATAGAATAAAGTAAAAAATATATTTCACTGTTTAAAATTGTATTGTTTATAAAATATACTACGGTTCAAAAGTTTGGGGTTGGTAAGATTTTTTACAGTTTTTTTTAAGAAATCTATTATGCTCACCAAGGCTGCATTTATTTGATAGAACATATTTTACCAATAGTAGTATTGTGAACTATTATTATCATTTAAAATATTTTAATATGTTTTAAAATGTAATTTATTCCTGTAATGGCGAAGCTGAATTTTCAGCATCATTTCTCCAGTCTTCAGAAATAATTCTAATATGCTGCTCAAGAAACGTTTCTTATTATTATCAAAGCTGCAAGCATTTGTGCCGTTTTAAAACTGTTGTGGAAACTGTGATACTTTTTTCAGGACTCTTTGATGAATATAAAGTGCAAAAATACAACATTTACTTAAAACAGAAATCCTTTGTAACATTAAAAATACCTTTACAGTTACTTTTGATCAATTTAATTGGTCTTGAATAAATGTTATTGTAAAGAAAGTCTTACCGATCACAAACTCTTGAATAGAAGTGTGCTATTTTAGTAGGAATTACCCATAAAGCATACAGTGGGAAGTTCCATCAAGTTTCTATTAACAGATTAATGCTTCACCTCAGGCTCTAAAGGATCATTCTTGCTGACAAAACAAAAGAGGACCAGCGATTTTCCTCTACAAAACGCACTTACCGTGTCCCAGAGGGCGAGCTGTCTCTCGCTCATGCGACTGAAGCCGGTTGTCAGGATTTTCCCATCAGCCAGAAACACGGCCCTCATCGGCCTGGTGCCCTCATGAGCCTTCTCCCGCACCTGAGTGTGACATTGTCAAATAAAAATCACATCTGTGTGCAAAAATACTGATCTGAAGACCATTTAAAGATTCCAAAGTGATCTGATGCAGAAGACGAGGACAGTGCGAGGCTTAAACTAACTGGAACATGTTTAGAGGCAACCACAAAATGTATTTTTTTATTGATTTAAAGTATTAAATCACTAATATTCTAATCAACAAGTCTGTCATATCTCAAATAGAACTGCAGTGACGTGTGGCAGGCCAGCGGTTATGTAATACTAATGTTCCAATGCATATGAATACTTTCAAATAATTAAAACAATGAATTATTAAGATCATGTTCTATTTTGATAGATTTCCCCTCAGTTTAATTCCTGGGAATCCACTGGACCATCACACATGCTAAAAGCTCATTGTGGACAAAACATCCTCCGGCCCAGGACAAACCAGCTGCTGCCCTCGTGCAGACTAACAGCAGAAACATCCAGATTAAAGAGCAGCTTCTTTCCAGCAGCTGTCAGGCCACTCAATAAACTTTCTTGGAATAATCCTATTAGTCCTCAGGTGCACTGAAAGGGTTAGTTCACCCAAAAATGAAAATGATGTCATTAAGTACTCACCCTGATGTCGTTTCAGACCCGTAAGACCTCCGTTCATCTTCGGAACACAATTTAAGATATTTTAGTTTGAATCTGAGAGCTCTCAGACCCTCCATAGACAGCAACACAACTGAAATGTTCCCATGTCCAGAAACACAGCAAGGAGATTGGTCAAATAATCCATGTAACATCAGTCTGTCAAGCGTAATTTTACGAAGCCACGAGAATAGTTTTTGCACAAAGAAAACTAGAATAACGATTTTTTATTCCACATGTTCGTCTCGTCTCCTGTGGACGTGTGTTGACGACAGTACATGATGCAAGCGCTGATCCAGATCCAGCGTGATGACGTTGAACACAAGGTGAACACACAGTTGTGAGATTCAAACAAAAACATCTTAAATTGTGTTCCGAAGATGAACGGAGGTCTTACGGGTCTGGAACGACCTCAGAGCGAGAACTTAGTGACATCGTTTTCATTTTTGGGTGAACTAACCCTTTAATGTCCATGTTTACATTGTACGCCTGTATCATCTTGGCCTACTAGGAATATTCAAACTACCATACTAAAATCTGCTGTTCCTACACAACTTTTTAATAGTTTAGGTCAGTAAGATTTCTCTTTTGAAAGAAATGAATAATGTTTTATTAAGCAATGCCACATTAAATGGATTTAAGTGACAGTAAAGGCATTTAGAATGCTACGAAATATATATATTTCAAACAAATGCTGTTATTTTGTCCTATTCAAAGAATTAAAGAAAATAGAATCATGGTTTCCAGAAAAATATTAATTAGCACAATTGTTTTCAAAATGGGAAATAATAAAAATACTGTTCATTTAGTAAACATAATATGTTTCTAGAGCTGCAAATATTTAAATGATTTCTGAAGGATCATATGACAAAGAGTAATAATGCTGAAAATGCAGCTTTGCATCACAGGAATAAATTACATATTAAAATGTTAAAATAGGAAACAGTGCTTTTATATATAAATAATAGTTCATAATATTACAGCTTTTACTGCATTTTTTAAAATAAATCAAATAAATACAGCCTTGGAGAGCATGAGAAGCCTCTTTATTTAGAAAATCTGTGAATCTGTCGGTGCATTTCTTCTCAAACCCCTGGTTGGAAAACCCTGATGAAGAAACTTTAGATACAGAGATAAACAGGCTGACCTTAAGGACTGTTCCACGCCTGGGATCAATGACTCGCAAGGCTTTGTCTTTACAGGTGGTGCACAGGACGCTGCCCTCGCGGTTCCAGCTCACGCTGTATATCAGGTCTGGATGGGCATCACTCAGCTGGTGCACCAGCTCCCCGGTGCCCACATCCCACACACACAGGACATTATCGCATCCTAGAACACGGGCAAACAAGATCAAAGCTGGTCAAAAGGTCAGCAAGAAAAACATCTTACCAGTTTACGAACTAAGATTTGCATCTTGGATATTTACATGCCAATGCAAATCAAATCCAAAGGCTGATCATGCACAAACCTTTAAATCAATCTGTGCATCAAGCGGCCCAGTTTTAGATCAGAGATTTATTTATGTTTACATGTGATTGACAGCTCTATTGTCTTTTCATTACTTTGAAGATGCACGAAACAATCACAATAAGTCTAATATCCCAAATTAGGGCTTGCTAATTTATTTAAGACACCAGAATTAGAGCACACGCCAAAAATAGAGTGTGCTAGAACAGACTTAATCCAAGCACCGTGAACCGGCAAAGTATATATCTACAGCTTACCTGCAGTCAACAGGATATTCAGAGCAGAAGGGTGCCAGGCTAGGATGCCCACTCTTTTACTGTGGCCCTCGAGAGTCACAACAGCTTCAGACATGGGCGAAGTCAGACCTTCATCAGGAATCTGCCAAATCTGTTATGCAAAAATACAGTGCATGTCTTTTTAGATACACCACTTAATCTTCAGTGTCACGTGATCCTTCAGAAATCAGTCTAGTGTGCTGATTAGGTGCTCAAGAAACATTTCTTATTATTATCAATGTTGAAACCAGTTGAGCTGCTTCCTATTTTTGTGGAAATTGTGTACACTACCATTTAATTTTTTGGGGGTAAGATAAAAAAAAAGGAAAGAAAATAAATTAATACTTTTAGGATGCATTAAATTGATCAAAAGTGACAGAAAAGTTATTTTCAAAAGGTTTCTATTTTAAATAAAAGCTGTTCTTTTGACCTTTTTATTAATTAAAGAACTCTGTTTCCAACATTGATTATAATAACCACTAGTAATATTTGAGCACAAATAATAATTGATAAGAACTGAGCATCAAATCAGCATATTATGAAGATTTCTGAAGGATCATTTGACACATGAAGATTAGAGCAATGGCTGCTGAAATCACAGAAATTAAATTGCAATTTACAAATATAATAATTATTTAAAATATATTAAATTCGAACACAGGTATTTTAGACTATAAAAATATTTAATAATAATAATACTGTGTTCATTTTGTTTATCAAATAAATTCAGCCTTGGTGAGAATAAAAGTCTTTCAAAAAGATTGAAAAAAAAATATATATTCTAGACTTTTGAGCAGTAGTTGATATATATATATATATATACACATACATATGGGAGTGAGGTCTAGGGGGGTGAGTGTAATGGAGGCCAGCGAGTAAATGCTGCGCAGGTGAACCTCACTCCCCTGATCTAAAGAGACGCACTAGCGACTGACGATTTAGCCTCCTCGTTAGAGCGTCCGCCTCCCATGCAGGAGATCGAGGGTTTGAGACCCGCTCGGAAGCAGGCGAGCGGAGACCCGTTACAATGGTGCCGTGACCCGGATGGGAGTGAGGTTTAGGGGGGTGAGTGTAACGGAGGCCAGCGAGTAGATGCTGTGCAGGTAAACCTCACTCCCCTGATCTAAAGAGACGCACTAGCGACTGACGATTCAGCCTCCTCGTTAGAGCGTCTGCCTCCCATGCAGGAGATCGAGGGTTTGAGACCCGCTCGGAAGCAGGCGAGCGGAGACCCGTTACAATGGTGCCGTGACCCGGATGGGAGTGAGGTTTAGGGGGGTGAGTGTAACGGAGGCTAGCGAGTAGATGCTGTGCAGGTAAACCTCACTCCCCTGATCTAAAGAGACGCATTAGCGACTGACAATTCAGCCTCCTCGTTAGAGCGTCTGCCTCCCATGCAGGAGATCGAGGGTTTGAGACCCACTCGGAAGCAGGCGAGCGGAGACCCGTTACACACACACACACACTATATAATATTATGAACTGATATATACAATAGTATAAATTAATATTAATAACTATATTATTAACTTATATACACACACACATATTATTATTATTATATTTTTACACCAAGTATATTTGCTGTTTAAATGTTTTGGACAAATGACAGTTCCTCTGACTAAAAATAAAAACCTTCATATCCAAAAGTTATATTCACCTTTTTCTTGCCGTAAAAATGGGCCATTTGTAAATTCTATGGGTCTAGCTTCCGGTCTCATCCACAGTTTGTTTTGCTGCTTGATATTGGAAATTTGTGTGTCTTATAATACAATTGTAATATATTGTTTTAATTATGAACATACTGGTTTGTAGTGGAAACAGTTTTATCATTTTCTGCACGTTTTATTCTTCTCGTAATTAACATCTAATGAACCAGAAGTCTCACCCATTGGCTTACTTCCGCGTTGAAGAAAAAGGTGGATATAAAAGGTTGAAAATATTTAGATAATTATTGCAATATTTCACCAACTGATAAAACACTCAAATTCAACAAAAATAAAACTAACAATATGTACCATGTGAATCCCCAAGGATGCTATATTCACAAGACAGTAATTGTGTAGGTTTCATTTAAGGGAAAGAAGCAAACCTTGACAGTGCAGTCCTCTGAGGCACTGGCAATAACATTGTCATCATGTGGACACCACTGCACATCCAGCACCGGAGCGGCGTGACCGCACACAGTCGGGGTGTTCTGGTCCACTCGACCGCTCTAGTGGTAAATGACACAGACACTATGTGAGCAGAATCAACTTGATTATGCAAACTAACGTAAAATACCAAATGTAAATCCTTGCATATTTAAGGCATTGTTATTGCGAGAGAACGCATGCCAACCTTGGCCAGCGGTAACACAAGAAAGGCTCCGCCTCCTCCGGCCTCAATGACAACAGCAATGAATTTGGGATTGGCAGCGCACAGCGGACCGTCCCATGTCACGCGCGATACTCTGACATCATCGAGGCAATGCTCAGCCTTCCAAGCCTGAGCAAACACATGCCTGAACTTACTCTGCCTGACAACACCCCTCCTGAAGGACATGACTGTGGGAAGAATAGTGGCATACGCCGTTAATCATTATTCATCCAAACAATCATGGCATATATTACATGAGTAAAATATTAAGCAAATAAATCATCAACAAATCAGAAAATAACACAGACTTTAAGATTAAACTGATATGATTAATTGTATAGTAACAATAAGAGAGCAAAAACCCAATTGCAATTTGGTGTGCAAATATAGCAAGAAAAAAGACCAATCACAATTCAGTATGCAAATATTGCAATGACATCAAGAAGTCAATGGGAAATGTTCAAACTTCAATCATGTCTTTGTTATACTCACATTTATTTTAAAGTGTTCTGTGCAGCTATTAAAAAATCACATTAATTGAAAAAGGTGCAGCACTCACTCTTGAAGAGATGAAAACTGTATTACTTAAAATGACGTTTCGGCCATTATAAAGGCCTTCATCAGACATCAAAATAGCAGTACCACACCATGCTTTGAGCATTCTTGTGATCAGCAACAGGTGTGTCGCTCTGCCAATTAGGGAAGTGGCTTCCAAACAAGTGTAAAGAGAAAAAGGCTGTTTCTCAAACGGAAGGCTGCATCCTTCGGAGGTCGTATTTCTAGGCTGCATACATCATAAAGAAGCACTTATTTTAGAATATTAACAGTTATAAATTTGACCAGCATTCTTAGTTAAGCGTACATTTTTGTAATATGCTTATGACTCGGGAATATAATGCTCAGTTAACTGAAATCAACCAGGATTGATGATGTATGCAGCCTACAAATGCGACCTCCGGAGGATGCAGCCTTCCGTTTGAGAAACGGCCAAAGAGTGCTTGAATCTCTTCAAGAGTGAGCGCTGCACCTTTTTCAATTGATATGGTTTTTACATTTACATTTATGCATTTAGCAGACGCTTTTATCCAAAGCGACTTACGATTCAGGTTATACATGTTTTTTTGTCAGTTTTTATTTTTGGTTGCACTTCCTCTTTTTTTTTTTACTTTCGTACAGCTATTAAAAAATACCATAATTATTGTCCAACAAAAAAGCTGCAGTTCCCTGTATCATGTTCATGTTGTGACCCAGCAGTGGGGCATGTTGTTACACAAGCTTTAAAGAATCTTTTTAACAATATTTAAATGGTAAAATATTAGTAACAGCAAAAAATCTACTAGCTTTAAGTTTAAAAAAAGTTATATATATATATATAAACATTTATAATGTAACAAATTTCTATTTCAAATAAATGCTGTTTTTGTTTTTAATTTGGTGAGGATAAAATACTTTATTATTATTCCAATTAATTATATAAACCCTGGTATATTTTTTGTTATAATCTCAAAATTGCTGCCAAGAATATGGTCTATCATTTAAAATGTGATTTGATCTGATTTTCAGTTCTATGGACCACGAGGCTATTAGGTCTGATAGGCTTAAGTATTGAGGTAAAAGTGAAAGCCCCTCTTGTCCAATGAAACTCTAGAAGGCTGCAGCTCTCACGTGACTGTGCAGGGATGACCGTGACACAGCTCAAGTCAGAAACCACAAACCATCAACATTTAAGAGGTCTGATGTTCGGTGACCTTCCTTTACACATTTACATTCTAATGAGACTATATTCAACCAAATCAACCCTCCCTAAAAACCTTTTGTTTTTAATGTGATACATCTAGAATCAATAAAGCCACGCCAAAACAGTAAAAAGAACCGGAAAACATCCCACTATAAATAGCTTACAACTTGGTTAATCCTAAAGCTGTGGCATGTGAACTGTGGTCTAAAGGTGTTTTCCAGGAGCGAGTTTTCATGGGATATTTCCATCCACTGCACATTCTGCTTTTTATTTATTGTCTGTTATATGGGTCAGTGAGTTATATGTTATTCAAAAATACACCATGAAAGGCTAATTCATACTAGAACGAAAACACATTTCTATGATGATTTTAATTTCTGAATAAAATGTTTATGGTGCAATTTATTAAAAAAAGAAAATTATTAAAGTCTCATTGAAGTCTCTTATGTTCAAATAAATACATAATAATTATATATTAAAAAATATATATTATTTTATTGTTGTTTGCTAACCAATATGCAGAAATCCAATTTGATGTCAAAGTGGTCACACTTTCATTAAAGTCTGTGAATGTAAATAACTATAAATTTGGATGAATCATATGTGACCCTGGAGCACAAAACCAGTCTTAAGTCGCTGGGGAATATTTGTAACAATAGCCAAAAATACATTGTATGGGTCAAAATTATGGATTTTTCTTTTATGACAAAAATCATTAGGACATTATGTAAAGATCATGCTCCATGAAGATATTTTGTAAATTTCCTACTATAAATATATTAAAGCTTAATGTTTGATTAGTAATATTCATTGCTAAGAACTTCATTTGGACAACTTTAAAGGCGATTTTCTCAATATTTAGATTTTTTTCCACACTCAGATTCCAGATTTTCAAATACTTGTATCTCAGTCAAATATTGTCCTAACAAACCATTTATCAATGGAAAGCTTATTCATTCAGCTTTCAAATTATGTATAAATCTCAATTTAAAAAATGTACCCTTATGACTGGTACACACACACACACACACACACACACACACACACACAATTAAAATTGAAAAGTTTTCACAATTTTGTACAATTATTTAACAACGCTGTATAATATAATATAGCGTTGTTAAATAATTTATCAAATAAATTACAATGAAGGTAAATTGAATTGAATCAAGGGCCGTCAGCGCATAGATGCGGAAACTGATGGCATTAATGACACATCACACATGAGCTTGATACATTCACTCAGTCCACTGTACCTCTGCTTGAGGGGTTCCTTCTTCCCTGTTCCTTTCCTTGGAAAAACCTGTTCAAATTACTACAGCGATTCCGGTATAAACATATGATATATATAAATGCAGAGGTCTATATAAACTACACTAATCCTCGCAGTGTGTTGTTATCCCGGGATTTTCTGCATGGTCAGGTGGAACAATTATGTCCAGGCAATTTCTGCAGGCATCGACACATTAATCCATATCATCTGGGAAAACAAATGTACAATTGTATATTTTCAAAAGACATACAAAGCTTTTGAACAAAACTGTACAGTTAAGGAAGTTAAAATAAATCAAGAAGAGCGTCGACACCGCTGAAGAAGAAAAGATGACGGATGGTAAATTCCTCCGTGAATGTGCCTAGAATTAAAAGCAGCTTTGTGTGAAGCTCGCCATGCTGAGCAGGCATCAAAATGGACGGCGAAACGCCTTGTTGACGAAATAAAAGTCCCATTCTGAGCGCTTTGTGACTGTTTAAAATGGTTTTATTAAAAACAACGAACTACATACTCGACTAGAGTTAATCAAACCCGTATGTCTACTGCACGTTCTCCGTTTTCAAAATATATTAATTTAAAACACTATTTAAAAAAAAAATTTTAATAAAATATTTTTTCATTTTTTGAGAGAAAAAAAATATTTGAATACAAAATAAATTGTCCAAGGTATCAAATATTTCTTTCATCTTCTTTAAAATTTAGAGGCAGTTTTAGTAAATTGAGTACTTTAATTGCAATGCAGTTCTATGCAGAATCACAGTGGCGTAAAAATAATTGTAATATCATGTGACTTAAAGGCAGATTGCAAATTCAAAATAAAAGTCACACCCAAACGTTCCTAAAATTATTCATAAATGTGTTTCCTGCACCAGCAGCCAAGCACGGTGGGACACAGTTTATAAAAAAATGTACCAAGGTACTAGCTTACACCAAAATACCATCGTTAATACAGTTGTTATTGAACCTATTGTTAATATTGTGAAACATCAAACATTAGCCTACTAAAATGTTATATTCATTCATTCTCATTTTTCTTTGACAGTGGTGGCTAATACCACAGTATCCATTTTTACTGTAACATTTTGCTGTTATTTATTGCTGATATGGTGCATTTTTTCTTATCACACCTCAGATTGTGCTGTTTAAATTTAGGCTGAAAAGCTCCAAAGAATAATGTTCCGATTCAACATTGTGTTTTCTGAAATTGATGTAACATGGATACATACATGCAGTATAATTAGGGCTGATTTAATAACCCTCATACACTGCAGTGAATTGAATACACCAAAGTCACCATCAGGACCCATGGCTTTATGTTTTGTTAGATAGAAAGATCACAAGAGTGTCTCGGGAGCTTGCAGTAAAACTGCCCGCTTATTAAAACTAAATACATTTAAAGCACTAGCATATAATGAAGTATAAATGTTGTAAACAACGACAGTAACTGTGTCTCATTTAGAAGACTGCGTCCTCTGGAGGTCAAATCCTATGGAGGTTGCATCCTATGAAGGATGCGTAACGTATACAAAGTGTCCTCAACCTGGAATTAAACGAGAAGGCCTTCGTAGGACGGGCGGAAAAGGAAACAGGAAGTATAACGTTGATTTGCCAACACATTTAGAGCATCGTTGCGGTCTCACACTACTTAAATTAAGGAAAATTATTTCTAAATTTGGAAAGTAATTAAAAAAATGCTTTTACTTGTTTTATTTTGCTCTATGTTTGAGGAGCTGCATCGTACGTACAACAGACATATCTGTTAGAGAAAAAAATGAGGAGGATACTAAGAACAAAGTTAATCCACTTTAAGTTATGTTGAAAACACCACATCTGCGCTTGTGTATACATCTGCCGGCGCCGGCATTTTTCAAATTAACGACGGTTGTTTACAGTGACTCAAAGTATTGTGGGTTATCTGTAAGCAGCGGAGGATAGACCTGATGCATCCTCCGAATGCCTGTGAAAGAAGGTCGCATTCGAAGGTCGCATTCGGAATGGCCTTCTTGCTTTTCTGAAGTGAGACAGCCTCGATGACGTATGCACCCTTCGAATGAGACCTCCGGAGGACGCAGCCTTCTAAATGAGACACACACAGTGTCACTCCTACAATGACATACTGTGAACACGCAGGAGCCATCAAAACAAGGTATGCATTACTTCATAATACTATTCATGCAGTGGGTAGTTTCCAGTCAAAATATATAATACACACATATATATATATATAAAAAAAAATGTCAGAACACCATTTGTACATCTCTGACCTACGACATCAAGGTCAAAAAGTCACAGTAAAGGCTTAACTGACCAGAAAACAGTTCATGTAGTATTTTCTCCCTCAACAGCAATTCAAGTGAAGCATTAGGTTGCAATGATAATAAAAAAAGATCTTAATTCCATTCCTGGTCACACAGCTCAACTCGGAAACACATGTTGTGACCCAAAATACTCAAACGTCCCATTTCCAGATTACACAGTGGAATACACAACTATTCAAGGGACCGTTTGAGTAATGCAGGTATCGTTTTTCGGGTTTGAGTTAGATGATGGCCTGATAGTCATTCGGTCCATGTTTTTGCCACCTTGAGAATGTAGTCATATAAAAGTTCATACAAAAGATTCATTTTTGGGTTAGTTGTCCAGACACAGTCTTTTGTCGAGTGGAATTACAGAGGAACACATCCTTCTGTTGTAATATCGGCTGTGTTTATATGGACGATTCCATACACACACTCTAAACGATCTGAGCTTTGTGGATAGTTGGGCTACGCGGCATGAGGAAAAGTGTTGTGTTGGCCGGGAGCAGGATGTTATTGGGTTTTGACTTGGGCCGTAGCGTGCCGTTACTGTGCTCGAAATGACTGGATAGCGCCTCAGATATCTGAGAACTGGTCGTCTCGCTGCCACCGTTCTCAAAACCGTCAGGCTCCATTAAACCTCTGTGAACTCCTGAATCCGCAGGGCTAACAGAATCTTCCTCTTCCTCATCCGTAAGAGTCGGGTACAAGGATACTAAAGGTGAATTATGCCCTCTGCTGCCCCCTCTGTTACTTCCTCCTGACTGCGGCCTCCCCTCTGCTGGGAGAATGGCGCTGCCGTTCCGAGACCGCAAGATCTCAACAGCCTGCTCCATTGAATAAGAAGAGGGGTGGAGAGGAGGAAGAAGTTGGGTTTCCTGTATAGCACAAGTGTAAACACGTTTATGAGCAATTTTTCATGCATCATCATTTGATACAGCATATGTTAACTGTGTTAGCATTACTAAACCGTTGAGAGTTACTAAAGCTTTAAGAACTAGCTTTAAGTATAAATCATAAACTATAAAAAAAAAAAATTATTAGGGTATTTGCAAGGTATTAGGGGTAGTAGATTAAAAAATAAACAAAATAAAATAAACAAATCATGAAAAGCAGCTAATTTTAAACATAAGTTTTTCATAATAAATGGTACAGTTTTACAATGAATGTAATTTTCTCATTTCATTCAGAAAACATTCTAATATGCAGATTTGCTGCTCAAACATTTCTCATTATTATCAATGTTGCAACAGTTGCACTGCTTAATATTTTTGTGAAAACCATGACACTTCTTTAATAAGTAGAAATGCCAAAAGTGTATCCTTGCTGAATAGAAGTATTAATTTGATTCAGAAGTAAAATAAATATTAATTTAATTCAGAAAAAAAAAAAATTACTAACCTCAAGCTTTCGAACAGTAGTATAAGGGACATACAAATTTCCCAATAACTACAAACCAACATTTAGTCCCAAACTAGCTAGCACATAATAATTAAATGCCATTATTTAACAAGTAACACGGCTACAAAAATGCAAAGCTTATATAAAATGAAGAGAAAATAAATGTGATCATTTGGTTTCAGATAATTTCTTCTGATCTGATTGAACACCGTTTCTTTAGGAAGGTTAAGCGCCTTCATTCACTGACCATTTGTTGAAAACGAACAGAAAACCAATTTGTTGTTCTTTTTCAACAAAGTTAAGGTCTATTTGTGAAAGTGGCAATATAGATCAACCGCACAAGCAGACTTATGAAACATATCTCATACCTGTGACACGTTACTGTCCATCTCATAAGACTCCATCATCAACCGAGCTTCTTTTTCAGTTCTGTCCATCGGTTTGTCTCGACCTCTTCTGGACGTGTTATAAATTGCAGGGCGACCGAGTGAGTCCAACCCTCCCAGCGTGGACCGACTATCCCTGGAGCGAGGACGATCCTGCGAAAGTAAACGTTTGGGGTTTTTATGTCTATATATCATATCGAACAATTGCAGAATGTGACTGGTATATATAGTGTTTTTTGAAACGATGCATGAAAAGAGTGACATACCAGTGAAGAGAAACTTGTGCGTGTCGTCCCTTCGACTCTTAAAGCATTATTGTCGTCCTTTTGAAAGAAGACGGAGACAGTGAAATGAGAGGGAGGGAGAAAGATACATACAGTAATGGTGTTGCCCAAAAAGGAAATTGAGATATATCAAATAAATGCTGTTCTTTTGGACTTTATATTCATCAAAGAATCCTGAAAAAAGTATCACAGTTTCCACAAATATATTAAGCAGCAAATCTATTTTCAACATTGATAATAATGAGAAATGTTTCATGAGCACCAAATCAGCATATGTAACAATTCATCTTTGCCATGAAGGAATAAATTACATTTTAAAACATATTAGGATTAAAAAAAGACACTTCAAAAATATTTCACAATATTACTGTTTTTACTGCATTTTTGATCAAATAAATACAGTCTTGGTGAGTATAAGAGGCGTCTTTAAAACACATTTTGACCCCAAACCTTTGCACTATCGATAAACATTTGTTTATGTGTCCTTGTGTATTTTTACCGAGTATCTGTTGTCTGTGCTTCCGGAGTTGACTCTCCTAATTGAGGCTTGTCTTGACAGAGTGCTGATTTCATCCCTTACAACAAGAGTGAGACAGACACAGACTGAAGTACAGGTGTGCAGGAATTCTCACAATCAGACCAGTCATCTAAATTATTCTTTGTTCAGAAAGAAAGACAAATCTTCTTACTTTTTTGCCACCAGCTCTATAGCCAGCTGTTGATTTTTGCGCTTATAGTGGCGGTTTACTGAAATGATCACTATGACAAGAGTGAAAACAATCACTGCAGCAACAGCAGCGATAATTATCATCATCAAGTAGTTCACTGATGCGTTAACCGGAGGCAACTCTGAAAGAGACAAGCAGCAAAACTTATGAACTTCTTGTGCATTCAATTATATTCTATTACAACAGTCCTGTCATCATTTGTGCGAATGCGTCAGACTAATTTATGGTGCTTTTGTGTTTTAGTTCATTTAGACAATGACTTTATGGAAAATAATAGCTTGTACATTCTGCCTAACATCTCCTTTTACATTCCACAGATATAAAAAATATCATGCAGGTTTGGAACGACATGAGGGTGAGTAGATGGTGACAGAATTTTTCTTTCAATTTAATGGATTATGAGATATTATGAGATACATACTGAAGAAATGTATAGCCTGAATGCACTGTAAGTCGCTTTGGATAAAAGCGTCTGCTAAATGCATAAATGTAAATGTAAATATGCAGTTGCATATTGTTTTCACTAGATGACAGCACTGTGCATTGCACTTTAACCTAGGTGAAGGGTTTCCAGTGGGATACACACCTGATATAGTTATTAAAATCTCAGCTCTTCCAGATCCCACCTCATTGGTGGTGGTGCAGACATAAACTCCTTGATCTGTCAAGCTCAGGGCTCTGGAAAATCGCAGCGTGCCTCCTTCCACAGTCACACCCTCTGGTAGAGCTTCATCTTTCCTGTGTGAACAGCGAAATATGATTTAATCCCTCAATCAAAAACAGACATAGTAAACAACAGAATCTATAGTCTAGGATTCTACACATAACAAATGACTTATGCTTGATTTTTTACACAACATTGACTTAAAATGTCCTTAATACCAGAACATGATCCTTCAGAAATGATTATAATATGTGACCCTGGACCACAAATCCAGTCGTAAGTCGCACGGTATATTTGTAGCAATAGCATATATTGTGTGGGTCTAAATTATCAATTTTCATTAGGATATTAAGTAAATGGATCATGTTACATGAAGATATTTTATAAATGTCCTACTGTAAGTATATTAAAACTTAATTTTTGATTAGTAATATGCTTTGCTAAGAACTTCATTTGGACAACTTTAAAGGTGATTTTCTCAATATTTAGATTTTTTTTGCACACTCAGATTTCAGATTTTCAAATACTTCCAAATATCTCGACCAAATAAATGTTTCTATCATTATAACAAACCATAAATGGAAAGCTTATTTATTCAGCTATGATGTATAAATCTATTTGAAAAAATCGACCCTTATGACTGGTTTTGTGGTCCACATATGATCCTTCTATCATTCCAATATGCTGGTTTGCTGCTCAAAAAACATTTCTTATTATTATCAATGTTGAAAACAGTTGTGCTTAATATTTTTGTGGAAACCATGATGCATTTTTTCAGGATTCTTTGATAAATAGAAATATCAAAAGAACAACATTTATTCAAAACAGAAATATTTTGTAACATTATAAATGTCTTTACTGTCACTTTTGATCAATAAAATGTGTTCTTGCTGAATAAAAATATTCATTTATCAAGTGTTACTGACCAAAAACTGTACTTTGAAAACAACTGAAACTCTGTACATACCAACTGTCATTACTTTCAGTTCATCAGTGATTTTATCACAAAATACAATAATAATACAATCAGAATTGCATTGTTAAAAACAAATCAAAACTAATTTCATACAGCGCTTTAAAGAAGTAGTTCTCAATTGGTTTTGCATCAAGATCTAGTTTTTTAACATCAAGTGACACATTCCGAAACTCAGAATTGAATGTAGTCTGGGTAAGTGCTGTGTTTTGTTTACCTTGCATAGTGCTTATGAATGATGGCTGTCAAGCAAACTCTTTATGTTGGCACCTGCCAGATTTTTCGTTTTTAGTTCAGCCAAGTGCATTTCTGGCCTTTTTAAAAAGTCCGTTAAGCCTATTTATTTAGCTAAAACCACAAATAGGCCCACTGAGTGCTTCCATAGACACTTAGAACTTTGTCCACAGCTTATACCAGGAACTATAAATTACATGTTTTTCATACAGCATGGCGCAATTTGCATGTGGACAGTGGTAAGATTCATCCGATGACACACACAAGCACGCAGACAAATTCTCCTGACTCCATCGTCATAAACCTACTCATCTCCCCCTCACCAGCCATTTCTCATGCCCCGCTCTCTCCCTCCGTGTGAAAATGCACTCTGTCTGTTTGCTGCGCAAGTTGCAACACGACACCAGGCCACAGTTACTTCATTTACTTTGCATTCACACCGAGCAGCCAGAGAACAGGTTTCCCCACTCGAGGCAGAGAGGAGAAAACCAGAAAATGTTTGTCTCAGGAATTGCGTGATCATCTAAATGTCCATGTCTACACCCCCTTAGTCACTCGTACTGAAAAATGGCGAAAAATAGGTGTGTGACTGTGATTAATTATTGTTCATGAATGCAAAAACAACTGTCGTGCATTTCAATGGCCTCTCAGTGTCAGTATTACTTCTAAAGATTCTATCTATCTGATAGAGTAGATTGAAAATGCACTCATGAATTTAGGCCACAACCTTCTCGTCCACACCTAGAGATTACTCTGGCATGCTGATAGAGAAGCCAACCGAAACATAACTAAACTGACAAGACAGGCTTACAGGAAGATGAACAAACAAACAGACTGACAGATGCAGGTCGAAGGGCAGTTTTACCTCGTCCAGTAGAATCTCTGAGGTTCTGGATTTCCTTGACCGCTGCACTGCAGCGCGGCTCCTTGCATTTCAGCATACCAGTTATCCTCATAGCCCGATATCAACGCATTCGGAGGGTCTGTACGTACACAAGAACACACAAATGAAAAGATTTTATAATTAGGCGTGTTTCAGCCTCTTGTTTGAACTTGTAATGAACTTCCCGTTTGACCAATAAGTTCACCTGATCCTTTTGTTGACACAGTATAAACTCTAATATTGGCATTATGAGACATGCACATGTTTGGAATTATTAAAATTTGGTGTAATTAAATTAAACCCATGTGACTTTCTTTCCACTGTGGAACACAAAAAGGAGATACGTTGAAATGATGTACTGGTTGTTTTTTCAGTGCAGTCATTATAGAATGAGGACTGGGGCTTTCAAGATTTAAAAATGATGTAAAAGCACCATAAATATCATAAAATGGTGCATATATAAATGTAACTGATAATCTTCCATTCTAGTAAGATGTTAACTGTTGCACTAGATCATTGAGTCAGGTGAGTTGCAAACAGAACCAGATCTGTCTGATTTGTGAATGAATCAATCAGATTAATTCTGTGAACCGAATTAATGATTCATTGAAAAGTTCAGACTCAAAAGCACATTCTCAGTCATTGTTAACTCTTTCGTTATTATAGATGAAAGATTTAAGGCTATTCTTTACACAAAACGATATTGTTTTTGGTTTGTTTATGGTGCTTTTGCACCTTGTTTGATGTTTGAAAGCTCTGGTTTCTTATTCATTGTAACTGAACTGGAGAAAAACAACAAGGATTCTCAAGAATTTTTCAATTTGAGTTCCACAGAAGTAGACACAGCAAAATTAGTTTCTAAACGCATGAAGGTGACTAAACAATGACTGAATTTTGATTCTGAGAGAACTATTGCTTTACACTTTCCTACAATCAACTAAAGCAAAGATATTATTATGACCGCAGCAGTAGTGATGAATCAGAGAGAAACAATGTAGTCCTAGTATCGATTAAGACAATAAACAGATGTCCACATGCCATAACACATCCGAGGGAAGTTACATACAATATTCAAGAGAAACAACAGTTTCATCATATTTCAATTTCACAAGCTGAGGAAACACTAAAGGGGTGTTTTACATTGACATTATAAAATTCACAATTGTTTTCATGATTTCTAGATGTGAAATTCACAATCCTTCGGAGTCATATCCAGGCAGTGACGTATAAATGTGGCTCTAACAAAACGTGTGGCGCAATAATACATCAATCATACTGCAGTAAGGACAACATTAAAAATCCTTCTGAAGAGAAACACATTGGCTGCTTGTGTTTATAACCTGGCAAGTGGTTTGACATCAAAACATAAAATTTCTTAAGAAGTGCCCAAATGAATGATAGATTAACTATAGCACTAATGATTCTTTGCCCTATAAAAAGTGCTTGCGGAAACTTGCAAAAAACATTGATAAACAATTTAAGAAATGTCTGTAACACTAGACTCTAAAACATGCTTGGTTATTTTTTTTCTACCCAACCACAAGGTTGAGTCTGTGGGGTTGTTTTTTCCAGTGTAGGGTATGTGTTACCCAGACATTGGGTTAGTGGTTGGGTCAATCTCAGTGACAGTTGAAACTATACCCCCCTCCCCCCTCCCTCCTTCCGATGACACAGCTAGAGCGTGGGCTGTTTGCATTGCTTTAGAGAAAGCGGTTCTCAGTGCCACCTAATTGGTGCACTTCTTCAGTCGAATGTCTGTATATGTTTTATTTCATCTATGAAGGCTACACTGTGCTGTAAATGATTTTATTTTATGCAATGCAACATACAGGGATGAGATATTACAAAACTGATTTTATTCATTATAATACTGAATGTAATGTATTTTGATGTTAAGATATGTTCTCCAATCTCAGGACTGTTTGTTTACGGGCAGATTCAGGAATCAGTCACGACATCTTTCAGCGCGAGGCGGTGGTCCGAGGGTACTTTTAAATGCACATTTTTGTCAATGTTTCTTATATTTTTGTCCATGGGTGTTCTTGCTTATTAATAAATGTTCACTTTTTGATTATTACTGTTGCCTCTAGTGATTCTGGGTGTGATTTATAATTTACAACCCAGTAATTTTTAACAATAGTTGAGTTAAATAAAACAACCCAGTATTTGTGTCAAACATTTAACCCAACCCTATATAATGACCCAGCATGTGTTCTGTCCAATATTTGGGAGGCAAAATAACCCAGAAATGGTTGTTGTTAAACCCATCATGTTTTTATAGTGTACGAAATAAGAAAATATATTTTGAATAAGTGATAAATGACAATTAAGAATATAATTCCTCCTCTTCCCAGTTCTTAGTAGTGAAAAGGTAATTATAAAACACTATAATTACTATAATGGATATGTTTTTATTTATTTTTTAATAAAATGTTATATTAGTAAAGAAATTGCATTTTTATAAGTATAAATGAAAGTATTCGTTGTACTGAATTAATTCAGCTCATGCTAATTTGAACAGGATGATTTTTATTAGTGTTACATTTTTTCTTTATAGTAATAAGAATTCAAGGGGAAACAAAGAATACAGATACATTATGACCCAGACACTTCTGATATAGGATTATAATAAGTGTAAGAGATCAGGACTCACAGTGCACTACAAGGTTATTGGAGATCCTCACTGGGCCTTTTTGCGATGGATGCCAGACCAGACAGTCCAGCTTCTGCCCGTTCATGTTACGGACAGGGTGGAGAGAAAACTGGATGGAGGCCACCTCACCATCTGAGCTACGGTTCTGACTCTGACCCGCGAGATCGGTGTCCCAGGAGAGGCTTGCCATCGGCTTAGCCACCGAACGGCATGTAGCGGCCGGACGGAATGACTGGCCCTCAACCAGTGTGAACGGCTGCAGGGACGTAATGGGTTTAGCTGTGAAACAACAAATACATAATAAATGGCAAATAAAAACATGATAAATAGGATTTAAACTTTACAATGAAGTACTGACGGTATTTTAAAACAAATCTTTAGATATCTTTTCAGTGTTATGACATTTTCAGTTTGCTTTCCTGTTTCTAACAGTCTGCTTGAACACAACAGTAAATAATACTTTTGAAGGAGAAAGCTATTATATGATCTTGTAATCGCAGCAACAATGGACACCGTGAGGTAAATACGTCCATCATCACTCACATTGACGCAGACAATGCTTGTGTGTTATTCTGAGAACAATATCTGTATACATCATAGCAGTGGTAGCTTTGTGGTTAACAGGTTTTCTATGTTAATGACGTGAATGGGACGCTGAATGAAATGACAATAGTAATGTTAAAAAATCGAAGGCTTACATTATCCTTGTCCTGTATTACCGAGGGCTTTATTGCTAACTGCTGCAGAGACACTGCATATGCACAAGACTCAAATAAACTGTTGATTTTAACTCCATCACTACAAAGCCCCAAAGGGGACATTGGGGGGAAAAAATGATATGGGAGGAAAAATGACATTTCATTGCTTTTGCATTGTCTTGTAAAAAACATTTTTCATTCACTCACAAAACAAGGAGAGAGAAATTCGTTTTTAAGAAACATTCTTTACATAGCAGCATTGCCACAAGAAACTTCACGTTCGCTTTGGTTCACATTCGCTCAAAAAGCACTGAAAAAATACTTCCATGACAAACATTATGCGAGCGAACGCCACGTTTATTTTGGGGAACACAAGAGGTAAGAGACTGATGGTTTCACAGCAGTCTGTGGGCAGGTTTTAGTCAGACAACCATTTCCTGTTTAGGTTGGCAGTTCTTGACCAAAATCAGATACAATCTTGAACAGAGTGTATGCTGAAAATCAAAAGTGCTAATATATCAAATATGAACAGTCACAGAGTTTTGTATGACAAAATGTTGCCTTCTTTTGTTTGCAGCCATGATTAATGTACTCACTCCACACTGTGACCAAAATCTCTGTCTCGAAGTTTCCAGCGGGGAAGGTGGCGATTTTGCAGATGTATTTGCCCTCATCGGCAGAGCGTGTGCCCATGAGAATCAGAGCAGAGTCCGCTATTGGGTCGCTGGTTGCGAATCGAACACGCCCCGTGTATGCAGGGCTTTCTGCCAGAGAGAAACAGAACGAAATGTGACATGAAGATTTGGTTTCTGGACATTTTTGTGAAGCATGCAAAAAAGAATTATGCAAACAACAAAACTTCTTATTTCAAATAAATGAAAATAAAGAAGAAATATTAAAGATTCTGCAGTAATGGCTCCTGTATGAAAAGTTATTTTCACAAAAGTGAACTGAAAAAACCAAACATCTGCTTAATGATTCAGTGAAATGAATGCAAAATGAATACAGAACCGAAAGCACAAGTACAGTAACAATACCAGATTCAAGGAACAGCCAAACATCTGATTAAACCCTGCAGAGCTAATAACATTTTATAAATGGCTCTGCGCTGCCTATAGAGGATATTGTTTTAGCTAGAGAAGTCCAGTCAAAAAAATGGTGTAGGATTTAGTTTGAAACAGTTCTCATACAGCAATTGTGATTAAACTTCAAAATAATTACAAAGAAATGGAAAGTAACAACATGAGGTTAAAAAAAACTTTTTTTTGTGGTGATAATGTTAGTAAAATGAAAGAATATAATAATTACATTCTGAAAAATGTGAAACAGTTTAGGTTTTGATGTCTGTAGATAAAGAAAAAAGCTAGTTTTACCTGTCTGGCCTTCCCTGAAATGAGCAGTGATAATCTGCTCTTCACCTCCATTTGAGTTTTGTCGAATCCACATCAGCTGCACCACCTTAATCTCACTGTTCGATACATTGAATCGACAGGGTAAACGTGTGTCCTCCTCTGCCAAAGACTGCAGAGCCCAGGGGGACACAGAGGGCTCCAGAAAATGTGTTTGTTCTCCACTTACACAAGCTGCTGAAAGACACAAAGAGAGAGAGAACGGTTTTAATCAAATAAAATAAGAAGCCACTCGAGATGCTTTTTTAAAATGGTGGCAACAGCAATATGATAAAATAAATAAATTCTATTGGATTGCTTCCAGCTGAAATATGATTCCTCTATCCATAATATTACTTTCTTCAATGAAGTCTTCTCATCTGAATCAGGAGAGAAATGTGCACAAATCAAGATCTGTTTTTAAGCAAAAAGACTTTCCAAAACAAACGTTGGTGTTCTAAACAAAAACATTGGTGGATTTTGATGTGAGAGTGTTATTATGGATTTAATTTTGACCAGAAGTGACTGTTTAATGATGGATTTGTTTCTCGGAAACATGCTGCTTTTCACTTCACGAGACATTATTTCATGGTCTGTAGTCGTGTGGATTATATATCAGCTGTTTGGACTCTCATTCTGACGGCACCCATTCACTGCAGATGATCCATTGGTGAGCAAGTGATGTAAAGCTAAATTTCTCGGTTCCAATGAAGAAGCAAACTCATCAACATCTTGGGAGGCCCGAGGGTCGGCAAATTTAACTTTTACCATCTGCAACATCATCACCGAATTACTCGTGCAGTTGTAAAACTGTGTAGAACTATTAAAACTATCCTTGTTACGCTAATGCATAATTATTATTATTTTTTTTTACAATGTATAGCTCTGTTTTGCATTTAGTGTTGGGAAAAATTCAGCACAGCAAGTTCCGTGTACCACTCATAGCTATGGCATCGCAAACTGATGAGGTCACAAGTTAAAGGGCCAGACAAAAAAAATAACAATTCTAGGCCATCCCATGAATATATATCATACAGCCTCAAGGCGGTTCAAGCAGTGCTTTCAAAAAATAGAAATAGCACCTTTAAGAGAAATATACCTGTATGAAATATGCAGTAAAACTAAATTTGGACCACATTGGCCGAGGTCTTCTGTTACCTTCAGTACGGTGGTAACATGAACGTTTCATTTTTCATCACTCTATTAAACTGACACAGAGAAAAAGCAGACATGGGAATAGATATGGATAACAAAATAAAAGAAAGGTAAAGGGCTGAGAGACAAACAGGTGTCTGGAAGAGCGTTTGTGGACGAGAGTTAGATATGTCTCTCAGCTCGTTATGTGTCTCAGAGCTAATTACTTTTGGGAAGCAGACGAGCATAAGCAAAAGCAAACATTCACATAGTGCATACATGCATGCAAAGTTGAGTGAATATAAGCTGAACTATTACATTTAAATACAAAAATTGTATAATATAATTTATTAAAATTATAAAATGAAAATATAAAGTGCAATATGTAATTTAAATTTCAATCACTATTACAATATATAAAAAAATACATAAACAAAAAATTACTGACATCTATTGCATACTTTAAGTTGCACATTTGAATAAGAAATGTATTATGTTTATTGCATTTGCAGTAAGTAGTAAGCTGCAGAAATCAGTCATAAATTAACTACACTTAATGAGACTCATTGCCTGGAGAAACTGAGTGTTAAGCACCTTTCACGTGCTTTGGGGTCAGAGTTCAGGGCAGTGATTTGGCTACAATCCCCATCATTTTCCTGAGTCACTCTATCTCTAGCTTGAACTTTATGTCAGTAACCCAGATCCTTGACCATTAGGCCGCGGCAGTCAAGTGTCCAGTTTGCAGAGACTACAGAATTACATCAATGAACCGTAATGACTAGCCTCTCAGACATAAGCTTGTTGACAATATGTATGGCATAGATCCTCTGTTGCCATGTCATACAACATGATTTATCCCATGTGACAAGTTCCTGAGTCAACATCCTGAAGGACTGCCATTTGTTGCCTAACCCTACCCCTACAATCAGGGGGCAAAAATGGCAGAGATAAACTTAATTGGTTTAACTAATATTTTTTATTAATATTCATACTTTTCTAATTAATATGCAATCGGTGCTTTCATTTTATACACTTTAAAAAAAAATTACTCAGAAATTGAATTTTTAATCAGAAATATTTGAAGTATTTGCGTGTAATGTATACATTTTTGGGGATAATTTGTTTTATCTTAACAGCTTAAAAAAACAACAATACAGTTTGTTTCTATTGTTGTAGGCTATAATGACAATTGAGTCATTCTGGTGTCAAAAAGTAGAAATAAAACAATTAAAAACAGATTGTCCACAGAAAATAATAACCAAAATGGTCATAAAAAACTATACCAGTCTCAAATATCATATATGAACAAGAAATACATTGTGTTCATAGTTATTTGCAGTTCAATATATATCCAGGGTTGGGAATTGCTCATAATCTATTAACAGTAATAAGACTGTGTTCCTGTGGCTCAGTGGTTAGAGCATTGCGTTAGCAGCGCAAAGGTTGTGGGTTCGATTCCCAGGGAACACATGTACTGACAAAACAAATGTATAACCTGAATGCACTGTAAGTCACTTTGGATAAAAGCGTCTGCTAAATGTAAGACTGCTTGTCTGGAGAAACTGAACTTTAAGCACCTTACAATGATTAAAACATACAATAATAGTAGGAATGATGTTCTAGGATCAGCAGAGGATGTTGATACAGCAAAACTTTATAATGTATATAAATCACATTACATCATGTACTCAGAACCACTGACCCTGCATTAACACAACTCTATGAATAGATCTTATGCCAGTAAAAACACTCAAAAATGTAAGTAACGTTGACAACACCCTCAAATTCATCACACCCTTATTCTCCCAACTTCATCAACCCATAAAACACTCCCTAAGACGCATAAGACTGTGTGTGTGTGTGTGTGTGTGTGTGTGTGTGTGTGTGTGTGAGAGAGAGCAGGGAGCGCCTGTCTGTCACACTGAATCACACTCGCAGTTTGTCATCAGAACCAGTTCTTCCTGTATTATCAAACCGTAAACATGTTGTGAAGCCCTTTTCCTAAACCTTTAACTTCAAATCCTGCAACACGCTTTAAAATGTTTCCAACTGCACTCGCAGAGTATTTATGATATGCTATATACAATATCTCACCTGAGTTCCAGATGATCCACGCAGCAAGAATATATGAAACTGTCTTCATCGTCCACCAGTTCAGACTTTCAGCTGAGCCCAGGTTATCAGTTTGGCAATCTCAAAGCGATGGTCATTATTATTAATATACGCAAACAGTGTCCATCTCGAGAGCTAGGTGTGTTCCTAATCAATCCAATCGATCCCAGATGTCAGTGAGGAGATGTTGGAGAACAGGAGAATCCCAGATATGAAGAGCAGGTGGAGATCCAGCGCAGAAAAACCGAAATCACTCGATCAGAATCAATATAACGATTCATTCATTTGAATTACAAAAAAATATCAGAATGTTTATTGATTATATCCATAAAAGGGTGATCGTTTCTCCATGCATAAATCCTCACGGGAGCGCACAAAAGTTTTACTCCAGTTTATGGTGTTTTCGTCTTATTTTAAGATCTACGACATGTTGAGAAAATCGTAAAGGGAAAAGGTATTTCCATTATTCCTCCGACGCTCGGGTTGAAATAGCGTGAAAATGCTCTGAGAGGAGAAGTGTTCTTACAGACACCTGTTGGAAAAGGCAGCTCTCCATTGCGCAGTCGCGCACATGTTCTTACGCGCTCTAGAACTCAACTTTCCAGTTTATAATCCGGGTGTTTCTTCCCACTCTGATGATTCAATCCAGCTTCTGGTTTAATATTCTGTAATTGCTTAATCATTTGAGATCTTTAATGGTCGAGTTCACTTTAACAGTTTTTTTCTGCCATTATGTTTTTGTGAAGAACACAAGGGTTAGGTTAACGTGTGATTACCATTACCTCTGGATAAAATCAAAGAGACACTGAATGCTAAGAATTTAGTCAATTAATCTTATTATAATTTCTTCGCAAATTTAGAACGAATAAGCAGCTACACCAATTAAAACCGTCTTACAGGTTCATGCGAGATCTTCTAGAACATGTTCATCATTTGTCTCTGATTTGACATATTTTTTCAAATGTAAAGAAGTCCTACAGCCAATTTATGATTTGCTTAAACTGTCCAGTAACCAGAAACATCATTCCAATAAAGTTCTGTTAAAGATTTACAAATATCAATGAGATTCTGCTGGATAAACTATAGCTATACAAAACAGCGCATCTGATTCATTTCGCAAGTGTTGCGACAGAATTAGCATGTGTATGAACGCTACATGAAGCTATCAGATGTACTGTATCTGGTTGCATTCTTGGCTTAAAGAAAGGGGAGCTCAAAAACTCTAAACCTGTTCTCCTGATAAACAGTTAAAGCCTCAGGCATTATTACCGAGTTCAACGGAATAGTGTCCCAAACAAGGGCTTTGAGCTGAAGAAGACAGTTATTCAGGATGAGGAAAGCTTCTCTGCGAGGAGCATTCTGTGCATGTCCCCAAAACGTTATTAATGTTTGGGCTTTCATTTTATTTCATAAAAATAAAACGAATACTAATAAAATATGTCTGATGCTGTGCTAATATTGTGAAACTGTCATGCCAATAAAGAACTTTGAAAAACTACAATATTTAAAGGAAAGAAAAAAATCATCAATATATATTATGAAAATATTTACAGATAATATCGAAATGAATCAAGAATAGTAAGAGACATTTCTATTAAACCTAATCATGCCTTTCAATTTTTCATTTAATCAAATATTGTACTTTTTTGTGAAATCGCGTGTATGTGTATAGTGACATCTAGGGGACTATTTGAGTATTTTTCAAACATAAAGCTAAACAGAAACATGTTTACACACTTGTGCTCTAGCATGATTTACAATAATCAATATTTGAACATTTAACTCTACGTTAAAGACTTCTACATTTAGGTCTATTAGCTGATATAATTATTAGATTACCAACAACAGGTAAAATACTATATATACACTGCCTATATAAAGGTTTCATACCCCTTCATTTTTTCACATTTTGTTATGTTGCGTTATGTTAAACTGCTTTAAATTACTTTTTTCCCCCACATAAATCTACACCCCACTCACCATAATGACAAAGAAAAAACGAATTTATCACAATTTTGCAAATGTATTAAAAAGGAAACACTGATAAAATGACATTGCATAAGTCTTCATACCCTTTGCTTTGACACACATCAGGAGCATTCCAGATTCACTGGATTGTCTTTGAGATGTTTCTATACTCCGAGTGGAGTTAACCTGTGGCAAATTCAGTTGATTGGACATGATTTGGAAAGGCACACACAAGGTCTATATAAAGTTTAAAAGCTGCAATGGATGTCAGAGCAAAAACTAAACCATGAGGTCTAAATAATGGCCTGCAGGATTGTGTTGAGACAGATCTGGGGAAGACTACAAAAAAATTCTGCTGTGTTGAAGGTTCACAGGAGCATTTGGCCTCCATAATCCTTAATGGATGAAGTTTGAAAAAATCAGGACTCTTCCTAGATCTGGCCTCCTGGCCAAACTGAGCAATCGCAGGAGAAGGGTCTTGGTTAGAGAGGTGATCAAGACACTGATGGTCACTCTGGTTGAGCTCCATGAGCTTATATGGAGATGGAAGAAACTTACAGAAGGACAAACATCACTGTTACACTCCACCAATCTGGGCTTGATGGCAAAGTGACCAAACTCAAGCTTCTCCTCAGTAAAGATATATTAAACCTTGATTGGAATTTACAAAAATACACCCAAATAAATCTGACTATGAAAAAAAAAAGATTCACTGGTCTGATGAACCTCAATTCCTTATTCATGTCTGAGGGAAACCAAGCACCGCTTATCACCTGAATGATACCATCCCAACGACGAAGCATGGTGGTGGCAGCATCATGCAGTGGGGGTGTTTTTCAGCGAATGGACTGGGGAAGTGATCAGAGAAGACGGAAAGCTGAATGCAGCTAAATACGGAGATATCCTTAATGAAAACCTGGTTCAGAGCGCTCAGAACCTCAGACTGGGCTGAAAGTTCACCTTCCAACATGACAATCACTCTACGCACACAGCCAAGACAATACAGGAGTGGCTTAGGGACGACTCAATGAATGTCCTCTAGTGGCCCAGCCAGAGCTGGGACTTTGAGCCAATCAGACATCTTTGGAGAAACCTATAAACGGCTGTCCACCGATGCTCCCCAGCCAACCTGACAGACCTTTTGAGATGATCTAAAGAGAAGGATGGCAAAAAAACAAATGCAGATGTGCAAAGCTTGTAGCATAATACCCAAAAGACCTGAGGCTGTAATTGTTGCCAAAGTGCTTTAAGTTTTGAGTTAAGGGCAAGACTTGTTCAATGTCATTTTTTCAGTGTTTCCTTTATAATAAATTTGCAAAGTTGTGATAAATCCGCTTTTTGCTTTGTCATTATGGTGAGTGAGGTGTAGATTTATGTGGGAAAAATGATTTGTACATTCATACACATTAAGATCTAAATGTCTGAGACTGAAAAGGAAAGTTCCTCATCAAATTTGCTTAAAAAAAACCTCAGCAACTCAAACGCTCAAGTGATATTTCATTAACCTAAAAATAAAGCTGAAAAACATTCAACAGCAACAAATTACAAAACTACTTAAGATCAAGATTTGCCCTGTTTTATCTCTTGCTCTCTGATTGGTCCTTTGTGTCTTTTTCTTTTCTGAGATTGGATGGCTTACATCTGAGTCTTGCCGTGCCCGAGCTTGTTCTCTTGGCCCACAAGTACAAATCCCACTGTCACTGAGGCAGAACAGCAAAAACAGCTCATATGCAGAGTCTGTGTCTTAGTTAGTCAAAAGAAAAACATTACTTAGACATTTTTTTAAATACTGTTGTTCAGTAAAGGAGTGTGATTTAAGAAAGAATGAACCAAATATACACTTTAGTCATCAGCAGTGTTGGGGAAAGTTACTTTTAAAAGTAATGCATTACAATATTGCGTTACTCCCTAAAAAAGTAACTAATTACGTTACTTAGTTACTTTTTATGGAAAGTAATGCATTACATAACTTTTGCGTTACTTTTTAAATATGAACAGGGCTTGATTGTTTGTTTTTAATACAAGAAGTTATATTTATAGCAAATGTAAAAGCCCTTTCACACCAAAAAGTGTAATGAATAAACCTCAGGCTGAAGGAAGAGTAAATCACGTCTGTACAGTAGAACGCAGGAGAAGAAGGTTCAACACTCTTCAGCAATAAAAAAAACAATCGAAGCACAATTGTTAGTTGTATCTAAAGTAATTTTTGATATATTAGTATGGTTGAACTGGTCATCAAAGGTCATCAAAGCAGCAAACACATTGGTTAATAAAATGAGATTAGATATATTTGTGTTGTTTAATTATTGCAGGTTTGCGTCATATTCTGAGTTTAAATTTCACTGTTTTAATTCATTTTGATGAATACTGAATCTGTTTTTTGCGAGTGGGATGAATTAATACACATTCACATTTAGTCTAGATTAGAACTACAGTAAGATCATGTTCACACAGCGCACTGTCAGTCAATAAATGGGAAAAAAGTAACTCGATATTTTCTTGTAAATTAAAAAGTAATGCGTTACTTTACTAGTTACTTGAAAAAAGTAATATTATTACGTAACTCGCGTTACTTGTAATGCGTTACCCCCAACACTAGTCATCAGTATAAATTTACAGGATAAAAATATGAGCAGATCAAATATTAAACGTTTACAATGAACAAAAAGCGCATTGTTATAAAATAAGAAATTTTGCAATTGTTTTTTTGTAGTTTGTTTTTAAATGGAACAGGCTAAAAAAAAGGGGCAATTTCTCATTTTTTTTATTATAATTTTTTTCATGAAATTTGTTTCAACAAAAACACCTTCAAGTCCAAACCTTTGCATGAAGCATCTCAAACTGAGATATATATATAAAGAAAATCATTAAGCATCCTAATAGGTTACATATGTCTAAGCTGTGTTTCGCTCGCTGGAATCTGACTGGTTTAGCACAGGTTTGTGTTCTTCCTGTTTGCTCTCTGATTGGTCCTTTGAGTCCCTTCTCTTTTCTGAGATTGGCTGTTCTGTGTCCGAGTCTTCATCAGAGTCTTCCTCATCACTGCCCTCTCCGAGCTTGTTCTCCTGGCCCACTGGCACAGCTCCCTTCCTCTGTGGCAGAACGGTAAAGAAAGCTTCCTGCCAGTCTCCTTTCTCCAGGAATGCTAGGATGATTTCAAAGACTGTGGCAAGGGGGGAAATGATTGGTTAATTTCCACTAGGAAACGGAAAAGTAGTATATTATAGAGGAAGTATCATTTGAATGGATATCTAGAGAGAGGGAATCTCACCGTGATTGACGGCCAGCACCTTGCGGCTATTCATCTTGACGAAACTGCCCAGCGGAAGCTGAGCATGAGCGATGCCAAGCTCTTGGGCTCGACCAAACGTGAATCCCTGTAATAAAGCATTTGCATTCCCCAAAACCAAGAGCTTAGGTGAAGCTTTTAATGACCTCAACATAAAAATAATAATAAATAAATAAAAACTTATGACAAGTGTCACTGTATATTAAGTCTGCTGGTCCTCATTTCGGAGTCACACTTGTGCTCTTCATGGTCAAAAGTGACCGGACACCTATAACGTAACTTCTTATTTGTTCAGTAAAATCGTTCTAATTCATTTTTGTGTTAATAATATATATATTTTTTTTTTTGCATTTTGAGAGGGTTTTGTGGTAATAATTAATATTTATGCAGTAATTAAGATCAATTTTTACCATTGGAAAGAATACAATTTTTTTTTATTAATGTTTTACAATCATTTTTTAATTAATGCAGTATTTCAGGTTAAAATAGAGACTCAGCCATTTTCAAAACCAATTTTGGAAGGCAAATTAGCACCATCTGGTTGTAAAAAAAGAGAAAATCATCTGTAATGGCAGGTGTAACTCGATGCCTGTATAGCTCTCTATAGAGCCGCTTGTGAATTGTCTAGTTTTTTTTAGACAATTGATTCAATATTTGTATTAGATGAAAGAGTTTAAAATATATTTAAACAATCTCAAATACTATTACTTATCAAGTTTTGGATATTTTTTTGTTATAAATATGATTTGAAGTGTTAGTTTTTGTATTATGATTACAGTCAAACCTAAACATTGTGTTAGAAAGAGAACACAAGGAAGTATTTTGTTACATTAGTATCCATTTTCAGTTTATTCAGAATTTTTTTTTTATTCAGAATTTATTTATAAAAAATTAATTACATTTTGACAAGCTGGCACTCGTCTGAGAGATTTGGGAAAAATGGGTAGAGAACTTCAATTTATGTTCAGTGAAAGAAATGACGCATGGCCTTCAGGGACATATCGCCATGTGACCATTTTTTTAATACAAAAAAATCTTCTTGCTACAGAGCTCCTGCAAAAAAATTAAAATAGCTCAGAAAGATGTGAAGGAACAAGCCTGAGCTTCCAAATGCACAGTTCATATTCGTGTATGTGTACATAATATATATATGTGCGTGTGTGTCTGTTTATGAATGGGTGTGTTTTACAGTGTCACCCCTTCACTGCTGTGAGCTTTTTCCTGAATTATTGAATGGATTTCACATATTCTCAAAACTTTGCTCTGTTTACAGACACAGTTGTTCATAAGTGTGTGTGTGTGTGTGTGTGTGTGTGTGCGTCTGTGCCTATATCACACTTTTAATGTTTTAGTGTCATCCCTTTACTGCTGTGTACTTTTTTTCAGCATTGTGGCTGATTTGTAGATTGTACAAAGATTGTTTTTGTCAGATTCCCATTCATTTCCTATGGTCGGTCATTTTTGACCGAAGAGCACAAGTGTGACTATTTTTTTTACGACCACTTAGCCTGCTCGAACCATGCCCTCAATTTATTTTGTGTTCACATTCCAAATGCCATAAAAGTCACCAAGTTTGGTACCATTCCGATGAAGCTGTGATTTTTTTAAAATTCAAAACAGAAACATTTTTCGGCCAAAAGTGACCGAAGAGCACCAGAGGGTTACACTCAAAATAAAATATTATCTCCTTTGCAAGCAGGGCATGCAAGTTTGGTAGTTTCGTTAGATACAACAACATCATGAATTGAACGTAAATATTACGCTGACCTTTTGCCGACCTACACTTTCAGAAAAAAAAGGTACAAAGCCGTCACTGAGGCAGTACCATAAGGTACAAAACCAAACAGTTACACCTTTGTACCTTATTTAAAAAAAGTACAATATACATTTTGAAAGGGTTTCTCCCCAGTGACAGTTTTGTATCTTTTTTAGTGATGGTGTAGGGTAAATTTCCTCTTTTAGTTCTCATAAGTCCCTCACCTTATGGTGGTTGTGGTCCACCAGACCTCCGATCACATAGGCTTTGTTCTCATCCAGCTCTTGCAGCACATTGGGTGAATCAGAGGTGAGGTAGACTAGGTCCTCCTTCTTCATGATTTCATGAAATGCTTCAGGCTTGAAATGGACATCCTACACCACATTGAAATTTAGGTGAGATGCTTTAAAGGCATTGCTTTCCATCATCAAACATTCATAACTCAAATATACTCTTTCCAGCGCTGCAAACTTTGACTCGTGATTTGTGCAGAACTAATGAGTTTTCTTGCGTGGGTGATGGATGAACATTGAATTATATTTATTATAAATCCATGTAAATCCTTGAAAACGCCCGTTGCAGATATGCAAAACATACAGTATGATTTGATTATTTAAAAATAATAGACTGATTTTATTGTTTTTGTTAAATGACATTAAAATGATAAATATTTGTAATTAATGGTGTCATTTCAAATCTTACCTTCCAGTTGACCCAGCCTTTGTTAATTTCATCCATGACTTGCTTTAACTGACCGTCATGACTTGTAAGGTAAAACTGAGAATGTGAAACAGTAGTGTTAACTGAACGCTCACCTTTAAGTTTGATCTTAAAGATCACATTTATATTAGATCTATTTGAGGGAAACACTTGCCTGTACAGGATGCAATGTGCGTCTGTTCTCAGCATAGCACCTCTGAATCTGCTTGTGAAGTTTCTTTACATCCTAGGCATCAGGATAAAAAAGTAAGCTTAATTAAATTCAGTGACTAAACTTTAAAGATGTAGTCATTTTGTGTGTCATCATTTGATCCTGTAAACAATGCATCATGCTAATTTATTTATTAAATTGATAACTGAAGTTGATGTTATTATAATGGCACTGGGCTTCGTCTTACCTTGAGCACCATGAGGTTATCAAAGCTGCAGTCTATGACCAGTCTGAGAGAGCTGGGCTCTGCCGACCTGCGCAGACGCTTCTTTCCTGTCCAGTCCACTCCGTCTTCAGCCTGCGCTTGTCTTTCCAGCTTCCTCTGCTGCTTTCCTCTCTTTCCGCTTCTGTCTTTACATGAACAAGTGAGAATTAAAGCACATATTAAATAAAAGACTATCAGCAGGAACTGCTTGGTCATGTAATAACGGAGTTTTACAAGGCGTTTCATCATTTTGAATGCTTACTTGCAGTGTAGCTTTTGATGACTAAAACTTTTTTTTTTAAATCAAATATTATTAAAACAAAGCTTAAATAAAACAACAAAATATTACATGATTTTTTTAGAACATTAGAAATGTTGAAAACGTAAAATATGCAAACAAAAGCTAAATAATCAAAATATGAATAAATACTAGTAATAATAGTACATAAATAATACAAGTACACTACTTACTTGCGAAGTTCTCTCTGTTCTTCCCATTGTTGACTCTTAAGAAGTTTCTTCCTCTGTCTTTTAGACAGTGTTTCAGTTTCTCCAGTCTCATGTTCATCCTTTGCACATTCATGGCTGCTCTCCTGCACAGCAGGTGTATCGGCCATATCGGTGGCCATTTAGTGTCCTGGATCAGCAACAACAAAACACATTTTTTTATTCAGTATATTTGGATAACTATTACGACTGCTTAAAAATGACTGACAAGAATGTAGTTGAAATTCATAATTTATTTGGGCTTGAAAAAGTTGTATTTAGTTGATAAATAGAAAGAAAAATTACAAATTTGTTTTGTTGCTATTTGAGGGGAAGATGCTTATACACTTTTTCAGGAGCGTTTTAATAGCAGGTACGCAGATTTCAATAAAGGATAATAAGATGTCACTGAAGAATTGCTTACGTGAATGGTTCAAAACCTATTGACCAGTGTGTCCTCGTTTGCGCGAGTAATAGGCTATAATAGGCTAAGGTTTCTGAGAGCAACACCGTTTCAATTCTCTGTATGCATGGGTTGTATATGTGGCAGAATTGACAATAAAGCAGACTTTGAAATGCGGACACACTGGTCAGTGACCGAGTCTTTAAAGTGAACCGATTCAAAAGATTCGAGTCACTGAAATGAATAGACATTCCAACTGTGGTATCTTGAGATACTAGCAAAAGAAAACTCTGAAAACGTTGTACGCCCCCTGCTGGACAAATCTCGATATACACAAACAACACCAACGACTAACGTTACTCAAAGAAAAAAACAAGGATTCACACACACCGACTTGGTTCAATTTCCGACACAATCTTCCGCCATCGTATGAGCGTTTTATTTGACTATGATACCTTACCTTAAAAAAGCTTTTTACCAAAGGCGGCAGCTCACAATCCTAATGTCTCTTTTCTCTGCAGTATCACGAGCTCTTCACAGTCAAGAGCCTCGTGACTGTCAGTATAATTACAGATATATTGACAGTCATTTTATTGTATCAAGGTACTACATGTAACATAACTACATATCAATAAGTTGACAATCATCAGCTGTTTTCAGAGTATGTCTATTAAAATAAGGCAAACCATCAGGGGACCTTTAAACGAGCATGCCGACATACGTTGTAAAATGTCTGATATATCAGTGATAACTGTGAATAGCAGAATTACAAAGATGAAGAGTAAAATACCTCCAAATTGCTGTCTTTGCAGTGCTGCTCTCATCTCATCATGTCATGTGCTCTCACGTGCTGCGTCATTTAAAAGCGACTCGTTCTGCGCGAGAACGTCCGCGGCTCGCCATGTTGGTGAGGGCAAAGGACATTTAGGCATTTGACATTTCCGTAATCATTTTCACGTTTTTCTGAAGGTAAAAGAACGGCATTGAGTCTGACATTATGATGTGAATAATCATATAAATATACACGTACTTCAAGTTCATACTGATCAGTCATTTTATTGTTTAAAAAAATATTAGCCTATCTAACAAGAAACATAGACTAGCCAATGTTTATTTTATTCCAAAGAGAAGTAAAACATTCAGGATGAAATTTTAACCGAGAAGTATTGTATAAAGTTAAGCTATACAGATATTCTGAGGGAAATGCTTTATAATGCTATAAAATATCCCCTCAAGAAAATTATTATAATTATTATTATAAAAAAAGGGGGGGGGGGGGGTGTTGACCATAATTCATAAAGTAACAATACTTAGCCTATGCTAACTAATGCAAATATTATTTTCAGTGCTGTTGTTTATCTTAAACACAAATATGATATGGAATGTGTGACTGTTCACAGCATGGCTTGCAAAATACCCTCCCAGCATATAATGTCACACCAGATAATGTTTCATGCACAGGTGGCTTAACTGAGATATTCTGCCATCCTTATAGCAAACACATTGCCACATGGTAACAGTGCTTTTAATGACAGAGAAAAGACACACAAATGATCATGCAATTTGTCTCCACATATGTCGTTCAAAAACGTCAGAATGAGCATTTTTATACATGTAATAAACATGATAATAATTTAATTTTTACAATTTATTTTTTAAATTTAATTATTAAATCAAATGTAAATTAATTTAATAAGGTGTCAACAAGAATAACATGTCTTTGCTGTTATTTAGCTTTGTTTGTTTTACCTGCTACCTACTGCTGTGCTCTACAAGAAAAAACAAATAAAATTGTAATGAGAACATCTAAAAATGCGTTAATAGAAAATAATATTAAAATGTAGTGAAATTAAAATTCAGAACACTGCTGTTAGAGCACGTCTCCTGGGTAGAGTTACCACTAATATTTAAGTTTACATTCCCATTGCGTCCTAGGAATGTGTGACAGACCTTTAACTAGACTATCACCTTTCACATTAGCACTTTGCAACACACATTAGCATATGGATTTGTTGCTTCCGTATCTTAATTCTCCTGATCATAGGCACTTTATATAGACGTTTAAATATATAGCTGTCAGGGAGCTTAAATGGAGCTCTTAATATGCTTCTGAGCTCCACTATGGATGGTAAAAATACTTTGTACAGCTGACAGATAGACAGTGTTGGCAAACAGTGTTAGGAGTGGTTTGCCAGAGCCATTCTTTTAATGCCATTATGCTTAGTAACAGCAACTGATATGGGCTAGTAAACGACACCCACCTGCAGCACTCGGTGGAAAACTAACAAGGGTCAAGATTTTTATTCGTCACATGCACAATTATACAGAATATAATCAGCAGTGAAATGTAAGTCAGGTCCGTTCCATGGACAGTGCAATTATAGTAACACAAACACAAGAGAATATACATAAATATAGGTATGAAAACAAATGAAGTAAAAAAAAAAATAAGAATACAAAAATGAAGATATATAATAAGATAAAATGTGCAATAAAGTAAAATGTGCAGGACAGTATACTGTAGACTTAATAAATAATAATATAAGCAGGAATGTGCAAACAGGTTGTACAGGGTCTTTACATAGCAGCAATACGGATGATGGAGAATAATGAATATTTGACTGATTATTAAATGGATTCATGTTGATGTTATGAGACTGGGTTTGAGTTTAGGAGCCTGATGGCCTGGGGGAAGAAGCTCCTCCTCAGTCTCTCAGTTTTTGCCATCATGCTCCGGAAGCGCTTGCCAGATGGCAGTAAAATGAAAAGATGGTTACCGGGGTGATTTGAGTCTTTGATGATTTTAGCAGCTCTGCTTTTGCAGCGTTTGAGGTAGATGTCCTGCAGAGAGGGGAGAGCAGACCCTGAGATGTGCTCAGCTAAGCGCACGACTCTCTGTAGAGCTTTGCAGTCCTGATTTGAGGCGTTACCATACCACACTGAGATGCACTGAGTCAGTACACTTTCTATGGCCCCTGAATAGAAAGTTTTCAGGATTGCTGGTGAGACCCTGAATTTCCTCAGCTGTCGCAGATGGTACAGTCTTTGCCTGGCTTTCTTAACCTGTGTTTGAATGTGTGCAGTCCATGTCAGGTCCTCGGAGATGTTTACACCGAGGTACTTGAAGCTGCTCACCCTCTCCACAGGGGTCCCACTGATCATAAGAGGAGTGTAGGGCCGCTGCTGTCTCTTCCTGAAGTCCACAATCAGCTCTTTAGTTTTGCTCACGTTCAGAGAGAGACAGTTTTCCTGGCACCATGATGTAAGTCTCTCTACCTCATCCAAGTATGCGGCCTCATCATTGTTGTTAATGAGGCCCAGAACCAAATTTAACAATAGAGGTGGAGCTGTGAGAGGACACGCAGTCGTGAGTGTAGAGAGAGTAGAGCAGGGGACTCAGGACACAACTCTGTGGGGCTCCTACGTTCAGGGTGATGAGTTGGAGGTGAACTGGCCGACTTTCACCACTTTCACCACTTCATCACTGCAGGTGAGGAAGTCTTGAATCCAGTCGCAGAGTGAAGAGTTTAGGCCGAGGTCTGTGAGTTTAAAAGCTAGCTTGATTGGGACTATAGTATTGAAAGCTGAGCTATAGTCAATGAATAGCAGCCTTACATAGTTCCCATTTTTGCTGTCAATGTGTGTGAGGGAAGAGTGCAGGACCTGAGAGATGGCATCATCAGTAGATCTATTTGGCGATAGGCAAACTGAAGAGGGTCCAAAGTAAAAGGGATGGAGGGGCAAATGTGGTTCTTTATAAGTCTCTCAAAAACCTTCATGACTGTTGATGTGAGGGCAACTGGACGATAGTCATTCAGGCAAGAGGGTTTACTGTTCTTAGGCACAGGGATGATGACAGATTTTTTAAAGGAGGTGGGAACCACAGAGGTAGCGAGGGACTCATTAAAGATGGATGTAAACAAACCAGCAAGCTGATCAGCACAGGACCTCAGAACACGGCCAGTAATCCCATCAGGTTTCCTGACGTTCATTCGCTTTTGTTCCCTCCGAACCTCGTCCTCTGACACGGTGGATTATTTTTTTTACAATTTATGTGTATATTAGGTGCATATTGCTTATTGAACAAGTAGCATTCTCAAAAATTAAAAAGAATATACATAAATAAATATAAAATAAAGGGAAGAAACAATAAAAACAAAATCATGATATTAAGAACATTTTTTATTATTTTTCCTGTAATGTCAAATCAGATAACTTTTCTCCCTTTTTGCATTCCTTTGTATTGAATCTCAGTCTTTATTCTTTCTAAAACGCTGTAATGCGTATTCTCATCCAAAATGTCGCCTATCCATCTTCACACATACTTCTAACCATTGCAACATAACTTTGTTGTCATTTAAACATCATTCATCAGGTGTAGCTTTTAAAACAGTGGTTGCTTATGAATAAGCAATGGCCATTACAGGAACATTCAACTTTCAAACGTTGTCTTATGACATTAAGTGACTCCTGATTACATCACTAGGAGCTCTTTTAATATCTTTGGCACAGACCAAACAAAACCAACATAGAGCACATACCAAACAAATACATTTTCACATATTTACTGTATGCTGTTGTGTTTCACAGATTTCTTTTTTTTAATACCTTTGAGTAAACTTAGCTTTTTCAGTGAATTTAAATGCGCTGAATGATACTCTTATTAATCTGAAGACAACGCCACACCAAACTTTCTTAATGACAGCTTAACGGACTGGCCAGCAGCTCCAACAGCTGAAATAATTAATAAATTCACAAGTATACTATAACATGAGTTATTAAAAACAAGCTATGTGCATCAAAAAAGATAAAACAGAGGATCCAAATGTATTGTCTCGGTTATTAAAAGGTTCATAATAATGTGAGTTGTCAAAATGTCAAAAATTTGAAAACAAAAATTTAGCATTACATCACTTCTCACCAGTGAATGGGTGCCGTCAGAATTAAAGTAAACAAAAAAAACATAAAACTTCACAATAATACACAAGTTCTAACGGCACCCATTCATAACAGAGAACCTATTGTTGTGCATGTGCTGCAATGCTAAATTTCTCTGTTCCAATGAAGGAAAAAACTCATCTACAGCTTGGATGGCCTGAGTACATTTTTGGCAAATTTTCATTTTTGGGTAAACAATTACTGCAATGCAAAATTGAGTCAAGGATATTAGATTTCACACCTTGAAAATAAACAAGTAGGTTAAATAGTTTAAAATACCCTTCAGCAAGTAAATATTGCTCTTTTAAAACAGGTATAGTTGATTTTCCTTAAAAAATACCCTGGTGATTTGATATGACACCAAACAGGTTGTCTAAAGCTACCTTTTATACACTGTGTTTAGTACAACAGTCTCTGTATTCAAAATACAATACATTTCTGCTATATCTGTCATTTCTTCACCTGAAATCAATTCGCCTGACCTTGATTCTGTATCACTGCAGCCAAAAAGGATGAAACTGTAATACCAAATCAAAATGAAATGGTAACCGCATTCTCTCACACACTCACACTATACCGGTACTGTGAGATAATAGAGGAACACAGTCCCCTATGACATCCCATTCACCACATCATCCACACATATGTGTGTTTTAATGAGGGGGTTTATTCAATACCAGCAAAAAAACAACAACAGCAAATAATATTCTAAAATATACAATATGAAAATTGTAATGCAATCCATTTATTTCACATAACACCTCTCAAGGAAGAGTGCTGAGATTCAAGGTCAGGAGAAGAGCTTCAGTCAAGGAATGACGGAGAGTAGAAGAAATGTTGTGTGTTTTATATAGAGAACCTGTTAATAGCCTTAACAACAGTATCAATTTAAGTGCCCATTTATAATGGAGACAGTTTTATTTATGTATTCCGATGTTGGATATATATCTTATTTTTTGGGGGGGCATGACGCATAGAATTGTTAATAATGTGGTTCCAAGCTATTTAGAAAATTACTTTTATATGGTGAGACAACGGATTCCTACCAGGGGTAGAAATGTTAATATTTGTCCATGTAAATGTTAAAGTTTGGTGGGAAAAATACGTTTTTATTTACTGGTGCTCTTGCATGGAATAAATTACCAGTATCAATAAAGGGAGTAAAATATTATTGGATTTTTAAAAGATCGGTAAAAAGATGGCTGTGATCGTTAGCTTGTTTTGTGGTGTTTTATTGTCAATAGTGATTGCATTTTTTTAAATTGTGAATAATTCTATACTATTTTCTTAAAAAGATTATTTGATTAGGATATACTTTGTCTTTGCTGTAGATAGCCTTCCGCTTTATATTAACATCGAGGGCCGCAATGGAAATAAGAAAATGGCTTTATTGTGTTTTTATACTCGACAGTTTTTTTGAAGTGTATGGGATACTTGTATTTTGTTTATAAACATGTCAAATAAATTTCAATTCAATTCAATCAGCCTATATTGGTTGTATAATTGTGCACACATTATCAATTTTTACATTTAGATTTCCTTTACCATCATCTAATGCTCACACAAAGTTAGTCTTGAAAAAAGCACACAAAAATGAATAATTCTGTTAAATGAAATATTTAGCAAATCTCAAAATGTATATAAATGTACACTGTATATTAAATTGGTGCGATGCCTAAATTAATTTAAGCATTTAAATGATACATTTTAGTTTTTAGTCTTTTATTTTCAATTATTTAGATCAAATAGTATAATAAAGTTGTAATATTGGTTAATCTTAACATCCATGGCATGAAAATAATTATCACGAGAATTGTATTCTTTGTGCATCCCTAACTGTTGTACTCTCATTTGACTGACGTTATTCTGAAGGTGCTTAAAGTGATTTTTTTTACAGTAACCCATACAGTAAATTCACTTTCAACTACCCTTTGAAAAAAATCCAATGCAGAAAAATCCATCCACTTTCACAAAGATTTGAGAAGCAGACAGAACGGTTTTATAACACAAAATGAAGCAAGTGAGATAATGAGCAGAAACAAGTGGCCCACGAATAATAATGGGAGAAGAATGCGCGATTTCTTGATGAAGATGATGAAGGAGATTCCAAAATATAGTAAATGAGTTCAGCAAAAGAATTCAATCAGTGAAAAGATGAGGTCATGTGGCTCCTGTATAAAACAAAACAAGAATGACATTAAAAACTACATTTAATACCAGCATTCCTCTGTGAGCAATGTGAACACAGTTATCAGTTAACAGGTTAGTTATTCAGGCCATACTCAAAATCAAGCATGATCTTCAAGAGTCTCTAAAACCATCTGCTTGCTAATAGCTGGATTATAGGTCATTAAAATTGTGCAGTTCTGGCATCTCATATTACTCCCCTGCGCCGAGCGATCGCACGCCCGCTGATTTGTTTGAATAATATCCCTCAGGCAAAGCTTCTGGCCCGCCTCTGGGTCTTTCCCTTTAACATAAGGCTGTCCTATAAAAAGATGACCTGCCCACGCCCCAAGAATCTCAGGACGAGGAGTCTTGATATCCAGCAGCAGCTGGCACAACACTGTATCAGCACAAACACATGTCACAAACTGGCTGACCTTTCTCTCCTCCCACTGCTATGCCAACAACGCCACGCCTCTTCCCATCTTAACACCATCCATACCATAGACATACAGTGGCTCTTGAGGAAATAGAACGGTAGTCATGTATTTTGAGGGTGCTATTTTATGACCGGAGCAGGAGACATTAACAGAAAATCATTTTTATTTATAATCATATAAACAAAATAGTATACGTATACACTCTCAGAAAAAAAGGTACAAAGCTGTTCCTGGAGCAATACCCTGAGATACAAAACTAAACGGAACATCTTGTACCTTATTTACCCCTAATCAGTACATACTAGTACTTTAAACTTACATATTAGTACTTTAAAAGTACATATTAGCATCTCAACTGTACATTTTAGTACCTTTTGATAGGATACCTCCCTAGTGACAGTTTTTGTACCTTTTTTGCTCAGAGTGTAAGGTAAAAAAAAGCTAACACGCACATCTTCGTACCTTATTTACCCTTAAATGGCTAGTACTTTAAACTTGCCTATTAGTAGTTTAAAAGTACATATTAGTATATTTTGAAAGGATACTGCCCCAGTGAGTTTGTACCTTTTCTTAGTTGAACTTATTTATAAGATGCAAATAGATTTAACCTTAAAAATTAAATAATAATGAATAAAAATGAACAGATCTTTCATTGAAAAACAGAAAAGTTTGATTAAACAAGTAAAAAGGCTGTCACTTGGTGGCACCTTTTCAAAAGGTACACCTTTGTTCCTTAATTACCCCTAAAGGGTGAATATAAGTACCTTAAAGGTACATATTAGTATCTAGATGGCACATATTTGTACACTACAGTCTTACTAAGCTTATGTGTCCGAGTACTAACTCATAAGGTTATGAGTTCTAACTCATAAGCCATGTAAACCTTGACTGCATTGCCAGTCTGTAAGCTTTCACAGTTAGTTTGTACAGACTCATCTGCAAAAGGCATAAATGCAAAGTTAAACAACACTCTAAATAAGTAGGTGGCTTCGAGCTTCCAACAAGGCAAGAGTAATTATTTTTTCATTGCTTCTGGGTTAGTATTAGTTCAATCTGAAGTTGCTAATTGACCTATCGGTAAGCCCCTCCCATCGAACGTTGATGAGCCAATAGCAGTCGAGTATCAGTTGCACGGGGACCGGAACTCAGACATCTTCAGGTTTCAGCGCCATAGAGAAACATTGGAAGATCCGAAGCTCGCATCGGTTTTATGGGCTTTATGCTTCAAAAATGGAAAAGCGGTGTGCCTGGGGTACTTGTAACACTGATTCCAGGTATCCTGAGAGGATAGGCAATATAATTTATTTTATTACAATTTCCTGAATCCAAACAAAACAGAGCAAAATGTCCCTTAGCATTCAACCCCAATACAAATGAAGACAAAAACATTCATTTTCTGGTTGTCATACACTCATTAAGTTACAATTTTCATCTGCTCAAGCAGAACGTTAATGTTATCTTGTGCTTTAGCAAGGTATCTCTGGCTAAAACTAGCTAACATTAAAGTTATTGAGTCCATGTTAGCGTACACAACTAAATAGCGGACTGTTCTCGCGTTTTACAGTGTATAGGTTAAAAACACATAAACGAAGGTCTACATTTCAGTGCCTCTCCATATTAAACTGTTGAATCATACCCTGCGATAATGACCCTCGCTCCGCGATCGATAACTGACCATAATATGAGACCCACCGTACTTATTTTTAAATATTTTATAAATCCCTCCATGGAATATTTAATTCCCATTTGGTGGCCTTCTGTGTCCAAAATTGTGCAAAAACATAGTGGGACAAGCTCTCATTCACACTGCAGCTCTCATTGTAAGACAGTGAGCAACTCTGTTTGTCCGAGGGAGCAACAGTAACTAAGGGGGGCGGGGCTTACCGATAGGTCAATTGTAAACAGGGCTAAAAAGAGATACATTTTCTTCATAATGGAAACACTGATTTCTTCTAAGATGGTCATTGGGAGGCAATTCTTATACATTAATTATTTCAGTTTTGACTGCTGAAGTTAAGTAATTAAAATCAAACAGAAAAATGGCAATGTTATGTATACAGGTCTTAAGTCTTATTTTATTAAGATGAGATATTAGAAAACTATTTGTTTTGGCTTATGAGAACCTAAGAGGGATATTTAACCCGTTTATTATAATTCAGTGATTATTTACTCACCATCATGTCATTCCAAGCTTGTATGACATTGTTTTCTTCTGCAGAACAAAAAAGTATTAAAAATGTCCCTTTTTTGTCCATACAATGAAAGTCAAAGGCAGTCTAATGTTGTTTTGACAAAAACAGTTATTCAAAAGAGGGCCATTATAGCTGCAAGGAATATAATCAGACACTTAAGCTGGTGCCCCTCAAATCAATGTCATTTTATATTTAAAAAAAGCAATTAAGATTACATTAAAGACCCCTTGTGACCAGAAAGAAATAAGAGCACTACAAGGAAACACGTGTAGCTAGATGTGACAGGCACATGCACACTCAAAGTTTTTCATCATTAGGAAGTGCACTTAAAGAGGATTTACTGTTACATTTACGATATCTATTGTTCATTTGTGGTTATTTATTGAACATTTATTGTTAATTTATTTTTTGTTCATTAATTTTACTTTTTTGTTTTGTATTTGGTTTTGAATGAAATTCATACAAGTTTCAAACTACATGAGAAAATTAGTTTTCATTTTTGGGTGAACTATCCCTTTAATTTACCCATATAATCCATAGCCTAAAATTGTGTTCAACAATACAAATACTTTCTGCACTGGAACAATCAAATAAAAGCAAAATCATTTCCCAAACCTGGAATAGTTCTTAATAATTATTTCAGATAATTAATTTCTGGTCTGCTTGAATACATTTATAGTGTGAGTATGATGTGAATCCAAAATATTTCAGTTTGAACTTACAAAAGGGTATTCAGTATGAGATAGTGTAACTGATTTATTCCTGTAAAACATTTTAAAGATGATATTCACAAGATTTAAAACAAGCCATAAAAAAGGTTAGAAAGATAAAAACTAAATAAATAATAAAAAAAGTCTGGAAAGTCATGTTGTCTAGCTAGGAAGTAAGACATTGCCTTTTAGTATTTTAGTGTTTTGTTAAAGGAGTTTTACTTTAAATGTATGGAATTGTTTTTTTTTTTGCTTATACTGATTTCTTTAAAAGCCCTTAGCATTATGGAAAAAATGTTTAGTGCATGCAGATATGATGAAAAAAAAAAATGTGCACTTACGCTGTAGGTGAGTGGGGTTTTACCTATGCTCCACCACAAAGCTCATGGTGCTGCCATCGAAGGAGGGGGGAGCGATGATCCTTGGCCCTTGCTGGGAGGTGATGCTGATGACAGGCTGCTTGCTGTTGGCCAGCCTGCTGGTTTTAACATGTTGAGCCATGGAGGTTGTTTGCGACGACTTCCCAGATGGGATATAATAAGGGCTCTCCATGTAAGCTCTATCCTCCTGCTGTCCCATGTGCGAATGGGATTTATCCCCATCATCTGCTTCTGACTGCATAGAGAGCTGGGACTGAATAGTGCGTGCGGGGATCATCGTGGATGGCATGTATCCTGGGTAATACATGTAAGTATGACCGTAAGCCCCCAGGCCGAGAGCCAGAGGGGACATTGGCAATGGGACGGGGGTCATGGGAGGCTGCTGCGGCATGGGGACGTCCACATACTGCCCGGTTTCCGGGTCAAAGAGACGCCTGGTTGATGGCTGCACTGGAGTGTCCACCAAGTAGTAGTTTCCTGTGGTGGGATCCAGCAGCATCTTTCTTTGGGTTGCCTGGAAGTGATCTGTAGGGATGGGGGAGGGTTGAACCATAGGGGAGAAGCAAATAACTTGAGGCTGAGCAGCTTGCATTGTGACAGGCAGGGGTGTGTGGTAAATAGTGGCGGTAGGGGTATCTGGGGACCGTGTCTCCATCACAAAAGATGAATGTTTTGGTGACGGATAGCCTCTGGTGTCACTGTGAACCAGGTAAGAAGGCGGACTGGCTGTTTGGGTTTTACCTCCTGTAGTCGGGATTGTATGAAAAGCTGTTCTGCCCAATACAGACGTGGTTGGCTTTATGGCAGGCGTTGCTTGAGGCTTCACTGGTATGGTTAGATAGTTCTCCGAATCTGCGGTGGAAGTGAACTGCAGCGGGACAAACTCGGTCTCACTGCCATTCGGCCGCCCCCTCTCTTCTAGTACACGCTTCGGCTGCGATATCTTCAGGGAAACTGGTATTTTCGGAGATTTAGTTGCAAGGCCCTTGGAGCTCAGAGATGCTGGTGATGCAACATGAGTTTGCGGTGATTTTGAGGCTAATGGCTTCTGGCTTCTGTTTTTACACGGCGTTCCTGTGAACTGCATGGGCGGTTTAGGGCCGCTTAGCTCTTCCCGGCCGATCGGAGTGGTTGATGACTTGTCGTCTTTTTTAGGTGGCATCTCGTTCAGGTTTGAGTTTGAATCTCGTCTTAGCAATCTATCAGCGGGAGTGGAGCTAGAATTGCTTTCCGGTTCTTCCACGGTGTGTTTCTCTCTGGTGATGAGCGAGAGCACGTGGCTGTCCGTTATCGGCCGTGATTCTGTTTTTCTCTTCCACTCGTTCTTGTCAAAAACATACAGCTGCTCCATCGTTTTGACAGCAGCTTGCAATTTTTCCAAAGCGGCCTGGTTGGCCATTTTGGGTTCGCTTTTCTTCTCGGCTGTGTCGCTCGACTTATCTTGTGTTCGTGTGCTTGTTTCAATACTCGCTGCGGCTGGCTCACTCACTTCTTGCTTTGGCAGCCTGTTAGCTACAGCAACGTGAGGGGAGGACCTGTCGGTCTCAACTATATCCTCTGGAAATCGTCTCTTGGGGGTGTCTGTTAAATTTCCGCATTGCTTCACATTGCTATTTGTATTCACAGACTGGCACTTAATCACTATGGGTGAAAGAGAAGCTGCGAGACGAGGACTCTGCTTTAATGTCTTGTGCTCTCCATCACAAGTCGAGTGGCTAGATTTGTTGTCGTTGTTATCTAAAGACACAAAGTGATATGAGCTCTTAACCAGCTTACGCACGTCTCTAACCTGGTGAATGGGGGTCTGTAGCTTGGCCTTGTTATCTCTAATGTCTCTGACTATAAAGTGAGGCACTTTGTCCGACGACTCACCCTTGAAAGGCGCTGCGAGCGCTTGGCACCTGTTGTCCTCAGCTGCCTTGCAGCCTAAATTGGGAGTCAGTAGCTTCGCGATATTGAACGGGTCGCTTTTGTTGTCCTGAACGCTCCGCAAACTTATTTTGATTTCGGGCGACTTCGCTGTCACGGCGCTGCGCGTCGCGTCGGACACATAGAGCGTGTTTGAACGCCACTTCAAAGCTCCGCTTTCTGCTTGATCGCGCGTGAAGGAATTCACATTCGGCGGCGGTTTCCTGAGGTCTCCGGTCCGCTGACGGAAGCTGTATGCTTGGCACAAACAAATGTGACATTTTAGTGTGCTTGCCGCTCGCCGGATCGACGCTGAAGCTGGTTTCCCCCGGACACTCGCGGAGCGGTTTCTCCTCAGGAGTTTTGTCGTTATGTTCCTTTTGAAACTCTAGCTCGCCGTCCCTCCACGATCTGAACGCGCTATTTTGGCTTCGAAGCAGCGTGCTTTTGGATGCTTCGAATGCTCCTTTTTTAGTATCATTCGCCGACTCTAAATTCGTTTCCGATGCACTCGTCAAGGGCTCTTCTTTGCGCCCGTCGTCTTTGGCGTCGCTTGAATTACCGTCTACTATGTCGCCCAGATCGTCCACGCAGACGATCGAGAAGTCGGAGTCGGCTTCTGAGAATTTCGAGCTTTGCCTTTGCAGCCCTTTGGAATTTTTCTTGGCCGCTTTCTCTCTTTGCGCTTCGTGCGTCCCGAAGCACGGAGAGGGCGCGTGGTGCGCCTCGCATATCTCGCCCCTCTCCATTTTGCGCTCCTGCTCGAACTGCATTTTCTTAGAAATGACATTTTTGAGGAGACTCGATGCGAATATGGCTTTCTTGTGTGTGTCTTCCATGGTTTCCTCTGCATTGTAGGGTCGCTTGCTGGCCTCACTCACTTGAGCGCTTGGCAAGGCGTTTGTAACTTCATCTGTGGAACGTGATCCTCCAGTGCTTTCGTTTACAGGCTGCCCGGATTTGACATTGCATCGAAAATTGAGCGTTTCGGTCAGTCTTATGAGGCCACTTTGCCCCTGTGAAAACTTACCCATGAGCTCAGTTTTTTTTGTGGTAGACGATGCGTTTTTACTGCTCACCAAATTGCCGTTCAGTGCAAATATCTCAACGGGGGGCGCTCGCATGCTGGTCAAAGTCAGGCCCGTTATCTCCTTACCGTCCCTCTTTTTGGCGAAATGGAAATGTGATGTGGAGCCTTTATGCGCCCCTAAGTTTTGATCTCTCGCCTTGCCATACTTTAGGTCAACAAACGTCGACCAGCTGTTGATTCCCAGCCCATGTTCTGAAGCAGAAGACTCACTAGAAGTACTAAAGTTTATGGCATCAAAATATGGATAGGCCAAACTTTTGAACGCCCTGGCTGTGAGATTGCGCACTTCCTTATCGGCATCGTCCAGCTCGCTCACCGCGCTAGACGCACCGCTGGAATACTCGTTCACATCTTTGCTTTTCAGTTTGCTGCCAAAGTGCAAGCGCCCCGGCACAGCAATGAAACACTTTGCGTTATCACACACTTTGTCGCCCCGTGCATCCACTCCTCTCAAAACATAGCGGCTTATACCATTTGCTTGTTCTTGGATGTTGCTTGGCTCATTCACAGCGCGGGAAGTGGCTTTGATTGACAGGTGAATCTGCCCAGCTGCTTTTTGCTTTTTTGACAGGCCCTCACCTGAGCTGGCACATTTGTCCGCGTCACACAGATTGCTTTCAGGCTTACTGCTGACCACTGCTTCGCTAGTGTTAGTCTGGTTGCTTTCCATACTCGCCTCTTTTGCACCTATCGTTTCATCACTGTCAAAAGACGCATAATCGACAAACGAGAAGACGTGGAGATCGTCCTCGATATCCCAGCTGGATCCCGTCTCAAAGTCGTAATCCGCATCGTGGTCCAACTCCAAAAGCTGTATTTCGTGGGTTGTGATATAGTGCGATTCATCTTCACAGATTTCAGGCGTGCTGTGATCCGAAAGCACCACAGTGACCTCATCATCCGATTCACTTTTGCTGCTCATGTAAACATCACTGTATTGTTCATAGTTATTGCTTCCTGGGCCTCGTGTCTCCAAACTTGGGGATTTGGGCTTTTGCTCTGTTTTCTCGGTATCGGTGTCGTTTTTATCGGCTTGAGGTATTTCCGAAGCTGCTGTTTCAAAAGAGCTCGACTTGTCCACGCATTCCTCCGGTGTGCATTTATGTACAGTAGATTCAATTACTTTTTCAGTGCAAGGTTTGTGCTCTCCTTGTGAATCGTTCATGCCACTAATGCTTTTAAGTATTGCCAATTCACCGGAGTCTCCAAATGTCACTTTCACTGTTTTTGTATCATCCAATTTTAGCTCCAGCAGGTCGTTGAGATCCACATAATTTGACTCTTCTTGTGCGGCTATCAGGCGCATGTCCCGTTTGGAAATAAAGTTTTTAAACGAATCGGTGTCTTCTCGGTAAATGAGTGTTTTCTCCGAAGCTGCCATTTGATTTGTTGGTTATAAAGCCGTGGTTGTACAATCTGAAGTCTTTTAGGAGAGACACCAGTCCCCAGGAATCCTCACTGCACTGCCTGTTGTCCAATCCTAGTGAAGCTGTGGCTCTACTCTGCCTTGCTCACCCGAGACCGTCATTTTACACGCGCGCCAGACGTTCACGCGACCTCGTTTCAGTGAGGCAAGCCACACTACTGTCCCCCTACTGTACTTTCTCCTAGAATATGTCATGAATATTCCCGTAACGATTGTCTGAAGACAAACGGAGCCCGAGGTCCATGACACAGCCTGTTGTGTTGCGCGCTGTCACTTAAAATTCACATGACTGCAAATTTAGAGCAGATGACGAAATGCGAAAACGGCTATTTTAGAACCAGGATGTTATGTTCAGCGTGTTTTGTTACATGCAGCAGACGAGGCTGACTCCCCCGACACAACATTTGTGCTAAAAATGAAGCCTCCATAAGCTTCTCGCTCAACAATGTGCGCTTTTGACGTGTCACCGCCTTAACCCAACAAAATAAATATGTCACAGCCATATATAATCGCTCTCAGTCATGTGATGGAAATGTTGACGCTCTAAATGGAGTTACATCGTGATGAATATGAGAGGGATTCACTGTCAGAGATGAGGCCTTGATAAATACAGTTGATCATAGTGCTTTGCCAAAGAAGATGGTGAAGCATTTGTGTGATATAACTTCTATATACACCTATAACTGCTTATAAAACAAAGTCTTTTTCCCGTCAGGTTTAATTTTCATGCATAAAATCAGTTTTTGGAGCAAGCTCAGCACCACAGCGCTGGACAGCTCCTTTGAAGGAAACAATAGGCCTGTGCCACTTGTTCATATCTCCAGCAGTAAGCACTCAATGAATTTGTTCTAAAAATGTATTTATCATATTTTATTTAGATTTTTCCCCACAATTAATTTACACAATATTGTGCTTTAATTTATATTCTCTCCGCTTGAACGAACTTTTGTCGATTAAAAAAATGAATCAGAAACAAATGTTTCTCATTTGCCTATATGGTGTTTGGGGGAGTGGTATAATATGAATATTTAATTAAGTAGACCTGCGCGAGGAATGCAGATTTATGTGTACTGTAAATAGTTGTTGTTGTTAGGGGTTAGAGGCTAAAAGTATAGACACATGCTGTTTTGTGTAATATAATGGCAGGCTATTTATTTGAAGTCTTCTTAAAGTTTTCCAAGAACCTTATTAACATTCACCTTTTCTTTCCCATACAGATTAAATCTGAGAAAAAAGCCTGTATATCAAAATATTGACTTTTTTTGCTGTAGTACCTGAGTGAAGGTTTTACTGTAAAACACACGTTGAATATTAACGAGTGTCAGTTTTTTTGTGTATTAATCAGTGCTTAGGTGCAGGGTTTTTCTTACATTTACACATTTGGCAGATGATTTTATCCAAAGCAAGTTATATTGCATTAATGGTACACGTTTCATCAGTTTCTGATGGAATATTGTATTTAATATTTATAATAATAATTAACATATAATATTCATGTAGAATATTTATATGTCTGTAGTGTAGAACAGTCATGTGCTGCCAATTAAGCTCTAACATTTGTTTTACAATTACACAATTAGGTTTTACAATTCACTATAATTTATGGCAGATTAAAATTAAATATTTGCAATTCATTTTAAATATATTATTATAAAAAAACTGATTTGATACTATATCATTTGCGTTTCACATCAAAACAAATGAATTTTAATTTATATACCCTATATATCTTCTCCAAATGTATGTTTGCCTGCCTTCCCAGTTTGGTCAATTGATGTAAAGCTTGTTGCTTTGTTTATGCAGTATACATACAGAACAAGGCCTGCTGGAGACCTGAAAAGACTGGCAAATATCTGGTGTATCGTGTTACATTCCTTCAGCAACTGTAGGCTGAATGAGAAGACACCATAAGACTGACTGAGCCTGAGATCTGACTTAGTTTGTAGTCCTAAACACCCTTCTTTGCCAACTCAACACCATCTGACAAGATGGGATAGCTTCTAGTATGGTGCTATGAAGGACTATTTGAGTGATTGTTATTTTTTATTCAATGCATTCTATCTACTGTTGCGTTTTTTAGGAATAAACACACACAAATGCACACATGCGTATACCGGGCTGCCACAACAGGGTAATTTTAGTGCGCTATTTAAATGGCTCCTGTCTGCTTAAGCATGTTCAGATACAGTTACATTCAGTGGCCGTATTAATCCAGCAGGTGTTAAATCATGTCATCTATTAATCATCAAATGGCAGTTCACACAGTTTAGAGCTGATTAGTTAGACACACCCGAAAAGAGCTTACATTCTCAGCCAATTTTTTTGATTAAGTTTAAGTGCGCTGTAAGTTCTTGTCATTGGATTGCAATGTCTTAATCTAATGTAGTCTGAGAGCTTCTTCATGGACTCTCTTTTCCTGTGATTCTGTTAACATACAATATAAGGACTTCTTTTAAAACTGTCACCCCTTAACGGTGGTAAGACGTCTTGCTTATACCACCTGCAGTCGGTTCACAGCAGCCGTGTTAAGGGTTTATCGCAGGGTTCCTCAAATCTTTCCCTGGAGGGTCAATCTGCTGCAGAGTTTAGCTCCAGCCCTGATCAAACTCACCTACCTGTGATCTTCTAATGATCTTGAAGACTGATTAGCATGCTCAGGTGTGTTTAATTAGGGTTAGAGCTAAACTCTGCAGGAGTGGGCCAGATTTGAGGTTTCCTGGTTTATTGGGTGGTGTGAGCAGAGTTCAGTACCCTGTGATCTTAGATAGAGTATCACTCATCCTGAGTGTTTGACCAGCTGTACGCAGTCGTTCATCATTCACCGCAGCGCTGATCAGAGCCAGGGCAGGGGCTTTCCAGCTTGTTCTGCAGATTGATGTCAATGATAGTGAGAATGAGTGTTGAAGGTGAGTTAAACCCTCTCTGCGGGTCAAATGAACTCAGGTCAGTGTAACTTACATGAATTTTCATTAGCTCTTCTTGCAGCCCTTGCAAAAAAGTTTAACACTTTATTTTAAGGTGTCCTTGTTACCTTGTTAATTTATATTGTAATATTTTATATATTTAATAAAATAAATATTTAAATTTTTTAGCAAAAATGAAATAAACATGAATGGCCCCCTGAATGGCTTTTTGGCTGAATTTTAAGTGACTAGTACAATTTTTTTAAAGTTTAAATTATTTTCCAAACACACTTTTCCTTATATACTAATAAAATATACAACATGAAGTTATAACAAATATATATTCATTCATTAATCCATCCATCCATTAATTAATTATTAATAATAATTAATTAATTTAAATTCAGCCTGACTAGATTGCGTTATATAATAATATAATATTTTTTTATATATATTAGAATATTTCAACCAGAATATTTAACACAAAATAAGCCTAAATACATTGAGTTGTATTAATGAGATTTACGCTATAATTTTTTATATATTTGAAAAGATAGATATGAGATATATATATTTTAAAATAATAACATATGGCCCACTGAATGATTTTGGCTGAATTTTAAGTTGTTTCAAAAATCTAATTATTTTACACAAACAAACAGTATTTTGCTTTCCAAGGTATCCAATGTTTAGTTGACTGGCAGATTATTACATTTGGTCATCCATCCTAACAGCTTGGTTTAAATGTGGCCTTCCATATTGCCCTGTCTGTCAGCGGTTCCCTTCACATGCATGCAATAGTTTGAAGCAGTCAACTGCACATTAGCGCTCCTGCCAGAATGCAGTGGTTGTCTGGAGAACTATATTAAGTCTGTCTTGCAACTGAGACTTTGTTTGCACAGAAACTCTATTCTATGAGTATCCATAAAGAGCGAATGCTCTCTGCCACAGAATGTGTCTGCGATCTGATAGTAAAGTCGATGGACTGGTCTAGTTTCCAGTGTCATATTTCACAACTTTTTAGTAGCTGTGTGACGGGCGTCCACTGTATGTATATCTGGAGCTCTGTAAAACAAATTTACAGCATTAAAAGGTCAAGCCCAGTTAATGATCAAACAGTGACACAACCTTTCAGATCTAATGAGAAAAGCAGGGGTCATATGAATGTTAGTAAGGCACTTTTAGTTGCTATTTTAACAGCTAGTACTTAAAATGTCAATTATTATTGTTATTGCCATAAGCATTAGTCTTTTACATTGGTATCATTAAAAAGCACATTAGTGATAATCTTCTTGAAAATGAAAATAGATATGTTGCTGAGGGACTGGTCTGCTAAGGCACACAAGACCTGTGGGTGTTCTTACAGACCGACGGACAGATAGAGTGAGCTGTCATCAAAACACAGTGATGGCAGGAATGCTTCATCTCTGATTCACACACACGCACACACGCACACACACACACAAGAAGTTAATATATTTATGAAGCTGTGTATGTATGAAGCTGTTTTCCTTGTGGGCTTGTCCCGCAATAGGTGAATTCAGCTTTTATTTGTGTGGTCCCCAAATGTTGGCAAAATCTGACCTACACACATACATACTTGACTGATGTCATGTCACAGTTCTGTGCTAGTATTAAGGAATGACTTATATCATCTACTCTTTAGGAGTTGTGTCAGACTGAAATGATAGGATAATGGGTCATTTTAAAGGAATAGTGGATGAAAATTTGCTTAAAATTACTCCCCATCAGGCCAGCCAATGAGTTTGATGAGTAGATGAGTTTGTTTGTTCATCAGAACAGGTTTGGAGAAATTTAGCATTACATAACTTGTTCACCAATGGATCCTCTGCAGTGAATGGGTGCCATCAGAATGAGAGTTCAGCTCTATACAGCTTATAAAAACATCACAATAATCTACAAGTGACCCACACAAATCCATCCCATCGATTAACATCTTGTGACGTTTATTTTTACCTTATTTTCTCAACGACTCCCAAACGATTCGCTCAACGAAACATTTTTCCAAAACCCTGCTTTACATGAAGCTAATCTGCGGTGATTGCTCCGATTGGCGAATGGTTGATTTCATCATGCCTGTAATACCTGATGTTTGTGAGCGCAGTGCTGATATGTGTACAGCGTTACCGGGGAAATAATAGGGACACTTTAAGGCTTTTAACTTGGCCAAAATACAAGTCCATAACACTTCCTCCAATGAAAAAGTGCTATTGTCCTCTCGCATCAAAATCCACCAACATATTTGTTTAGAACTGCTAGATCTGTGCATATTTCTATTTGTTTATTACAAATATGCTGCTTTTCACTTGATAAGATGTTAAATGATGGACTGGAGTCGTGTAGATTACATGTGGATTAATGTGATGTTTTATCAGCTGTTTCTGACGGCACCCATTCACTGCAGTGGTCTGAACTTTTTTCCAAATCTGATCTGATGAAGATACAAACTCATCTACATCTTGGAATGACCTGAGGGTGAGGAAATATTTAGCAAATTTTCATTTTTACTAGTCTAGATCAGTTAATAGTTCAGCTAATTCTGTAATAATAAAAATAACTTTAATAATACAATCTTTCAGCTGGCTACATGGCTAGCTGCATCTGTTTATACATTGCTTTTGCTCTAGTCATATCAATTATATTAATGAATATCAGATTTTGAGAATGAGATGTACATTTAGTTATGTATATATTAAGATTTTTAATTAATGTGACAAAAGATGCATCCATTCAGAGTAGAGCATCTTTTTGATTGACTGATAATATTATCAAATGCAGTCAAAAACAGAAAATGATATGCATTTACTGTTTCAATTTGTTAGCAGTCTGTTAGTTTTGAATAAGCGACATTTGTGGACATTGATAGAGGACAGGTGTTACAGATAGTGTTCCCACTTCACCACTAGAGGGCAGTCGAGTCTAAGGATTTCACTTTCACACCTGACCTTCTGTAAATAGAGTATTTTGACTGTATCCTGGATTATACCACTGTTAAGTGACTCTTTGTTTACGACGGTCACCAATTTCCCCCCAAAACTTTGTATTACTGCAAATATTCTATTGAAAATCTTCAGAATATGAAACAATAATTTGTTAATATCTTTCGATTGTGAATCATGTGCAGTAAAACTAGACAGTATTTTTTTTAAGTTGCATATTTAATTAAATTTTATTTTATTGTTTGGTGGCCTTGAACATGACATTTATTACAGCTTGTTATAATGATTTCTGAATGATCATGTGACACTGAAGACTGGAGTAACGAATAATACAAATTCAGCCATAAATTACATTTGAAAGTTTATTCAAATAGAAAGCTGTTATTTTAAACTGTAATAATATTTCACAATATTATTGTTTTACTGTATTTTGATTAAATAAATGCAGTCTTGGTGAACATAAGAGACATTCAACACACACACACACACACACACACACACACATATATATATACTGAGGGTAGTTCTGCAGATATTCAGATCTTTTCTCTGACTTACAAGCCACTTCACGACCACAGTCTATGCTCGTCTGCTTTATTCAGAGGTACTTATAGTGAATTTTCCAGAGTCAGCTACAAGACCTGATGTAACTCACTCAGCAGCAGGCCAGAATATTCTGCAGTTGTTGGGTACATCGGCTCTTCTCCTGAGTGACAGGGAAAGATTGGCTGGGGATGCATTAATGAGAGAATGAGATTGTAGCGCAGGTGTGGAGGACAGAGGCTACAGGCCCCAGCTTGATGACTTCTGACTTTCCTTATCCTATCTGCTTTGTCTGGAACATTTGTTTTGTGAGAGACTGTCATTATAAAGGAATTAATTTGTTTAAGGTCAGAAGTGTTTGCAGATCTTATTTAGGGGCTTGCAGTCGCCCCCACAAATCCCTTGTCAGACACGTTAGCCACTGAGAGAATAAACAAGTGACTGTTTGCTTTACATTACCTCAGCAAACAGAAGACACTTTAGAGATGACATAAGACATTCATGTCAAAATATTTGGGGGAGAAATGTAATGTGGCGTGATACAAGATAAAGTGTTTTTTTTCTGTATAGATTAGATTAGACACATTTCATAGAAACAAGTCTTAAGGTGCTATTAGATAATCTAATAGTCAAACACTAATATGTTCACTAAGTAAATGAACAAACAGATAGATACACAAAAAACCCAATGGCACGAAGCTTTCAGATTCATACTGGAGCAAATTAAGATTTAACCTCAGTTGGTAACGTTATCATAAAGCTTGGTAGTTCCTTGCCCAATAACTATTCACTAACATGTATCTGTTTACCCGACGCTCAAATGTCCCCTTTACATATAAACTACGGAAGCACTTTGCAATAATGCATTGTTATTTTTTTAATGCTATTGCAATTCCTCACATTTACAAAGGGCAACATGATCGGTTAGAGATGCAATTTGGCTTGAAATGTCTTGTGTAACTTCATATTTCTCAGAAAATAAGTGGTATGATATCAAGATGGTTTGTATTTATGGCAACCTCTTTTCTTCTGATGGCCAAAGGAACACGACTGGTTCCCCTTATCTTTTCACCAGAAGCCTCTGAGGTGAATACAGTGCATCGATGTTATGAGCATGACTCTAATTCAAAGTATCTGTCTTCTGCCAGAGTTACAGCAACATGATGAAAGTTCTTGCTATACTTTACATTCTAACCTACTTTACTAGTAGGTTTTAAATAATAACCAAAAGTGTTTTTCTTCTCTATATACTCTGTGTTATATAATTTACAAGTTTGCTGACAGTAAGATTTTTTTAAAATGTCTTGTATGCATTTATTTGATCAAAAGTACAGTAAAATAGTAATGTGAAATATTATTACAATTTAAAGTAACTGTTTTATCTTTTATTATATTTATAAAAATGCATTTGATTAATTTATCATATTTGTTATAATTCGTTTGATATAAAAGCTACATTTTCAGCTCCTTGATCCATCAGAAATCATTCTAATATGCCAATTTGGGGATTGATATTGTCATTTATATTATTATCAATGTTGAAAACGGTGCTGCTTAATATTTTGTGGGAACTGAGATATTTTTTTCAGGATATAGAATGTAAAAATAAACAATATTTATATGAAATAGAAATAATTTGTAACCTTATAACTTAACTTTAACATTTGATCAATTTAAAAACACAAACCTTTGAAGGTTAGATATTGAACTAATGCAATGACATATTTTTAAGTGTCCCTTACTGTAAGTGTCTAAACTCTTCATCTGTTGTTTTCTGTATAATAAAAACACTATTGCTAACAGTTTCTATGACTGTTGACGCCAGTCTTAGTCATACCTCATATGATGGATGAAAGATGAATATGCTTCTTCCTCCCTCCCCATAAATTGCTAACCTAAGCAAGAGTAAAGTGACATCTCCTCTATATGACTCAGCACTTCTCTGAGTTTCAGACCCAGTGAGCCTGAGATCAAGACTAATTGTTCCCTCTCTGTGATATCCAGGCTAAAGTCTCAAAATCTAATTATGAGATAACGAGCATCAAAGTTTGATTTCTACCATTAATTTCACTATAAATAGAAACTTTGACATGACCCTACTCAGCCAATTAAAGATATAAAGGTTACATTTTCACAGAATGTTCTTTACCATATAAACTATGATTTTTTTTTGTAGAAAACAGCAAATCACAAAAAATGACTTTAGCTGGGTTTTCACAGAGAGGGTCACAATTATCCACCCTTACACGCATTGATTATTGTTATGTTTCCTCATAATATAACGAATATAAAATGATACTATCTCTCAATTAAGCAAATTACAGTTTCCTTGTCATTGTTCTTTAAAAAATGAAATGGGAAATCTGTTTTGAAGCTTATCAGGACGAACGGCTGTTAAACAGTACTTATTGATTGGTAGATGGCTTTTCAGAGAGACAGCAGAAAGTGACTGGACAGTTGGGGACAACATATTTTAGGACACAGTCTTGAGCCAAAATAGATCAATATAATTTAGAGCTCGTGCTCAGAAATGACTGTCCAGCTCGGCAATACTTCCATAGGATGGAGAATTTAACAGCATTATGCTGTCGCGATCAATATGCTGACTGTAAAAAGGGATTACTGACATGAATAGATTAAATCAGACAAGCCTTCATTAAACACTGCCCCTTGAGGATTTTCATTATGGTCATTCATATTGAGCCTTCTGCGCTTTACTTAACATGGTGGCAATGACAGCAGTGGCGGGATTTCTTTAATCAGGTAGGCTATGCTGTGTCATCCTAACTTCTGATGTATCCACCTTTTTCTTCCACGCGGAGGTAAGCCTATGGGTGAGACTTCCGGGTCCCGGACATCCCATAAGCATTGGGATGCTTATGGGAGCATCCCAATGCTCCCCCCTCCCCCCAAAAATATACTTGGGGGGGGGGGTCCCCTGGTTTTTCAATAAAACTATAATACCTGAAACTAGTGAAAATGAAATGAAAGGATTCGATTGCTGTATTAAATTTAGACAAATAGCTCATGTTACATTGTATTTTATTTTGACGTGTTTTGCTCATTATAACCAATCACACAAGATTCTGTTGAGCTTAGGAATGCAGTGGCCAATCAGAGGCGTTCAGATTAGTCATCGCTGAATTTTTGTTTAGACTGAAACTCGCGAATTCCCTCATCATAAGCAACAAAAGTGCAAATGTACGTACAATAAAAGTAAACAGATTAATTCATCATAAAGAATATAAGAGGAGTTATGAGTGCTTAAACACTAACTAGACTGACTGCTCATGAGTGTGTTCTTTCACTGCATGATTCAGTCTAATAAAATGCATTTAGAATGCTGCCAAAATTCAACATATGGGGGAAGAAAATGTATATATTTATATAATTTCATATAGTTGTCAATATCAATTATATTGATTTTAGCTTATACAACAGTTCAATAAACAAGAAGTTAATATTTATATATTTTTGTGCTCTATTTCGCCAACAAAAAAGGACCTTGAGTTGTAATTGATTGATTGATTAATAATTTGCAACTTTTTATCTTACAATTCTGACCCCCCCCCCCCATATTTTCAAGATATAAACTCCGAAGTCTTTGTATGTGTGTGTTTTCACTGTGGAATAATAATAAAAAGTCACAGTTAACTTAATTTTTTATCCTGTTATGGCGGGAATTCCATATGAAACCGACCAATGAGAACGCAGAAATTCATATTCAGAATGCAGATTCGCTCATTTAATTCCTTCACATTAGACTGATAATTTGAGGACATCATATTTCCCACATTTTAACGTTTATATTATATTACAGTCATGACAACAAAATTTTAAATATAGATCACATTAATAGGCAAATCCCTCTATTTCTCTCGAATGGACAGTTTGCACACGCACACACACACACACACACACGTTGGTTTTTATGGTTTACGGGGACTCTCCAGAGGCGTAATGGTTTTTATACTGTACAAACTGTGTGTGCTATTGCCCTACACCTACCCTACACCTAAACTTAGCCCTCACAGGAGACTTTGTGCATTTTTAGATTTCAAAAAAAATATAATTTAGTATGTTTTTTTAAGCCTTTTGATTTACGGGGACATAGGCAGTGTCCTCATAAATCACCTTCATGTTGTAATTCCAATGTTATTATACAGATGTAATACCATATATACCAGTTCACACACACACACACACACACACACACAATTGCTTATTTCATTTGAGAATGAGCTGTATTGGCCAGGTATGTTTACACACACAAGGAATTTGTTATAGTGACAGAAGCTCCACAGTGCAACAGAATGACAGTGACAGGACACAGACAACAAAAGAACAATATACAAATAAGCAATGTACAAAATAGCAAAAACACAATACAAAGCCAGTTGTACAGGCCTGATATATGCAAATGTGAAATGACAAATAAGTATGTGTGATGAATAAATAATGTATAATAGTGTTGTGTGTTCCACGTTTAATGTCAAGTGTTCATGAGATGGATTGCCTGAGGGAAGAAACTTGAATATTGAATATTTATTTATCCAGCCTGCTTTTTGTTTGTGTAACATGACTGTAACATGCTTGCTTTATACCTAAGATAAATTCGTCTTGAAATGATCCCCATGATAGCACTAGTTTAACTTTGATTTAAAGGCAAACCATTTGAGTCTAGTAGCTGTGTGTGGATCTGATCTAGGACAAGAGGTTGCGACCCTGGACCTGATTGAATCCCACTGCACTCCTCCTTTAATCTGTGCTCTTGCTTAACTTTGTAATGAAATATATCAAGCGGTCAGGGTGAAGATAAGACTGAACTGAACGTTTACACCAGCGATCGTGAGGCCATGGTTGTGCTTGTAGTGATTGATGGCGCGTGTGAAACAGGCTTAACTGAAACATCCTCCGTCAGTTTTGCCCTAGTCAGCCTTTCATGCTTTGGAAATATGACTCTTACAGCAGACAGAGTGACACAATCACATCTACATTATTGTACCTTCCAGCGCATTCCAGTAGAAATGATTGCTTCCATTTGGTGGCAAGGCTGACTTTCATCTGATGCATCGCTGGCTAGAAGCACAGATGTCCTCAATTCATTAGGAAGCGAGCCCGCCCAATAGAGTAACTGGCAGTGGTTGGCTTTTTCTGGTCAAATCTGTTGCTCTGTGGAAATGAAGAGAAAGCTTGGGATCTGCCATTTGTCAGCTTACTGGGATAAAGCTTTGAATGGGATCCAAAAAGAAGAGATATTTTTCCTTCTGGATCCCTGAAATGAAGAAGGAAGCTTGTTTTTTTATTATTGGAAAGAAGCAAATAGAGCAATTATCACTTTTCTGCATTCGACTAGCGCTCCAAATGTATAATGAAATGACTCCGCTCTAATGCACTTCTGCCAGTAAGCAGCATCTGTAGTGCAGGTTTGAGCTTAACTACCTCCAAATCTCATACTGAGATTAATTCTTAATAAAACGGCATACTCAATGTCATTGAACTGGAAACACACTTTGGTCCTGTAATTTAATAACTGTGATCAGTTATGGGATTGTAAACAATAAGCAAGTGTAAAAACAGTTTTGATGCCTCACACAAGCATGCTTGTCTTTTTCATTTCATTTTTCAACAAATGTGTACCATTTAGGTATTAATATATACATTTTAGGTATTATGTGCCTTTGAGGTACTTATATGCATCCATTAGGGGTAAATATGGTAAAGGTGTATCTTTTGAAAGGATAATGTACTTGGTAATGTCTATGCATAAAATGATTAACACATTGTTATAAAAAAAATATTTTAAAACAGATGTTTGTAAGGCCTATAAAACCTAAACTTCAAGACTCTTTAAATGTATTTAAACATTAAACTACTTTTTTTTTTTTTACTTATAAAGCCATTATTTAAAGTTTGTTTTGACAAACTGTTCTTTTCTATTTAAAACTGACACTTTTTGCAGTTACATGACATTGAATTTCAGTTTTCAGTTCAAATGCAGGATTTTAATAAAACAAAAAACTAAATTCAGTTCTGAAATCTAGTTTACATTCAGTTTGCAGTCCATTCTTTCTTGTGATGTCCGAGTGTAGTGAATGTTTTTATGTGATTATTTGTTAGGGTCGTGTAAACCAAAGCAAATAAGACTGCAGACATACACAAGATCTGTGAAGCCTTTTTGAAAGAAAGAAAGCCGTCTACTTCCCATCGTAACCAGATTGAGTCTATGTACAAGTGTGTTTTTTGGTCATTCTCTCAGGGCCCCCCGTCCCCTCCTTTGAGGAGGATTTAGCAAGTGCAGCTTTGTGAGTGTGCGAGGGAGAGTGTCTGCGCACTCTCACAGTCGGGTGGGCCGGCTGAGGGTCACGGGTCACTGGCCCGCCCAACTTCCATCAAGGAGAACAAAGCGTCCCCTGGCCCAATGAAAGAGCAGGTTGGGACTGGGCTCAAGTCCAAGGGTCCCGGCCCACATTGGGGGATCACCGGAGGCTGAAATACGTAAAGAAATAAATAACCAAATAATAATCAGATCCTCAGCCGTCTGGAAACCCGGTCATGTGGGAACGCTAGACGTGCCCATATTCGGTTCCTCTCATGAGGAGCCTAAACGAAGACACGTCCCCCTTTTCACATCCCTTCCTTTTTCTCCATCACTTTGAAGTCTGCTTACTTTTGTTCTTTACATAACTCGATCTGATTTTTTATAAAAAGCTAATTTGTATGGCTTTCCAGTGACATAGTTGCCACCCAGAATTCTTCACAAGGAGGTGGCGGAGAGGTCAAACCAAACAGACGTCTGGAAAAGAGGCCCAGGTATGACTAAGCCAAAACATATGATAGGAGACCTTTGAATTATTGTCACTGTGCACATTCATGCACAATGGAGGATTACAGGCATGCCGGACAAAATCACTCAGAGGATAGGAAGCTGGGGGTGGGGCTTTCTCGATTAATTTCCCGCCTAAACCACTTACTCCCAAACACGACGACCATGCAGAGCGAGCCCACAGATTACCCAGATGGACAAATATTTGCTCTGGGTTTGTTCCAGTGTAATCGTGAGGCTTGAATGTGGCTTCAGTTAAACATTTCACAGGAGTTTCTCCAAAGCAGAGAGATAAACAAGCACATTTTAATGCTTAATTTAACAATTTGAATTCAGAATTTAACAATTGTCTCACTTTGAACTGATGAATTGGAATTTTAATCAACATATTCCATTAGAATTTGAACGATGAGACGAGGAATATTCTACTCAATGTTATTATTACTCAAAGAACACACACACAAAAAATTAAATTGTAGGACATAAATAATAATAATTTTGAATTATGCCCTTAATTTTTTTCTTTTACATATTTCTCTAAAACATTGTTTGGACAATTTATTAATCAAAAACATCAAAATTCTAATCTGTTGACTAAAATTAAACTTAAATGTCAAGTTCCCAGATCTTCCATGATCCACAATTGTATGTATATGTGTAATAATTGGATTAAAAATAATTATTGATTTTAATAGTAATGTCATAATTACATTTTAGTTTATAATTTAATTCACATGAATTGAAGTCATTTTATTTTATAATAATGTCATATTTATATTAATGTTCCTTGCATGTCTTTTTTAATTAACAGTGACATTTTCTAGCAATTTCTGATTGCTCATTTTCTCTACACCAGTTGTTTTTACGTCAGTGTGTTTGCTACTGTAATTGAAATTCATCTCAAGTTGGGGAATGTCAGATGTGAACGGCACACAACACTTGTGCATAAATCAGTTTGTGGCTTTTGAAATGAAAACAGAACTTAAAGCTGGAAAATCTTTCACCTTCCTTTCCTTGTAATGACGTAGTTTATGCCATTTTAACTTCCTTTCAAATGTTCTGCTGCATCTTTTCTCTGGTCCTCGGACTTGTGCCAGGAAGATGACAAATCTGATTTCTAAGGTGAGGAAATGGTATTTGGAAGCTCAAACAGGATGTCTGACTGTGAACCCCCACCCAACACTGTGAAATGGCTTAAGTTAATCCAGAATCCTGAAAGTAGTGCAGGGTTTTTCCCCTCCCTCTTGTTCTTCGTCATTTAGAAGGCTTCAGGAAAAGAAGAAAGGGACACAATGATTTCCTTCTGGTGTGTCTCAAACACAGACAGACTACCCGCCGTGCGAGACTATCTCCATGAACGTGCAGTGTTTATGTCCAGCATTTGAGGAGGTGGACTTGAAGGAGCCACAGTTGAAAAAAGTTTTCAAATCAGATAAAACTCTCTGAGATTAATATAAACCAGCCATCTTTGTAAATTATAATGAAATTAGGTAGACACTTATTAATCTCATTTTATTCAACAGGAAGACGATTTTGACCTAATAAGGCATTCGTAGAGTGGATAACTGCTGTGTGTTAACAGATGGTGCCAAAAGAAAAGCTGTCTCTCTTAAAGTGTCGCTTGGGACATTTTTTTTTCTCATACTTTTTTTTTGCCCAAACCCATCAAAGCTCTGGTATCTTACTTGCTGTGGGTCTTTTAATTGGCTCATGGCTCAGATGTATGAAGTAATGAACAGGTGTTGGGTGGGAGGGCCAGCATGACATGGATTATTAAGAACCCCCACCCCATCTCTCTCTCACACACACATCTATAGTTCTTCTGTAGTTCTCATGGACACTTTCTCACTCTGCATTTGTAGATCCAACAAATAATCCAATTTGTCATGCAACGTCAGAATTCTCTCGTAGACACCAAATCCAGGTTTTACAGGTAAATCTGAGCCATCAAAGCACACTAAAATTATTGCTGAATGCATCAAAGATTTCACATTTAAAAATTAGAATGTCAAAGGTTAAAATAATTTACAATATTTATTGCTCTGTACAATTGTTTGTCAAATATCATAACTATAAAGTAACACAATTTGTCAACAAAAACGAGTTTATCTATCTCTCTCTCTCTCTCTCTCAACAAGAATAATAATGTATGTAGTGCATTACTAACAATACTAATAATCTCATTTTTTATCATGTCTGAATTCTTATGTTATAGTTATAAAGATTTTAAAATCAGAATTTCTTGCACCAAAATACATGCCTTATACATTGGTCATTACTGGTGTGAATCATGTTTATCTGATAAGGGCTGCATACTTTCCACATTAGTCCCACTAGAGATGGCATTGCTCACAAACTGACCACATAATGGAGATGACTCGCGCTCTAGAAACCTCCAAACATCTCATTCATTAATTATCAATAAAACAAGTTAAAGGTTTGACGTTTGCTCACATCTCAAACCCGTAAGCCTCTGGAACAACTGTAGCAGGGCCAGAGCCAGCTGCTCTCCCATGAATGCTGTGGAATGGTGTTAAGTGAAGTGGCTTAAGCGTAAGCCTGTTAGAGATGTGCTCACACTTCCATCTCTCAGTCTCTGTGAATCACTGAACAACAGAGGCTTTGTAGATCCGAGTCTGAGTTTAACGGTACAGTCATTCACGAGTAGCTCCAACCGCTTCTTCCTGAATCAGTCAGACACTTGAGACCCTGAACTCCTCAAATAACAGCTTTAAAGTCCAAATGTGCCCGTTTCCACGGCTATAAACAAGGAATGTCTGTTTTAGAGGCTTTATGGTGTGCAGCCAAAGCATGAGGGAATTGTGTACTTATGAATTCTGCAAATTTGATATAGTCATCATAGTAAAGTTGGCATACATTATCGTAATTATTATGTAAAAGTTTTAAGAATGGCTTATGCAAGTCCTGGAGGCATCAATTATAATGGGTCAGATTTTTCATAAAGTGTGTTCATGAACAAATATCTGGTATCGAGTTATGTAACTGTATAATGTCCAGCTATTATGAGGAATTATAAGATATTGAGCTATGTAAGCAATTTTAGCTTCTTATATTTAAAGAACAGAAAATGTATCATTTTATAAAAATGTATTTAAAAAAAAAACTTTGTACATTTCCCCCTGATACATTCAAAATTATATTGCTGAAAAAAATACAATTATGCCAGATAAAATATTTGCATGCCAAGTACAAATCTAAAGTACTTGCATGATTTTATTACTGTGCCTTATTGTTAAACCCATGCTGTAATGTACATTTCACCTTCTTTTGAGGACAGAATTCTTGGATTTCTGCTGTTCAAACATCTATAATCCACAACCCAATATAATAAAGATAGATTGCCTCCTTTTGAATTAAAAGGCCACAACTGACACTGCGCTACTTTAGGAAATAGCACTGTTTTGAAGTACCTTTTCATTTCACAGCTAGACCACCCACATTAACAAACACAAAAAGCATGCAAACACTCTTCCTGTCATCACAATGAGAAAGAATCAGGGATTTGACCCCAGGCGGTCTAATGCATTAATAAACCATGTCCATGAACTTTTCCCCATGTGCGGTTGTTTTTTATGCACTCTAAGGACTCTTAAAAGGTTTTGACGAGACTGCCAAGACTTGAACAAACAACATGAAGATACAGCAACTGCAGATAATCCATTGATTCAAGCTCTGTCACTTGATGAAAACACATCTAAAGAAGAAAAAAACAACTCATAAATGTTATGATGATGAGTCATGAACTGCCTCTTTGTATTACTGTTCTCTGAGGTCCACTTATGTTATTAAGATTTTTACATAAAAAACATCATATTTGAGAAGTAATGGGCTATTTTCTGTCCTGTATTGTCCATCTTTATTGTTTGGTTTCTGCCTAGACCCGTGTTTGCCTCTCATTATTTACACTACGTGCATGAATCGGTGGGCGGGGCTAAACAGGCAGCGATGTAGAAGCAGGCGTTGATCTTCTGTGAAGGCAGTGCTTAGCCACACTATTACATCATAAAGTGGAACATCCCACAAACTGATGATTTTCATACTGGCTTCAGTAGAAGCGTTTTTTAGACTAATGAGAAAGTTTTGAGTTCTGAAACGTACAGGATTTGTTTTATAGTACAATGACCTCTTATACAGTATGTCAAAAGATCAAGGGAATTTATATTTCTCAGTTCATAAGCCCTTTAAAATACACTCTGCATTAGGGAAGGAGGAAGGTAGAGGAAACTCAATGTGTTCTTTAACTTTCCTAGGATTAATTGACAAAATATGGCTATTCATTTCTATGATGAAAAGGGCCCAAATTATTGTACTTTAGATTAATATATTTTAAAGTTTAATTCTTATGTTGTGTTTAAGCCTTGACATGTTAAGGATTTTTACCCCTACCTCACAAAATGTTATTGCATTAGACTTTAACGTACTGGCTCACACATGGTATAACAACTTCCCATCAAAATGTATACATTTTGTACTACATTTGTTCCCCATTTTATTGCACTTCTGGTTTTCCTGGTTAAAAATGACCGGCATACAAAAAAATTGCTTTAAAATGTTCTCATTTTGCTATATTATTACCAAATATTGGATTTAATCTTTTTAGCATTTTTTTCTTTCAATTACCACAAGTTATATATTACTTTGAGGAACTGACTGATCGAAGGCCTCACTGATATGAGCTTATGCACCTCAGATTTTGAGTGAACATATTGATATCCTAAAATTATCCACCCACAAATAATGCTTTTTTTTAGTGATCGACCGATATTGATTTTTTTATAACCGATACGATACCGATTATTTGTACGTTTATGTAACCGATATGCAGAACCGATATTTATTCACTGTTATAAAGTAAATAAATAACAGAGTGAAGTCCATTCTTCGCTTTGGTTTTTCCTCCTTTCAGTCATCTTAACAACAACAACTGTTGAAAATGAACATTCTTTCATGTAAAATTTAATCTTAAAATTACAACAATAAAAACATTTTATTTATAAAAAGCATCATCAGCAACACTGATATTAACAATAAGCATAAGAATGTCTAATGTTTTCAAATGGATAAAATAAAGGACAGGAGTCATATCAACTTCATTTTAAACTACAGTTTTAGGTTTATAAGCTGTTTAATAGACTAAAGAGTGAATAATAATTCACTGAATAATATTCTCTGGAATATTGAAATAAGCTATAACAAACAAAACATCGTATTTTATTGCATTTCTTAACTGGCACGTTTTATCAGAATTATTAAAATGTTTTGTCATTCTAAATTATGAAAACTGCTGACAGCGCGGTTTATCTATGCATTTACACAGAACTATACTCAAACTGCGATCGCTTGTGGAGAAAATAAATAATTAATTTCGATAGAGATGTTTATTGGCAAAATAATGGTTCTATAGTAAATGTTAATATAGTTTAGCGTGTTTCAAACAAGTGAATCTTTTTTTTTTTTTTACACCGATAACCGATTATGGTAAAATGCTTAAATATCGGGAAAAATCGGTAAACCGATATATCGGTCGATCTCTACTTTTTTCACTCAAAAACTAAACTGCATCCAAGATTGAATCCAATATTTGTTGATAATATTGTATTATGGAGATTTACAAGCAAATTTTAAAAGGCTGGTCATTCTTGTTAGGTAAAAGATTTTCAGCACCGCACAAGGGATACAAGATTGTATATTCACCAGCTATTCCCATCCATTAAACAAAAAGCATTTCCAACATCAATGGTAAAAAGTTCACTGGTCAGTAACTACACATCCACAGCGACTCTTTTCAACTTGTATTATGATCAAGAACTTTCAACTGGAAGCAGGTCAGCGCCTTCCAAGAAAGGAAAGATAATCACTTTTTATCACATATAAAGTTTATATACACATATAAACATTATATAATGATAGCTAAACTAAAAGCTCTTTGGGCTGAGAAAATGAATCTGGGAAATAAACAATAATAACGTGTACAAGGCATGATCTTCATTCAGCAAAAAATCTCTGATAAATTCAAACACTTCACACAATGCCAATTATTCAGTCTGAACCTTTCTCAACCCCACCACCACCACCACCGCGTCTCCCAAAGTATCTATATTTCTGGCTGGCTCATCGGATTCAACATTATAAGGTAATGAAAAGTGAACGATGTTGTTTTGCACAAAGCAGAGCTTGAGGGCTACAGCTCAACTCCACAATCTGCTCATATTGGCCTCTATCAAATAATCGAATTAAAAACAAAAACAATGGAACTGAAAAGTAAACTTCGATTACTTCTTGATTTCCTCAGTTTACCAAAGAACTCCCAAACTACAATTAAGACTTGGATTTCTCCCACTGGTTTGGGGACAACAATGAACAGCCTTGGGAACTGTGGTCCCCAAAAACAATAAATAACATTAGATTCAACAATACACTTTCTACTGAAACAACTTTAAGAAACATTTGGGATAGAGGTCACTGGATTTGCTTAAGATCCTGGCTTCTTTCAAATGGTACACTGAGAACCATTATAATATGAATGATTTAACAGGGCAACATTTTAGAAACAGTTTGCAGATAATGCGCAATTCATTAATTACTAGGGCTAAAAGTCTTCCTCTGTCCAGCATAATCTGAAACCGTTCATTTTACATGATGTACAGCATGAAAAACATTGCTTATGGTTCATAAAAAACAGTGAACGTTAGATGTGTCATTGCCGATGAGATGCTGTTCCCAAGTGCTTGCACAAGTTTAATATCATTTGCACTTACACACACACACACTTGAAACTCATACTCAATAAATAGACAATGTGGTAAGGCAGTGTTGAAACATGCATTCGTCACAAAGAACTTATCAAACATTCATACAATATACACAAATGTTTTTTGGAGCAATAAGTTTTTTTTTGGCAATGTTGGATTATCAAGGCTTTTTAGGTGAAGACCAGGTGGAGCGTAAGAATCTCCAGACTCGTGTAATAATGTACATTTCTGAGGCCTTTCGAGAAACGAGAGGAGCTCTGGAATGAAAGTGGATCTTTTCCATTGCCTTACAAGTTTCAATATAGGAGAAAAACAAAAGGAGGGCAAAAGGGAGGTGTGATTTTCCTCCTCGTTGCAGCCAGCTGCACAAGTCTTCAAGACGATCCAGAAGTGTCCAGGTAGCTTTGCAGCTTCCGAACTGTGGTTTTGTCCAGAGAGCAGAGGTCAAAGTCAAAAGTTGTGTTTGTGATGTGAAAGTGTCCAGTTTCCTCAATGAGGTTCACAATCTGCAAGAAAAAAGGATAACATTTGATTTACTTTCTTCAGAGAACATAAGAATCTAGTTTAATGTATCAGCATTCAAAATGAATCATTCAGAAGCAGCATTTCTTAATACAGTATGTGGTACTTCCATTCGCCTTTGCATTGTATACAAAGCACCATTGATAGTGAAAAGCCCCCGTTTGCACGATATCTCGTGTCTGACTGTAATGAGGAAGATGCTTTACCAAAAGCAGCCTGTTATTGGTTCCAGCCCTCAGTGCTTCAGAAGGGGGACTGAATTGGTGATTATGAAGAGAAGGGGGCTGCAGAGTGGCCACATGGATTAAACTGGGCCGTAATGGGACCCAAACCTGATCTGTTTCACACTACAAAGCAAACGCTGCATATGGAAGGAATTTCTTCCATTTCTCCTGAACCTGGGCCAGAAACAAAGGGAGACCCAGAGGCCTGTTATGACACTGAAGATAGAAGTCAGCTGTTCGAACGCCTGTAGCCTGGACAAACAACCGTGGAAGTACTGCTCTGGTTTAAAATTTAAGAAGTTTAAGCAGACAACAAACTATTGTAAACGTTGTTCCTTATATAAAACATGCAATATCATTTAACATAATATGATAAAAAAATATTTACAATAAATAAATAAATAACAATAAAGTAATTAATTGCAAATTAATCACACATTATTTTGGGCTGCATCAATGCTATGAAAATAATGGAATTAAAAAAAATGAAATGATACTCTAAATATGAAACTAAAACCACCAGTATGTGGTCTTAATGAGTCATACATTCAACTGATTCCTTCAAACGGCTGATTCATTCAGAAACAAAGAGAATGAGTGACAGTCTTTATGAATGGGTCACTGAATCATTGGCTCACTAGATTCATTCAAAAATGTAGATTTATTCAGTAATAAAACACCAAAGCGTGCTGCTTGGAGACGCACAATAGTTTAGCTCTAGCTTTGTTTGGAACTAGTTTTATTGGCGAAATGGAGATACTGCTAATCTATATCATATATAAATATAAAAACAATTTTTTGCCCTCATATCCTGCATTTTAGTTGCATTCTAATATTCTACATCACGCAGTCGGTCAGTCATCCTGTATCAAGTACGTCATTTTAATATTTTAGAAATATTCCATAGACGTTCCTCACAGAACAATTTCTTGTGGCCGGATAACAAGGAATAAAGCTTGCAAATTACGTCAACAAATTTTCCAGTTTGCGTTAAGGGCTAATCATGGTTAATCAATGCCATATCTTATTGCGGAGGAGGAGGATTATTTCACAAAACTGCAGGATTAGCTTGATTAAGATGCATGTTTGCACCGTTTGGACCTCATTTGGTAGGTCTTCCAGACTTACACCACCACAGGCTTTGCAACAGAAGGGCACGGCAAATCCTTGGAACTAGAGAAGTATTACTCCCCATTGTGTCAAAGCAAATAGGCCTCAAAGAACAGGAATTATGGGCCGCAAAGAGTTTACTTGGCAAGCACTTGAAGGAAGACAAAACCTACTGTTACCAGTATGATTCACTCCAGCCAGATATTCATTGACATGTTAATGCTGTGGGTAATAACCTATACACTTTACAGGTTTATACACTTCTAGGTAAAGCACCCAGTGATCTCAGCTTCTTTGGATGTCGACAGGGATTTTTTAAGTGTCCCTTCTCATGTTCCTCATGAAGGTTATTACGCGCTGAAGGAATACAGCACTGTGTCTCGGGTGCAAAGGTCTCTTCGTGCAACTGTCTGTGTAGGAGTGAGTGATTTAGGAAAGCTGACTTCTGACAGTACATGCTCCTCGTTTATTACCTGCTGTAATATGTGCCTTTCCCTTAGTGCCATTAGTCTTCTGTGAAGCTCAACCAACTCATCCAAGTATGCCTGCGGAACGAGATGTAATCGATAAAACAGACATGTTTCAGATTGATCAATCACGCTCTCACTAAATATGGCATGTCTAAAATGCACTGCAGTGGTTTCAACTGGTTTTGCTTTTTTTTGGACTTCAGGTGGCATAATGAAACATCAGAATTGTTAAATGCATAAAAGTAAATGAAAATGTGCTTGCAATGTTGTAATATTAATACATGTAAATGGTGTTTTGCATGTATTAATATTACAACAACAGGCCAAATAGGTCATAGTGTGCTTGTTGGTCAAACAGCAAAGTGCTGCAAGCAATGCCATGGGTTTGATTTCCAGGAAAATCATATAGACAAAACTGATGATGTTTAAAAATATGCCATATGACACACAATATTAATGTAATGTAGCGCATATGTATTAACAAATGACTGCTTACCTTGTCACAGTCAAGGTTTTTATTTTTGTCCATCTTTGCTTGTTTCATAGGAGTCTTCGCTTCGAGTATCTGCAAAATTGATCATATTTTAATAACATTATAATATCATATATTAGCATAATATATTAGCATTCAAAAGTTTGGGGTTGGTAAAACATTTTTTTATGTTTTTGAAAGACGTCTGACCAAGGCTACATTTATTTGATCACAAATACAGTAAATCAATTAATAACTTATATAAATAATATAAGTTATAAAGTAATAATGTGAAACAGTTTGACAATTTAAAATAACTTTAATTTACTCTTAATATAAATCATTCCTGTGATGATAATGCTAGATTTTCAGCACCATTACTCCAGTCTTTAGTGTCACATGATCCCTCAGAAATCATTCTTGACATCATCTGTATTCGTTGAAGAATAGAATATAAGAACAGCATTTATTTGAAATAGAAATCATCTGGAACATTCTAAATGTCTTTACTGCCACTTATGATCAATTTAATGCATCCTTGATGAATGAAAGTATTTATTAAAAATAATTAACTGGCCCCAAAATCTATGACAGGTAGTGTACACCCATAATATATAATATCATATTTATGTATTTTAATTGTAACATCAAACCAGATATAAAGGAATTTTCTAAAAACATACAGCACACATCCACAGCTCTATAGTGTGACAGTTCAATTTCTTTTTCCTCCACACATCATTTTCACCTCATTCTCTCGATAAGCACGTGAGTTGTAAGGAAGAGTGAATCCACAGCTACAGGAATGGGAGGACAGAGAAGGTGATTCCAGCTCACCTGGTTATTGGAGGTTTTCAGCAGAGGTTGGGGGTCATTATGGGGCATTGGTGAAGAGGCAGAGCTATTTTCACTGTCACTGCCGTCACTTAAACTCACCCTGCAAAATACGTGACAGATATTCACTATTCATTATCCCTTTCTGAGTATGCTCTCGTCAGCTACACAGCATGGTATGCTGGGATGGATATATAAAATAGATTTGGTTTTCTGCTGCTTCTGGGTTACACGGTAGTTTTTCCTAGATATTTACCTGCGGTGGCGATGGGTCATTTGCGTGTGCAATGGTCGCTCCATGTCAGAGTCCATGTCATTATCGTCCTCCTCTTCAGAATCTTCTTCGTTTTCATCGGAGTGCAAATCTGGGATCACTGACCGCAAAGGACCCAACACTATAGGTAAATAAGGAAGATTCCTTATTTCACAAAATCACTTCTTTCTTTAGTGTAATATGCCAACATTTTTGATCCTCATAGAATGCACTGCACGCACACATGCTCAGTTAGATTTCTCTAATGTTAGTAAAATAAACTAATATCTTGGTAAAGTGTACTCTGTGGGTGCGAGAAGGGGCTTGACACACTGACCCAGAATAAGGCCAGGCTTTTACAAAGCCAGCCAAAAGCAATAGTATGTGGCAAATATTGCACAGGTTACCTTGCCGCTTGTGTGCGCATCCAAAGCCGGAGCTCGAACTGGAACTGGAGCTGGCCGGACTGGGCTGATCCGACTAGGAAGGAAGGCAAAGCACCAACTCAATAAAAATAATAATACCAATATCAAAGCAGTCTAGTTTTGTGTGCTCAAGAACCATGACCATGAGATTATTTGGGAACTCAGCACTTTCTGCTTTTTGATATCTCCCAATATACAGACATCAAAAACACATTTGCTAAGCCTTGCACAGTATTGCTTTTCCTCATGCCACAAAATTGGTTTTGCAGTCTTATAATTACAAATCCACGATGAAGCTACCTCAGGGGTAATATAAAAAAAATATATATATAATTAATAATAAAATCAGTGACATATTTCTGGCTCAAAAATAAAAACAGTTGTAATAAATAAAAATAAATAAATTCCTGCAGCATTAAAGAACTGCAGCATTTAACTAAAAATGTTGCCATTAAACAAGACAATAATAATAAAAATAATAATAAATTAGCAATAATAATAATACAAATATATATATACATAATATATATATATTTTTTTAATTAACAAAAAAATTCTGGTGCAAAAATCAAAACAAATAAATAAATATGATAACACAAATCAATTAATATATTCCCTATTTTACTGATCATAATTTATACATGCCCTAATTTACTTATGAACTGTAGCTGAACATTTACCCATAAAACAAGACGACCCAAAACGCCACACAAGGACTCATGTCCAACTGATCCAGTTCATTAGAATGAATTCAACTTTCTGATGGTAAACAATGTGAGATAGAAGACAGCTTGTTCCTGAATAAACTACAGCTTTTTTGAACACAGCTGTCAGTCATTGCTTGGTATTATTGGTATACTTTTAGTTACTCAGTTACTGAATGACACGGGCTTAAAAACGGACTCTGAAAGAGAACCAAATGCAGTTACTTGTGCGGCCATTTCCATGATCTTCAGTTCCACACTAGAGGCTTTGATGGGTATTAGTGTCGTTCCTCACCGTAAATCAGTGGGTTCCTCGTTCTCCCGACCTAATAAAGGCTGATTTATGATCATACAGATCCCTTTAGGGCACTGTTCACACTAAAGCTTCCTACTCACACAAGTCTCTTCACTTTGAGTGCAAAAAGGCTGTATAAATGTGTCAAATGTACAAAATAAATCTAAAAATGTTGCTAAAAAGAACCCCAGAACCCAAAAAAGATTAAAAACTCTGTGCTGCTGAAAATGTGCATACTGGGCTTTACCGTAAATGAAAAGATAAGTAAAGGGAATGAGACAGTTATTCAGTGAGCAAGTCCATCAGGCTGAGCTTAAACTAGATTTAGTGGAGGCCTCTTCGAACGGTTACATCTGTTGATTAATTGTTGAGGATCTCATAATTTACTAGGCACCTTTGAACTCGTGGGGCAATATCTCACTACAGACCCAAGCCTCTCAGAACAATGGGACTGTGATTGATTGGATACATGGAGGTAAAAGAGCAGACATGTTTTTAAAGGGCCCCTATTTGCTTTTAGAGACACATGCGCCATGTTTACTGAAGATACCATTAAAATGTAACCAATCATATCTTGTGCTCTTTTGCTGTACGAACAGTTATTCTTGTTAAAGGCATGTTTAATATCAGTCAAGTAGTAGACCTTTTTAAGACAAATTAATGAACATTTAAGGAATAAATTGAAGAGCAAATAATACGTCTATGTGTTCTCAAACACACAACGCCCCGACCAGCCCAGCAAACAAGCCCACTGCAAATGCTCGACACGCCAAAGCCCCGACCGGAACCCACAGCCCACCGGAAAAACAGTCCAAAGGCTGAACCCAACATACACTTCCCCTTCTTCTGCGAATTAATGATTACCAATACTACAGCCCACCGCACAGTGCCTCGCAGAGGAATGAATCACCCACAGTCCCACCCCGTAAATGAAAACACAACACGCCCATCCACCACCACACACTGACACAAACAGCCCACAATCATAAAGCACTGGCACAACCGTCAGGCGCCCACTGCACCCGCAAAATATATGGCAGCAAACAGCACAACCATACACAGAACGCCAACTAGGCAAAGCGACACACGAACCGAAATGGGAAAACAAAAAAACACTATATCAATATGCAACAAATATAAAAATATAGCCCCAACAAGTCAACACAACCCAACAATAAAAATAATAATATACAAACATTAAATTAAATGCTCAATGTTAATAAAAACATGTTTTATCCAATCTCTGACAATCCCGGGCCGCCACGGCCATGCAGGTCCACCCACGCATCAAACCGGTGGCCACGAGAAAAACATGCCGCCCCCAACACAAGAAAGTGCGGCCATGACACAACACCACGTTCCCACAACCAAACACGTCACGGCCAAGACAAAACCAAGTGAACCGAATATGAATGTGATGGTGGGCTAATAATATGATGATGATAATAATAATAAGTGTATTTACTTGTCTCATTAGTGTTTAGCACAGTTGTCATTGCCAGGAAACGCGTGTTTTGTTTACTGTGTGGAGACGTGCTGATATTGTGTTTGGTCTCGTTCTGTATCGCGTATCTTGTCAGTGTCTGCGCTTGCTTGGCCATTTATTGTGGGAAAAATAAGGAAAGTGTGTCCAGCTGAATTCAATTAGTAATTTGTTAGACCGGTTTAAAAAAAGGTTAGTATTACCACGGCAGCCGTCGCGTGAAGGCCTCCTGGTGTGAAGACCGAAGAGTGTAAAGACCGTCGACTCTACCGTCGACTCCACCGGGCAGGGACACCGGCAAAGGATAGAAGTATCTCTTTTTATTTCTCCTCTTTCCTACTACTTGTTTCACTTCTGTTTCAATTTTATAACCATTTCTTACCATGTGTAAGTAAGTTGTTCTTTGCTAGCATGTGTGTTTGGCCGGTGTTATTTTTTAGGATTACTGATAATCTACGGTTTTTTGATCTGTATTTGTTATCTATTTTAATTATAGTTAGATTATGTCTGAATTTATTATGTCTGTATAAGTTTTTTACTAAGTTTTAGTTTTATTTAATTGGAGTTATTTTAATGCTTCCAACAAACTAAATGGGAATTAATTAATATATATTGAATTTATGAATGTGTCTGTGTATATGTGTGTGTGGTTGTACACACATGTAGTTGTTTTTTTGGTGTATGGCTTAGTGCTATGTTAGAATCGTTATTATACTCATACCTTTTGTTCTTTAAAATTGTGACTTGTTTTTAGCTTTATTTTTTGTTTTTCATTTAAATGTTATGTTTTGAAATTTTGTTGTATGCATTTGTCATTTTTTTAATTTTTTTTTAAAAAGTGTATATGTAGAATTTATAAAGTTTTAGCTTTTAGTTTTGGATCTGTTTTTAGTTGTTTTAATACTACAATTGATTGCTTCTGTTGTCCTCATTTGTAAGTCGCTTTGGATAAAAGCATCTGCTAAATGCATAAAAATGTAAAAAAATTTTTTACAGTAAATGTTCTCTAAATGTAAATGTCTATGAAGCCCATTGAGTTGTATTAGCAACACTTTCACATTTGAAAATACAACATCCTACATTAGATTACTTTGATTCATTTGACGAAAAAAAAGCATTATGTTTTTCCGTGCCATTTTTGGCCTGTTTTCCAATGTCTTAGGATACATATGTAACGGAGGCCAGCGAGTAAATGCTGTGCAGGTGAACCTCACTCCCCTGATCTAAAGAGACGCACTAGCGACTGACGATTTTAAGAGCGTCCGCCTGCAGGAGATCGAGGCTCGCAGAGTTTGACCCGGATGGGAGTCGAGGTAGATGCTGTGCACCTCACTCCCCTGATCAAAGCACTAGCGACTGACGCTAAAGCATTTACTCGTTATGTTCACAGAGATTTTTTCATTATATATCTCTGTGATCACCCAAAGGATATAATTTAAGCTCCATTTTTAATGGACTATTAAGAGTTTCAGGAATTGTAATCAAACAGAATTTGCATTCTCAAATGGAAGTTTCAAACTATATTATGGTAGGAAATTAAGTGATTTATCAGGAATTGTGAAAAGAGGGTGTTTGGCACTAAATACTGCTGGTACCCGTCGTTAACCTAAGAGGACTTCCCAGAAGAGCAGAAAATGATAAGTATGAAATTGTTCAATTCTTTTAGAGTAAGTGATGTTTCATGCACAATAAGACTAGTGACGTTCAATAAAAAAACTAAATCAATTTTGATTTCATGTTCACTTTAACCTTCTCCAAGAGTGCTTCTCTTCTGCATCTCAATGTTATATACTTTTATTGCACCATAGTTGCAAACATCTGCAATTAAATTTGTCCACCTGCCACTATAACATTTGTTGTATAAATGCAACAGCTTCCAAATGCACATCCATGCTGCTTTCCAAGCATTTAAATACAAAAAAGAGATCATTATTCATATAGCATCAACAAAATAGAAGGTTAATGTGATCTTTTCTAAGAAAACTCTTTCAAAGAGAGGCTCTTATGAAAACGGCCTTTTCTAACAAAGCAAAATGAATGTAATGATGCTCTTTTAAAATTACATTCAGTACAACAGAGATGTGAGCTGTAAGTGGAGTGAATTGCACTGATTAACTGCAATCCACAAAGACTTCCCGACCAAATGGAGGTATAATACAAATCAGGCTTATTGTGGCAAATGGGTCCGAGGATAAAAGAGTAAGAAAGGCCCTCTGTTACAATCGCCTTTCTGACTCTCCACTTGGCTGAAGTTTTTAGGTTTAAAGTTACATTAAAGTCCATTCGGTTTTTCTTCTTTGTACTCACGTTAAGTTTAAATTTGTACTCTAGCTGGAAACGCATTTTACAAGCTTTCAGAAATTGCATGAGGTGGAGGAACATTCTCAGCGCTCAGGAAAAAAACCAGCAAGGAAGTTCAATGTGAAACTATTAACCTAATTCCTCTTGGAGAGCGGCCCAAGAGGAAATCTAAAGAAGCTATTAAAGTTAATCTGAATTAATTTGTTTACATTCTTCTCTGATGAGCACTTGGTGAAACTGAATCGGGTCTCTTGGACAAAATGTACATGCAGAAGCCATTCAGCTTCAAAGCGAATGGAGAAAGTGAGTGTGGGATTTATAACAGGGCTAGTACAGTGATTACGGCTAATGGCTAAGAAAGGTTTTAGAATACTCTTGGGAAACGTTGGCTAACGTTGTATATTCAGTCAAAAAAGGCCAGAAGGATGCAAATTAGATCACTCTGTTCTCTTTCTTGCAATCTTCAATATACAAGTTAAACCATGGTGCACTGACTAAGGTACTTCATCTGGAATCTTAGTTCAGTTTTATTTATTTTTATAAATGACAGATGTATTTAGTAATGCTTGCATTACTATTACTCATACTTGGGAGTAGAGATTTACACAAATCTCAAATTCAAGTATTAGACTTTGGTGCTTTTTTTCTTTTTAAATAAGGATGTACATTACAGAATAAAGCGTGGGGCATTTTAAAAGAAAACAAACACTTTTATTCAGCAGGGATGCATTAAATTGATCAAAAGTGACAGTAAAGACTATAAATGCGTTTATTTTTTCTTCAATTCATCAGAGAATCCAGGGGAAATGATAACAGTTTCCACTAAAGGGAAACGTTTATTGGGCAACAACTATTTTCAACATTGATAATAATAGGACATTTGTTATTGGCAAATAAACATAACAAATTGTGTAACACTGATAATCAAAATAAATATCAAAATAATAAATTGCATATTAAAATATATTAATAGTTTTTTTTAGTATAATATTTTATAGTTACTTTTTACTGCGTTTTTGATCAAATAAATGCATAAGTGACTGCTTTATTGATTACCTCAAATTTTGGGCCTTCTTATTACATTTGTAAGCACTTGGAATTCAAATCTATGTTGTATACAGTAAAATGGGTCAGGGGAAAATCCTACAATCTCGCTATGAATTACAAATTTCATCATCTAGCAACCATCTACAACATATAAGCTTCATGGCAATGGGTTCTGTTTGAACAAACACTCACTCATCTTTGGTAAATGTAGAAATCTAGTTTTCTAGGTTGTTTTTGTCTTTTCGACTTGCTATGCCCTTACTTCAAAATTACGGTTACTGTGCAATAACTACAGTAATTTTCAAACTCTCCTTTCCAAAGAACATGATCAAACCCACATCGCCCTTCTCCTCACACAGCACCCGCCAAAAACCATTCATCACGGGCATCCTCACTGTGCCTTAAACCTACAAAAATACTGCAACGAATCGAAGGCAGAATATAACAGTGCACTATAAAACTGTTACGGCTCACTCACTCGACTGGGGGTGACAGTGGTGCTAGTGAGAGTTGCTGGCAGGGGGCAGGTGCTAAAAACTCCCGTGAAGCGAGTCGACAATAGGGGCTGCCAAAAGTCCTGCAAGCAGGGTGGTAAAGACACTTAACTTCAACCCCTCGCCGAGCCTGTGGAAGAGCAAAGTTGTTTCTTTGAAGTTCCTTTCCCTTCGTTCTCACTGTTTTTTTCCCCTTTTTTCTTCAGTCTGCATTTTACTGCCTGTTTGTCTGTCTGGAAGCGTAGCTGACATCAAACGCATGGTCAGGGTCCTGCGCTGTAAATCTAGCTGTCTTTCTCTTTCAGGCTGCACCCCTCTTCCCAAACTAGACGCTTGTAAAAGCTCATCGAAGAAGCCCTGCACCCCTTAGACAATACAACTGATCTCATCACTCATGAGGAAAGGCTAGCAGGTCTTTAAGCATGAAGATCATCTGGAGAGTTTGAGAATGTGAAGAGAGAAAGAGAGAGCCTTGCTGTCACACACACTTGAGTAATGGCAGAGCTGTGGCCATGCTGTAAAATGCTACATTACTTTTTTTAGACCTAATGAAAAGGCAACTTCCATTAACATGGACATGGTTTGCAGTTTGCGGTGACATGCAGACCACCAAACTAAAACGATGCACTAAACCAGTAGAGCTCCGAACACACACATCTGAATTATTAAACAAGGACATGTCTGTTAAATGCTGTTACAAGACTAAATGTGATGCTTAAATGGCGTGGCGTTAACAAGACGTGTGCCAGCACCAGTGCTGAATTACTTTTTTTAAATCCGTTACCAATTCCAAATTACATGACAAACATTGTAGTTAGTAACATAATCCATTACATCGGACTACTTTTTGATTTCTTTGATTACTTTTAGATTCACCCCAACTTTTTATCACATGATTTAAATAGGATAATCTTATATCAAATTGACATACAAAAGACTTTTTCAATGTTTGTAAGCAGTAGGCTATTTTAGAAAAAAAATATGATATATAGTTGTCGTCAAAAATGTATATGATTGTGTTGATTATGATTGTCAAAATAATGACTCAAACACTTTTACAGATAATTTTTATTTTACTTAATTGCCAATATGCTCATGATGACTCTTCAAAAGTCTGCATTTACTGTAAAACGCTGCAATAAGCAGTAAAAATGAAAGACCTTCTTCACACGAGCGTCAAGAGTTTAGCAGAGGCAGAGCAGGTGGTCACTAGCAGCACCACACAGCTGGTCTGTGGCTTTACGGCCATCGCCTCTGCTGTAGTGCCATAAATCTAGCAGTGGCTCTGAAACTGACAACTGCTCTGCTTTAGGACTATTATCTCATTCCCTTCAAGCCTGTGAAGCTCTTTGCTTATGGAGGACGTCGTATAAACAGATTTTAGGATTGGGTTACACCCCCCCACTAGTCTTTACTCTAAGCAAGATACATTGCAACATGCACTTTGGATTTGGCCAGTGACAGCAGCACTTAACTTCCTTTAACCTGTACTTAAATTTATCTTGTGTTAAGTACAAGGTTGTTTTCTTTACTATTATTTATATAATATCACAGTATTTGTTAATTTTTGTATTAGCTTTTATTTTTAATTTCTTTTTAAAAATTTCTGTTTAGCTTTAAAAAAAACTATTTTTGTTTTTTAAAAAAAAATTATCTGCCAATGGAACATTTTCAATTTTAAAGTTATTAGGCTTAAAAGTCTATTTATTTCATTTGAGCTGTATTTAAAAAATGTGTAATTGTTTCAGTTAACAACAACAACACTGGTTTAGAATAGTCTTAAACACAGTTTGAAGTGTTATGAGATATACACAAATAACCAACCCAGTACTCAGTCATGTTTACATGCACACCAGAAAATAATAGGGATGCACCGAAATGAAAATTCTTGGCCAAAGCCGAACAAAATGAAACACTGGGCTGAAGGCCGAATATGATTTTTCGCATTGTTTTCTCCCCATATAGGCCTATTTTGCCATTTATTTTCACTATTGAATAAATGAAATAGCCAAAATCTGCTTTTTACTGTTTTGTCCTGCTTTACAAAAAAAAAAATATATATATATTAATTACTTAACACGGAACATTTTTTGTACTTTGTTGGTATAATGTCTGATACAAAAATGTATCAGACATTATTTTAAATAAAGCACAATTTAACTTAAAATTAATACGTTAGTACAATAATATTTTTGGGCCATTTTTGAGACCCCCTTCTTGAATCAGGCATGTATTTTTTTCTGTACAAATAAATGCAGCCTTGCTGAGCAGAAGAGACTTCTTTTAAAACATTAGAAAATATTACAAATCCCAATTTGAACACTATTGGTGAATGCTATAGTAAATGTATTAATAGAGCTGTTGTAGGGTAATTATTATTATTATCTTACTTTTTATTTTATTTTACAGAACAACAGTAAAATTACAATACTAACATTTATGAATATTGATGGAGCTTTTATTTTGGCGGAAACACGCAGGAAGACCTCAGTGCTGCTTTTTGTTGACAACAGCATGTAGATATTTCTCAGATATATCTCATTACGAATTTGGGAAGATGTTTGTCACACGTATTACATTGTCACACACCTATAAAAAAAATATATAAAATGAACAAATGATGAGTAACAGTGTTTCAGCGCAGAAGTTCCTCGCGCTTTGGACTTTGAACCCTGGCGCCGCGAGCTCGTGCAGCGCTGTTTGAATACATGCAATTCGTGCGTGTTTTAGAAAACAGAACATTCTGTAGTTTATTTACTAATCGTTTGAGACCATTTCACGATTTCAATCATCACAGTAACCAGCATCAACCACCCTTCCTCTTCTCATCGGAGACATGAGATGCAGCGCTAAGCAGTCTCTCGCTGTCTGTGTTTTGTGCTTGTAATGATTTTTGCGTCTCTCTCTCTCTGACAGTTTTAATGCTTCCACACTGCAGACGTGTTTGCTGCATTAGTGCATGCCTCTATTTGATCGTGTAACGTCATTGTTCGGTACAAATTATTCTGTCTTTTTGCTAATTCGTCCGAACACCGAAAGAGTTTTTTTTCCTATTTTCGGCCGAACAATTTCGGTTGCCGAACATTCGGTGCATCCCTAGAAAATAACAGCAACACATCAAGTATATTTTTCATCTACCTGTGCATTTAATCAGTCTATCCACTTATATTTGCTAGTTATTGTCTAAAAAGCTAGAAAAACCCCAAGCAAGGCAATAACCATAACTACTACAAGATCCATAACTACTATTATAATTAAATAGCATATGTACTGTATAATATAAGTCAAGAAACTACCTTATATTTGCTATGGTTTACCATTCAACCATAGTAAGTCCCATGGTAAATTTTGATAGAGAAACCAGTTATTTTTAGGACGAGATGCTCAACAGGACATGTATTAAGTAGCAGTTTACAGAATCAACAGGAGACAGCAGCAGCAATGAGGTACATTTCCCATCAAACTGTCCATTTGCATTTATTCTGTCCATTCAGTTTCTTAAAATAAAACTAGATCATTATTTACTAATGCTTGTTAAAGTTTAGGCCTAGCAAAGAGTCTAGAAAATGTAATTAAAATAAATTTCCTCTTGCAAACCACTCTTTTACTGCCCCTCTAAAGGCAGAAATAGACTGTGTGAATGTTAGTGGTAATGTTGATCAGAGCAAGGCCATCAGGACCTTACAAGACCTGGTGACCCAAAGAAAGCAGCACCTGGAATTCATCAGTTGTCATAAACACTGAAGTTTCTTTCCTTCCCTTTTCTAAAGAGCGAGTTGAAAGGAAAACTCTTAGCTATTCATGGTGTCCTTTCCCATTCTCCTCGAGTGTCATAAAACCATAAATCTCATCTCAGCACTTGCCTTCGAGACAATAAAACAGCCCCCGTTTTATGAGCTGCTCTCTAGCTGAAGGTAAATGAACCTTGCCACTGGTGACACTAGCGAAGCTTAAAACATTCTAGACCTATACGAGCTACTATAACTATATCTTCAAATGAAATCGAGACTAAATTAACGAAGCAATTCCCAGTTGAGCAGCACAATTTTGCAAGCTGACTTGTGATTGGTTCGCCTCATGCCTGGCAGCGAATTAAACACATAACTCACAAAACTATGGAATGAAATTGCTACAACATCAGTGCTCTTGTTTTGAAACAAAACCCAAACAAACCTAAATAAGGAGGACCAGCTACCAGACTTCCTGTCCTGAAAAGCCGAGAGGTCTAGCAATGGGCGGCACTGATTTCCTGCATCCAACCCAGACAAATGGGGCCTCAGCTCCTGGACACCCACCAAGTTTATTAGATCCCCTCTTGCACCAGACCGCCATTATCACAGCCCTCTAAGAGCCTGTCTCAACCTCTCTGTTTGAGGTTTACAGAGAACCCCACGTCCCAGAAAAGGTCTCTGCTAATAGTCAACCACATCGTTCAACACAAAAGCTCACACCAAAAACTATTGAAAGTCATTGTACTTTCCCATAAGACTGGCGGCATGATCGCTTTTGCAAACTTATACAATGAATATGCATTGAACTAGAGATGCACAATATTAAAATTCGGACCAATAGCAATAGACTGATAATTATTATCATAAATGGTCTATATTAAAATTCCATAATAGTTAAAACATTAAAAACTAATAGTAATCGTTTAAATGCTACAATTTATCACAATATTATGATATAATAATAAAACAATATTCTAATAATTACACAATAATATTAAATATATATTAGATATAATTATATGTATACAGAATTTAAATTAATGTGCATAAAATATTCATTTATTCACCAAAAACTAGATCAGCCGATGCAGATGAAAAAATTAAAATCAAAATGATAACAAGTGTGGTACCAATATTTTATGGATTCCTATAGTGCCTTAAAAAATCATTACAAAGACTTCAGTTTGTTATTATTAGCAAAAGCATTTCCATAAAGGTTATGATAAAGCTCACCAAATGCTTACAGATATTACAATACCCGATTTGAGGGACAACTAACCATCTGGGGAAAATCAAGGACTAATTTTCATATTTTTATGTTCAAGTATAATGATTAGAAATTCACTTACATCTGATCTTGTGAACGTGTTGCCGTCCATGTCCGAGTCATTCGGGTCCAACACATCCTGGAAGGGCGGTAACGCTGACGGTTTTCTCTTCTCTGAAAGCTCAGTGTTTTGTAACCTACTAGGCCGGATTTGCGGCTTGTCTTTCAAAACCTTTTTATCCGAATGGTGGTGCTGTAGCAAGGTAGGACACGCTTGCTGCTTTTGCGAGCTCTCTGAAAAACTGCTTTTCCGTTTTTTGGTAACATGGCCTTCACTGTCCAACACAGGCCGCCGTTTACTTGGTCCCAAGCTTGAGAAGCTACCCTCCGATGACCGTTGCTCTTTCGACGTGGTCTTGGGCTCCTTGAATCCCATTTGGGGAACGGGCCGATCTTCCTGAATTGGTTGATTCTCTTTGGGTTTTTTAGAATCTTTAGAGGGTTTTCCAGAGTCCTTGCTGAAATCTCTGAAGGCACTTTTGGACTCTTTTGTGTCTTTGGAAGGCTTGTCCTTATGGTCCTTAGATGGTTTGTGGAGCTTGAGGGAGCTGCTGCTGATGTTGTTTGTGGTTGTAAGAGCACTGCTGCTTTTGGACCCGTCCTGTAACGAGAATACGTCAATATTAAGAAAGAAAAAGCCACTTACTATGAAGGCTATGCCAATTTAATTAATTTAACAACCTTACCAAAAAAGTACTGTGATCGCACCATTTTATAGTGATGACATGAAAGGTACTTATGATAGTAGTAGATTTTTTAAAGATATTAACTTCTATTCAGCAAGGACAATTAATTTAATCAAAAACGACAGTAAAGAAATGTATAATTTTATAAAATACTTCTATTTCAAATAATTGCTCCACAAAAACCATTAAGCAGCATAACCAATTTTAACTGTTATAACTTATAAGAAAGGTTTCTTGAGCTCCAAATCAGCATATTAGAATGATTTCTGAGGGCTCATGTGACACTGACGAACAATAAAAAAATTTTTTTTTAAATACATTGAAATTTTTAATTGTAATAATATTGCACCATTTTACAGTTTGAACTATATTTTTAGTTAATAATTATTTCAGCCTTGTTGACATATACAAAGACATTAAATGAACATTAAAAAATCGTTACCTACCCCAAACTTTTGAATGGTATTGTATAGCACAGCCATATTCATATACCATAGTATTTACAAGGTCAAAACCCCATTGCTATACATTTTATTAATGAAATGAAGAACAATACATAACTGCTATAAATATTCAAATATTCAACTTTCCTACCATTATAATTGACAAATGATGTGTGTGCCCAAGCAAACAACCGAACCCAGATGTGAAGCATTTCCATAAACAATTTTTCAGAAAGATCCTAAAAATACTTCCACTGGGGGAAGGGCAAACTCTGAGCTATCTGGGAGGCAACAAGGGGCAGACGCAACAAGCCTTTGGTTGACTTTGATGACAGGGTTATCCTATCTTCAGGTCAAGCTAACTAGCCCCTGTCAATAAGTCATTGATGCAGTTAAGTCGTTAAGCAGTCTAGACAGAAGAGGTGTTACAACCTGCCCAGACTACCTTTAAACCCAACTTATATTGTTCTACCTGATACAGAAATGGACTAAACCTTTTTTCCCCAGTTTGAAACTGTTTAAACATGGAGAACAAAGGTGAAACCGTTTTAATTGGCTGTGAAACTAAATGAAAAGTTATTTTAAATGGTCTAGAAGACAGCAGTGTTCATGTCAAATGCATTTAGACTAAATTAAGTTTATGGATAGTCTTGTTACATTTACAATCAGTTATAATCAACATGCTACAGTACGTTTTGGCAGCACACAAAGGGGTGGAAACCTCTATTGAAATTAATTACCAATCATCCTAATGATCAGCACTATTAGAGCTTATTGCAACTAGTGGATTTTGTTAACGCCAAAACACTACGGATATTTCTCCAAGAAAAGTCCAGTTTTGCATTTATCAATGTCACAACAGACTTTTCCAGGAACTATTATGGTTGGCAATCAATCAACCTTCAAAATCTTCAACCATAACTTTAAATTAAGTGGAGGAAGGGGAGAAGGACAACAAAGCGCAGATTGTGGTGTTTTTGTTTTTGCTAAAGCGACCGGTGTAGTAGTGCAGGGGAGGTTGGCTGCGAACGACCCTTGATCTGTCAGTAATCCATCACAGGCAAGGGCCTGTTTAGATTGGGAACTGTTTCCATGTGCACTGGGGACTCTCGTAACTTCACTGTAAGAGCTAGCATACAAAATAAGCTCCTTAGCGGCTAAGTGATATTGCACAGGAGACTAAAAATAAATCTAAATCGAAGAAACGTGGCAGTGTGTAGTCAAGCAAGATTTACTAGCATTACGGCTAATGTGGTTTAATAGATGCATTGATAAAAAACTGCAGTGTCTGAGGGTTTCTCGCACAAATCAATTTGTTTCAAATTCCTTTTTAAAATTAAAATGCCATTACAGGTCGATTAACAAGAATGCGTTGGAAAACTGTATACAGGGTACTGTATGTCTAGAAACTGAATCTTTTTGCACATGCATTTTGCATTTCACTTCTGATTATACCCTGTATAATTTAGTATGTGACGAATAAACAAACCTTGAACCTTGATGCAAAGCGCCATTGTAATGAGACACCTGGTGAGTTCGTTTAAGTCATCGGAATGCTTGCATGTGCTTTCTCAGCAGCCAAGAAATGCTCGACTTATGCCAAGTTTCACATCTCTAAAATCCTTGGAGTTAAATAGCCTCTATAACGTCTTTCAACTTGCCAAATATGCAGGATTAAGCAGGAGTCCTTGGAGGAACTGGGGAATTTTTCACATGCCGAACAAAGTCATGCAAAGTTCTCTCAAAGTTCAGACTCTCAAACTTGAAGATCCACACTCACCTTTGACCCTGGGAAAGACTTGCTCTTTTTCACATCAGAGAAGGTCAATGATAATGAGCTGCTGGGTAATGTGGGCAGCTTTAGATGCTGCCCGAACAGAGAAGTAGAGCCCTCCTGCATTACCATTACCTATGAAACAAAGACAAATGAAAACAGTGATGACCAATGAAAAGTGCAACTGCAGGTTCATTCCAAGATGTTATTTACTGAAAATCTTCATCTCTGTTTGATTCAAAACATTCAATGTCATGATCGATCATAATATACATTATCGTCCAAAATTTTGGGGTCAGGGTAAGATTTTTTTTTATTTAATTTTTTTGAAAGAAATTACTTATAATTAGCAAGGACACATTAAACTGATCAGAAGAAGTGACAGTAAAGACATTGATTATGTTACAAAAAGATTTCCAGTTTAAATAAAGCTTGCTCTTTTCAACATGTAATTTATTCCTGTGATGGCAAAGCTTAATTTTCATTTTAAAATATATTAAAATGGAAAACAGTTATTTTAAATTGTACAAATATTACATATTATTTAAAAATTTTACTGTATTTTTGATCAAATGCAGCATTGGTGAGCATAAGAAACATCTTTAAAAAAACTGCACAGCTTTCAAATGTTATTGTATGCTAGGATCTATTATTTTTATGTTTTTACTGACATGAGATGCCATGTTACAAAGTGTAACACAAAACAAAGAAGGAATGTTGTTTCAGATGCATTTTGAAGATTACGACAATAGCATGTTTTGGTTATTTACAGTAAGGTGTGCAAGTAAATCGTTCACTATACGGTATGAAAACAAGTGTAAACTTCAAAATAATTAGAGAAAATACTGTTGAAGTTCTGTTAAACACAATGAAACATTGAAAATGGAGTTTGTCCTTACTTTCGAGTCCTCTGAAGATCTTTTGTGAGGATCCCGTTGCTGTAAAAGACAAAGTACAGATATTACAGTCTAAAAATATAGACTATGAATCAACACAAACCACAACACACACACACACACACACACACACACACACACACACACACACACACACACACACACACACTCTCACACACACTCTGACACCTATTTGGCAAAAAACACTCTGCTCACTCCTGACCTGATGTAATGACAGAATGTCTTTCAACAGCCAAAACAATCAGGTAAATTGGAAAGGACCTTCCTCAGTCACCACCTCGCTAAATTGATATTGCTCTAGCGAACGGTTCTCTCTTAATTAAAACAACTTCCCCTACAACTGCCCGTTTGCCAATAAACTGTTTTGATTCCTGCCATGCCTCATCTGTAAGCCAGACAAGCATCAGAGGAGATGGTGTCATAGCCCCAGCCGTAAAACATTCGAATTACTGGAACGAGGCAAGAGAGGGTGAGCTAAAACTACAGAGCCTGTGCAAAATAATGTCTTTAAATATCAGAGGAGATGGTGTCATAGCCCCAGCCGTAAAACATTCGAATTACTGGAACGAGGCAAGAGAGGGTGAGCTAAAACTACAGAGAGGGCCCTCACAAGCAAAATAATGTCTTTAAATATGTCTTAAAGGTAAAAGCGTCCCAGTGAGTTCATGACTGCTGGTGGAACTTCAAAACACATCCAAGATAAATGAAATGAATAAATACAAGCCAGTTGATTCATAAAAAGTGTGTGGATCCCTTTGGCACGGGCCCAAAGACAACTCAGTTTTCCTCCAGTGATAGATGGTTGAGTTAGGACTAGCCCAATCAAATTCCTGTAAAGTTACTTATTGTCTTGGTTGATGGGAACAGTAATTCCATTAGGACAGATTGCCTGACAATGGCTTTCATCTCTGGAGTACTGTTTGCTAGGACTACCAGAGACAAGTAGCAGGGGACATCCTTGCATTTTTCACCTGTGAATGGAGGGGACGTAATGAGGCTAATTGTGGAACGGTTACCAAATACAAATATTTTCTCAACCGTCTTCAACAAAGATGTACATTAGCTCTGAAACTGAAGTCACATGACTCCGATCATTCAAAAAAAGTGACCCGCCCATCTTGTTCCCGGAGGTAAGCCACACCCATCCCCAGCTGGTTCGTACCCCTCCAGCCTTGAGCAGCTTCCTGCGGAACTCTTCAGTAGGGTTGTTGAACGTGAGCTTTTCACAGCGGAGATGATTGACAGGTGGGTGACCCTCCAAGTGCAGGAACAAATCGTAGTCAAAGCGCACTCTTTTTGGTTCTTCCTGGTGAAAAGTGACAAGAATGTTACATTTACCCAATGTACATAACTGTCTGGATTGGTTTAGTTTTAGGTTACATATTAAATACGCTTGTAAATAGAAATCATAATTCACAATTACAGGTTTCCACAAAAGAGAGGTGAAACCAAAGTACCTTATTTTTAAAGTGAACTTCAATAAGCAAGATAAACCCAGCGTATCCAGACTCTTCAACTTTATATGGTGGATCCTTGCACACTGCAAGAGAGAGAAAGAGAGACTGTTGGTTTAATTTTAGCATGGAAGACAATACTTAAAGCAATAAGGCACAAATAGGTGTGCTATACTGTAAATATATAATCATAACTATAGGGTGTTTTTAGGTGCAACATGCAGCAACATGCTTGCAGCCCCTTTAGCCATAAGATTTGCAATATAGCACAGCCCTGTTTGCCTTTTGTGAAGTGGGTATTACATAAAAATACAGTATACCCACATTTTCATTATGGTTTATTAAGCAAACACATTAAAAGGAAATAACATTGAGTTTTACTTGATCACATTTTTTCCCCCTTCAGGATTTTAATTAGATGAGCAGTAGCCATCTTTACTTTATCATTTTGCTATAAAAAGCAGTGTGAGGTTATATACACAAATTAAGCACCATTATTATTCCAGCAACATTATAAAAGCATATTAGACATAGATGTCATGCTAGAGCAAGATAGGATTCATCTTAACCTAGTGAGAATGAGCATCGCTGGAGGTACAGTCAGGTTTAAAGCAGAATATGTCTTGGCATGGCCGTAATGGAGATAATGAAAATATCTGAAGACTGTTATGAAAATTTATGTTTTTAAAATCAAAATATGACATGAAAACATGAACTGTTAGATTATGATTATGATGCAGCAATGTTAATAAAAAAGAAGCATCTAAAAAGCCTGAGGTGAAGCTGAAGAGTGACTTTATGCCAATAAACTGAAACCCGTTCTATGACACAGCCTATTATATTAAACATATAACTTAGATGCATAACATAGAAGTAACATTACAACTTGTATCTGCACAAAAGGATGCCAATGCCAGTGAACATTCAGTTATGCGCTCGCTCGCTGCAAGAAAAGCAGATAGAATTTACTACAGATCACATTCTATAAAGTTCTAATTATAATACTACGTTTATGAAATGCCAGTGAACTTATGTTTCGCGCTATAGCGAGAGAGAGAGAGAGAGAGAGAGAGTGAGAGAGAGAGAGAGTGAGAGAGAGTGTGAGAGTGTGAGAGAGAGAGAGAGAGAGTGAGAGAGAGAGTGTGAGAGAGTGAGAGAGAGAGAGAGAGAGAGAGAGCTCCTGCCGTGATGCGCTTTCATAACAGCGCGCTGAATCCCGGGCAAGGAATTTACTATAGATTTCTCATTCTATAAAGTTTATTTCTGCTACTAATGAAATGACTGCAATTAAGAGGTTCACCAGCATAAATCTTGCATTTAGTTTGCATGTGTGCAAACACGTGCTTGTGTAATATCCATTGGCTCGCCTTCATGTTTTAAAACAGAAATATTCCAACATTGGGACGTAACCAATTGCCCCCCCCCCCCCGTATCGAAAACATCCCGAACCGTGACACCACTGTGTCGTATCGAACCGAACCGTTACACCTTTAATGTCCACGATCATCGCTGTCACGGCCGAGTACTCGAGTACTCGATTGTTGTTGCACATCCCTAATAAATACAAATATTAAAAAAATTATATATTGGCATATATTTGGAATTATCAGATGCCATCAATCCACTCTTCAACAAAACATTCTAATATGTTGATACAGTGTCAAGAAACATTTAGAATGTTCAAAAGAACACAATTTATTATTTATTTTATAAGAGATTTTGGAAAATTATAAATGTCTTTACGGTCAATTTTGTTAATGTAATGCATCCTTGCTTAATGAAAACATTAATCCTTTTAGAAAAATTACAGAGCAGGTTTAATGCAGTTGCCTGTACACAAATTAAACCTTTGACATATATAAACAATAACCCTCACTGCAAGTAAAAAATATGTTAAAGCGTTGCAATAAACTCCTCATCTCCACTAGATCTCAGAGAGGTCTTCTAAAAAGGTTCACAGCCTCTCCCGGGAACTTATTAGTGTTTAGACTTGCTGTTTAAAGACCTGGAACGTGTGACACATCTTCCCTGATTAACTGCATTATGTATATGTCTTTATGGCCAAATCCTTTGTGCAACATAAAAGCAATGGGCTTCCATCTTGTTATTTTAATTTATGGCCTTCATCAAGAGACACCACTTATAAAAATAAACTGCTCTAAAGCACATTTGGTTTTGCTTACACAAATCATTCATCATCATCATCTTTCAAAACCCTAAACCTCCTCAGTGAATAAATTATTTGCACCAACACTTTTGTTTTACAGCGATGCCTTGCTATTCATCATCAGATACATCTCAGCCTTTTAATCTCCCTCTTCTACGCACACACACACACGCACACTTCAAGTTACAAAAGACAAAACATCAGCCTTGGTCCCAATTAGACATTTCAGGATAAACACCCAGTAGTTTAGATCAGGTGACACCCCATGGGAACACTTGTTTGTCTCGCTCTCCAAATCCCAAAAGTGCTTCTTAACAGCATCAGCAATTAGTCAACATGTACTGTTGAGCGTTAATGTATACAAGGACACCTGCAGACAACGTCAAATAAAAAGAGGAACTTGTTCTTTCCTCACGTTTTGAATATAATGAAATGCACTCAATATTAAACTGCCAATCTAGTCAGTTTTTGTTTGATTATTAAGATCACATATTGACTTTGAAAAGTATTTTTCAATAAACCTTAAACAAAGGACTCATTCAAACTGCTATTTAAAAAAACTCAAGACGCACTTGTTATTTTCTCAATGGTAGCATGCTCCTACTGGCAAAGCTCAATAGCAATGAGCATGCTAAGGTTTCGTAGCAACCGAGCCCCTCCCCCCCCCCCCTCACGCTGTGTGACCGCTCTAATGGCCAGACGATGATGACCGCAATCCTAAGGTCGCCGGATCCCAAAACAACATCCACTATACAAATATTACAGAGATTGATTGCCGTGCCGAGTCAAGTTTAGCTATTGTCCCTTGTAAGTGTCTGTTTAGTATGGTGCCTTCCTTCGCTCCCACTGGCAGTGAGAAGAGGGAGAAAACCATTATGGGATGTTCTGCTTGCAAAACATTTTTCTACTGCATATGATTCCTTAGCAATTCAAAACACTATAACAAGCATAACTGTTCAAACCCAAATGGCACATGTTCTCGCAGGAGGCTTCTGTTTTTTTGCACAGACAGTCACACTTATTTGGAGAATTAGTAAGTAACTATTATGATAAATGTATCTCACTTTTAGAGGTGATTATGAGACTAAATCTGCATAATCCCCACTGAAATCCAATGCAAAAATAAACTCTGTAGCCATGATCTGTATTCCAAACACGTTGCACATGGCATTTAGGCGATTGGCTCAAAAATTCATGAAAAGTCTAGACTTCAAGCCAGAATCATGTCATTGCAAGGGATAAAATATCACACACACGCACACAAACACAGCCTGAAGCTCTTCCTTGTGCAACAAATCACACAGAGGTGCTAACTATGAACTCCACAAATAAACTAAATGTGACTTTTAAAAGTGATTTAATATTTTAAAATGTAATGCTTTTATACAGTTGCAAATGTTCATTTGACATAAAAACGAGTGTAAAGTTAGCATGTTATGCATTGTAAAAAAGTAACTTTGTAAAAAGTAAATTTTACAATTATTATGCATGAAGTTTTATGAGCTTATAACAAAACATTTGAAAAAAACTTTAAGTTTTTTTTTTATATATTGTAAAATATATTAAATTTCAATTTCGTTCAATTTCGTAACATGAATTAATCCATTAGGTATGTCAAAATAACGCAGAACAACATTTTTACAGCATTTATTTTGGATAATGTTGACAAAAGTAAGATTAGGCCTACTAATTAATTCAGCATTACATCACATTGGGATGGAGAAAAACAAGCTAAAATCATGACAGGACCCAAGATTTACATTTTCCCTTAGAAATAGAAATTTTAACCTAACATCTTTATGTTGAGAAAAAAAAAGTCTATGAACACATTGTGTGAACTACTCAATTTTTCCAGTCTGGAAATCAGTAAAACTTTCAAATCTTATGGAAACTCCTTATCTCACACACTTAACATTAGGAAAGCTCATAGTTGAACTCGAACCAATATATCGCTTATTTTTTTCTAACCTATCCATGTCTTTCATGTTATTAAGCAGGTAAAGTCGATCCACCGTAACTGAAGGGAAAACAGAACTGAACTTGGAATCTGGAGTTGTTATCTCAGCTCTAGATCTTTTGCTGAAGATGAAAAGGTCATTATACACACGGATTGGGGGGGGGGGGGGCAGACAGACTGTACGAGTGAAATACACAATACACTCATTGACCTTCAACAGGAACTCAGCCAAAAGCTACAGCACAACCAGAACAGAGAATCAACTGCACATTTTTATTGGAAAAGGCCAAGAAGAGTTTCCCCCCCTCCCGCTTTGCACACACACACATGCCAATTATAAAACAATGCCAGTCAGAATGCATTTGCCCTTTCCCCGAGACTGGGTCATAACGAGGGTCGGCCGGAAGACACTGAGCCAAATTATAAGGAAAAAAAGAAACATTACAAAAAAACAATCCCACTCTAATCACAGCACAGCTACACTAATAAGATGAATCCGTTTCACCTCACTTTAAGAGCCCCTAATGTATGAAATGAAATGCTGTTGATTCATATTAAATTCCCAAGCGTAACCAAAGCTTGGTAGCACTGAGGGTTTGTGGGAAGAAAATTCCACTTTGTCTCAGATTACAATCTTATATCTGATCCAAAGATTCCACAGTACGATATATGTCAGTAGTACCTGCAGCATAAACAATCCCCATTCACAGCGGACCACCTGCAAGGGGTTCAACCAAGGCCAAATGCTCAAGCCATAAATCCCCTTTCATGCTGATCAAATATGAATGTAACCCAGAAATTATTAACAGGGATTTACTGCTGAAAATTAAATCAGTGCAGCCAGGCACAAAAGAAGTTGTTTCTAAGGCATGCACTGTATGCATTACCCAGAATCCCATCGAGGGTGTCTTGCATTGATACACATACAGTGCAATGTCCATCGTTTGTAGCACAAATATTTAGGTGAATTTTTTTAAAGTAATGCTTCCATGAAGGCTAATTCCAAATCCATTACATTTACTTTCAATTATTAATAATAATTTGAAGTATTTATATTTATTTTGGAAATTATTAACTATTAATTAAAATATTATATTATTTAGAATATTACAAATATTTGTTTTAGTATTGTAAATAATATCATATTGTTTAAAACAAAAAATATTCTATCACATATGGAAACATGAAAAGATTATAATATTACATATGTTCACACAGCAAACTATGAAAGCTTGATTACACCATGGAATAAATACAATTATTTAATCTCACAATTCTAGCAATTGCGAGTTTGCGTCGCAATTTTTATGTTTTTCCTCAGAATTCTGAGTTTGCATCTCACAATTATGTTTTTGTTTCTAACATGAAAATAAAAAAAGGAAACAAAATAATTCAAATTTCTCAATTTTTTCTTCTTTTAGAATTGTAGGTTTATAAAGAAAAGTCAGAATTCTGAGTTTATATATCGCAATTCTCAGAAACGTATGAAAAAAAGCTTTGTACTATTTTTAAATCCAGTGGCAGAAGTATAAACAAACAAATGAATAACTAACTAAATAAAAACTTATAAACATATCCAACAGACTTCTATTCTTCGCATTCTCTTTCCATTCCCATTTAATTAAATAAGGTGCTCACCATGATTAAAATGTATTGACCAAAAAAAACAACTGTGGCAAGATATTTTGCAGGTCCTCTTTAAGCTTGCCGTCTAATTTAAGATAATCACCTGCCTATGTCAATGGGTCACCATGCTTCACAGATTGCTGGACTATTGAGAAATCTGTTGCTGCATTCAGAGCTAATCAAGCAAGTAACTTTAGTACAACGAATGTGGCATTAAGTTGTCAAAACAGCTAACTGTTATAGGTGGTTATTTCTAAACCGTTTAAGATTGCCGAACAAGTAGGTCCAGAAGCATTGAGGTGGCTCCAGCCTCATTAAAAAGGAGATGGTAGCTTGCAGTTGCAGTGCCCTTGCTGTGACTCAAGACTCATAAAATCCTCCCATTCATTTTCATTTGAGTGCTGGCTGACCTGGAATAACAAATCATTTGTAATGTGAAATAAGTCAGTCCATAATTGGCCCCAGACTCAAGCACCATATTGACAGCAGCCAAACTCTTGGTAGGACCCTACTGCTACTCTTAAAGTAATGGTGCCCCGTACTGGCTGCCAGAGCTCGAATGGAAAACCTTACCTCTTTATATTACTACAGGACATCTCTAATATAATTAGCCAGCGTTTCAGCATTGTTAGATGCTTTTTCCATCTAAATATAGAAGGTTTAAGCAGGTGCCCTGAGAATGCTGGACCAAAAAAATATTTTGGCACAGAACTGCTGGTTTAAAAGGGAGGTTTTTAAACCTCATTAAGAAGGTTTGGAAAGTAGAGAATTAGTACAATGAATGAATCAACAAAGCATTTGAAGAGGCAAGTCTTCAGCAGTTCAAAACAGAGCTCTCACACGGCTGTCCAACCACATTGTGCGCTCACCATCAGCTTCAGACACCCTGCCTCAACTTGTCAACAGAATTGACAAAAATTGCACACAAATAGGCTATATTCTGTGAGCCAAACTGGAAAATGCAACTAAAGCTGAATAAGAAGTGATGCCTTGCTTGTTTGGCAAAGTATTGTCAAAAGGTACTGCAGTTAAATTTAGGGATGCACTGACATTAAATTCTGGTCAAGAATAGCCGATATAAAGCAGATATGTATTAGGGATGTCACGAGAACCGATACTATGGTAATAAGTCAGTATAAACATTTTAAAATCCTGCCGGTACTTATTTTTCTTCAGTAGCGTAAGTACCAATGGTACCGAAGGTAGTGACTAGCAAGGCTGCAATTCTTCTGGAACTGATGGGGGCAGGCAGAGCATATGCCTGGAACCGTTTCAGGCGGTCCTCAAAGGGTATAGAACATGAAAAAAAACATCGCCTACAAGCACAAAGAAGAACTAGACGTGGAAGATGGTGACGATATATGATATTAGAGCGCGCAGCTCTGAAAGCACCAGTGCTGTGCATGATCACGTGCACACAAATTTATGGTCTGTCTGACCGCTTGTTCATTTGTTTTGAATCCGTCCGCGGATTATCCTTATTAACATTATTGGCTAATATTACTGGTTTAATAATTGTTGATTATGTTAAATGGTTTAAAATATGCCAGTATGTCAGTGAATTTAAACTAATGCTTGCATTCAGGGTATAGGTGTGTGTGTGTGTATTAGGGGTGTGACAATAAATCGATGTGGCAATATATCACAATTCATCTCCATGCGATACGAGAATCGATATCTGGCGCCAAATATTGATATTTTAATTAATACAATCAGGTGCTCTAAATAGATTTCCCTGTTCACAGCATGTAAATATGCATGGAAATCGCAGCCGCGCCATTTACAGCTTCTGTCCAAAAGTGCTCTGACACGGAGCATGAACCGCGTTCACCGACAGCTATCAGCAGATTTCCACAGGCACCTAATGTTATCTATTCAGCTGCCTCAGAACAGCTCAGCGATGTATTATTGCAGAGAGCATATTAAGGAAAAAACTGGATAAATAGGCAGTTTTATGTGAACAAAACTGGATGCTCTCTCTCTCTCAGGTATTACAAGTGTGCAGTTAAGCAGTCGTGGTACAGAGTAAATTGCCATATGGGAGCACTGTGTTCACACACAAAGGTGTAAATTGACACCTATTGCATGGGAACCACTGAATGTCAGAGTCCACCAAGTTCTCAGGTTGTTTGAACATGGTGGTTTACTTTCAATCTTCATTTTCACAGCACATGCTCAAATACACTGTAGCCTGTTTTCCCAAGCATGGCAGACTTTGCCATCCTGCGAAAATGAGAGATTGAGCATCAAGAAAAGCTCTCTTCAGACCCCCATCATCCAAAACCACCACATTAACATCTGCCTCCCAAGTACCCTGCCCCCATGGAGCAACACTTCAGCCTGCCATTTCCCAGCTGTGCTTTCTCAAACTCACAATTCAAAACAGGGGGAAAAACTGACCCTGGATCTTTGCTTACTTCAAGGCATGTTTTCAAATGCATTTCAGCAGTGCCAAGGCACCATGGGTCACGGAAAACGTCCAGCTTAGGGGCTTTGGTCAAAATTCCCCAGATGCCAACTTTAAACAACGAGCGATGACCCTCTCCTCAACGCTTTTCAACAAACAGTCCACTCTGTTGAAGTCCAACGAGCTGCGACCCGCTCTGTGAAAATCGTCCTGGTATATAGTCAAGAGCGGCTCTGCTTGTAATTACAGCTGCTCGAGACCCTCACTCGAGCATTGAGCCTTGACACTAGTGCTGTTTGTACTTAGTTCTGTGTGCGGGTCTGTGCAACATTCACCGCTGACGAATGGGTGAAGTGATGAGAAACGTGATGAGAAAGCAGTCAACAGCCATCATAAATAACTATATGTTGAGACAATTTAATGTTAATGGCTTTGAATAGCTGTGAATCTCTTTAACTTAAAAAGACAATTCCACTTATAACGTGTAGACACAAAAATAGGGCTTTATAATACTGTTCAATTCATTTACATTCATTAATAGATTAGGTATGAAAACTACAAAACAACAGCATTTTTAGTATTAATAATCTATATTTTTAATAATCTAATCATCTAGGTTAATTATAATTTCTACATATAATACATTTCAACATAAAAAATTAGGCTATAAACTAACATCCCAGTTACTTAAGATTTGTTCATGTTTAAAAAGAAGACTCATACAGTACGCTCACCATTTATTTTATAAAAAAACAGTAAAAACAGCAATATCATGAAATTTTTTTGTACAATTTAAAATAACCATTTTCTACATGATTCCAATTTTAAAATGTAATTTATTTCTGTGGTGGCAAAGCTCAATTTATACTGATTTGGTGCTCAAGATTTAGGCACCTAATCAGTGCTCAATTTCTTCTTATTAATCACAGTAAAAAAAAGTTGTGCCGTTTAATATTTTTGTGGCAATACATGTACAGAGATATGTTTTAAGATTTTTTAATGAATATAAAATAGCATAGAACAGCAATTATTTAAAACTGAAATCTTTACTGTTACTTTTGATCAGGTTAATGAATCCTTCCTTGCTGAATAAAAGTATTAATTTCCATTAATTTCCAAGAGAGAAAAAAATCCTACTGGCTTTTAAATTGTAGTGTGTGTATATATATATAATTTATTAGTAAAAATGTACTTTAAGTATAATAAGGTATTATAAATGAACATGAATTACAAATAAACAAAATGTTATTGTTAAAGCATAGAAATTATTGGTCACGGTTAATTTATGATATCTGATGCAATAATCAGTGATTACAAATATAACTTAATTGAAAAGTGTTACCCTAACTCACACAGAAACACTATTCAAGAACTCAAACACACACATGAATTGTCTGGACAATGCATTACAAGTGTACAGTTTCACTATTCATTCTTAACATGTGCGTTAAAAGATTTTATTTTCCATTAAATTAAAAGCTTTTTTTTCCTCATAGATTATACTTGTGTAGAGTTTTGCATTTTAAGAACCTGCATAGAAAAACATAGAAGTATTTTCTTTAGTAAACAAGCTAGAAGTTAAAAGCTAAAACCACATATGAGTCATTATTGTTTGTGAAGCAGTCTTCAAGTTGACTCTAGTAGCATCTAAATTCACTCCAAGACTCCAAACAGCATTGCATCGATTGTGGTCATCAGCTTCACAGAACGAAGAATGAAAAAAGCAGTGACATTACAGGAAAAACCTGTGCTTGCTGAATTCAAGCTACATTGTAAGAATTAAGTGAAACTCACCGGACTGAATCGAAAGCTTACCGAGCAAGCACCTTTCCAAGGACATCTTTCCAAACACTACTCCTTGAAACAAAAGTATAGGTAATAAAACTAAATATGCACAGACTCTGAGGAACCCAAACCCTATAATGCAAAATGTGAATGAGGATTGAAATTAGCCCTCACAGAAATTCACAAACCCTTAACAAATGCAATTTCCATAATGTGTGTTCCGGGTATAATTTTACTTACGATATAATGAGTCAATAAAATGCATTGTGGTACGAGTAGTATTCCACCATGACAATAAAACCTTACCAGCCAGAGAGTAAATAATAAAACATTTCTACATGTCTTGACTAAAGGACAAGGCATTCCCATATGACTTTCACTATTCAACCACAGACAAGCCTTGGAATCAAGGTCTAAATCCCAGTAATTGACCATTAGGGGTTGTGAAATAGCAACACCTACCCTCTTTTTAACCCTTCCTGGTAGCCCTGCAGGCATTAACTAAGAAGCATTAACAAGAACCAAACTAGTATGCTCACATCTGTTAATAGGCACCATACTAAGCTGATCAGTTGCAGGGTAAAATTTTACTACGTTTCTCATTAAAACGCCATTTAAAAAAAGGCTCTGACTGATTTAAATGATTTTATTTCCTGTATGGTGCTTTTTCCACCTCACCGCAGAAAGCTCTGCAGGTTGTCAAGGCTTTGTTTCCCAAAGGTAGACTTTATTTTAGCCCGCCAGCTGAGCTGTCGTCAACCCGTCATCAGCAAGAAAGGGCTGTTATGCTCTTATTGTTATATTGTGCTCAAAATCACTTAGTAATCTAAACAAATGCATTTAGCAATCCTGTTTGAATTTACATTACATTTACATTTAGTCATTTAGCAAACGCTTTTATCCAAAGCGACTTACAAATGAGGACAACAGAAGCAATCAATTGTAGTATTAAAACTGAATTAAGGATAAAAGATCCCTATTGGATAGAGGAGTTTCTATGAGCATACAGTAGCTTATAAGTAAAACTGTTTCATACACACTAGGGGTGTGCGATATGACGATTTTTGATCGTGGACGATAAAAATGTCTCCCCGATCTGCTTTTAAAGAAATATCGTAGTATCGTGCTACAGCGCACATTTTATCAGCTGCAGTTCTGGCGCCGCCATCTGTATGTACTGTACAGCGCCACATACATTCACATCACTCTACTTATTAGCAATCACAAAAATACATTATTTGCGTGTTTTAAAGTCTTGCCGGTTAAACTATTCATTCACGCGCTGGTCTGACGTGCTTTTTCTGAGCTTTTTCTGAGCCTACACTCGTACGTGCGCGCTACTCGAAGCCTTTCTAACAGCGCCTGATTACTAATAAGCGCTAAAAAGCTTTTGAGCTTTCTAAATATGGTCGCCTGATTAAACACACAAGGTTTACATATAGTTATCTTTTGAGCAAATATTCAAAACACACAAGGTTGAAGAACATATAGACAAACAACACAAAAGAAGATTTTTGAAGAACGTGGGTAATCAAACATACATTGAAGGAAAAAAAATCTATGGAAGTCACTGTGGACCAGCAACTGTTTGGTTTTCCACATTCTTCAAAATAGCATGCATGTTCAGCAGAAGAAAGAAACTCATTCAGGTTTAAAACTAATTTTGAGTGAGTAAATGATGGTATAAATATAAAACTTTGACAGAATCGACAGACAGATGACATAATTTGTCTTCTTTAATGTTAAAACAACAAAGAGAAAAAAATAGCTCACTACTCTTGACTGAAAAAACAATTATAGTTACTTTAACAGGAATAAATCTATATAGCAATTTCTTGAATGCTCCTGCTAAATATGCCTATAGTACCTGGAAATTAAACACGGTTTGTTTTATTTGTATATTATGTGTATCTTTGTTCTTTTTTTTTAGTAACAAGGATAAAATAAGGACAACGATTCTCATCTTGGCCCACTTTGGCCTAAATATTCACCATTCATTTTTATATTTTGATACCTTGAAAGGATTTGTCTTTATAATAGGGAAATTAGTTTGGCTGTACTGCTCAGACCAACATGACAAAGAATGGTGATACACCATTCACACCCCTAATACACACTGAACAGAAGAAAGTCTTACTCAATGGTGTACTGCACATCTGTGGGGCCTCTGCACCTAATGAGACAAGGCTCCACCCACAAAGAGTGGCGTCATACGTGAAAATCGCAAGAGAAGGAGAAGTAGTGGCACCATTATGGCAGAATAATCCCGCTCTTCAACAGTTTTCTCAATTTGATCAGCTTCACCAAGTAGTTTATCATCTTTTGGTTTTCTGTCATTTAAAAAGTTTTCCAACGGTCTACAAACTTTGCCATTGCCACGGTTTCATTTCACCAATGGAAAATAATATGGCAGTGAATCATCATTGTCCAGCATTGTTGATTCAATGTGGACTATTATTATGCTGTAAAGGCCTACACATTTTGCATAGCTAACAGATAGGCATTCATTTAGTTTGCAATATATGTTATGCTCATTTACATCCATTGTTATCTGATGAAAGAGAAGGTGGGTGAAAAGAGGTAAACGAAAAACAGGGATATATGAAGAGTGGAGGCAAATTAAAATGTCACAGAACTTTAATTTTTGTATTAAATATAACAGACAAACAAAATGATTCCTGAAAGAATCCTGAGATAAAAAAAATTAAAACAAAAGCCCGAAATAAAAACAAACCCACCCACCCCAATAAAACATAAACGCAAAATACAAACTAAATAAAACCCCCTAAAATAAAAATAAACAAAACCTAAAAAAGCCTCTATTCCTTGTCATTTTCCTTCAAACACTATTTTTGTTGTTTTACTTATTGGTTTATATGCTTGGCCAGTATTCTGCATGATTTGGTAAAATTGTAATCTGTTCTAGTCATGCCAATAAAGCTTTTCTATCGTTTGTTCTGACTAGGCTGTGCAATTAATTGCATGCGATTCTCACGAGCATCTCCATCAATCCAATGTATAGTTCACATTTGAGGCTTATAGGCTACTGTAGAAAAGCAATAAAAGTTTTTCAGTTAGTGTTTTCAGCTTGTTTTTCATCTTAACATATGGCATGCGGTTGCTTCAAACAATGGTATAAACATAATTCAATGTAAATTGGGATAATCGCAATTAATAAAATTGCAATTACATTTTTGAGGGAATAATCGACATTTATGATTTTTGTCATAATCGTGCAGCCACACTAGCTTGTCAGTGAACTATGGCTCTGTGTATTAACTGCCGCTTCATTTGAAAACAGGTGATGGAGATTTACCTCCAATCACAGAGCCGGCTTTACTGAGGAGATGCGCATGAGAATCGCATGCGATTAATTGCACAGCCCTAGTTCTGACTTTGAGAGAGACAGGCAGTGAAAGACACAGACACCATTCAGATTGTTCTGGGGCTCGTCTAAATGAAAGATCAATTCCCTTCAGCGGTTCAGGTCTTTTCAGGTAGAAGAATGAATTACACTTCACAGAGATAAATGGGGATTTTGTTACTTTGTACCTCAGCAGAATTTCAGCAGCAAACGCAAGTTCCACTTTTGTGCAGCAGATCCTTTGAGACGGAGTATGTTTGATACTCTTTTAGACGGTCTTAAGAAGCTCCATTTTCTTTGTGGATCAAAGGTTCTCCCCTAAGGCATGACAGCAAAGGAGGATGGGCACGGAGAGATTATGAAATCATTCAGCCCCTGCATTGATTTTAGTGTACATGCAACACTTCCTGTTAGAAAATACATTGGTCATCTTATAATGAATAAAAAAACATTAGACTGGAGGTTTAATACAGTGGTTCCCAACTGTTTCTGTAATCAATAAACAGGGGCAAAACAGTATAGATGCATAGTCTTTAACGTCAACAAATGATATAGAAAGCATTTAATGTTAAACCTGTTTAACTAACTAATGTACAGTTACATGGCTTGCTACATTTTATTATTTGCATTCATAGTTTTTTCCTCCTGCTGTACTCAGAACAGACCTGAGACCCATTTTTGGATAGTGACCCACCAGTTGAGAACCACTGGTTCATAAATAAATTATTTCAGGGTAAAAATACATAAATAAAATGTAAACATTTCTCAAGAAAAAAAAGTTTTTGTTTTCTTGGGTGAGAACAAAAAGTATATGGATTAAAATAGAAAGATCCAAAGATTTTTTTAAATATATTGTAATACGTTAATTGAGCCTTTACAAAGTAATGATGGAGCCCATGAAGAGGAAAAACAGTTACAGTGAATAGATTTTTTAAGCCAAACGGTGGAATTTATGACAATTCAGGCAGTGTACGGTTTTCCCAGCCATGTTTTGGGTCAGCTTCTTGCTTTCTGCCAAGTGGACGATGACCACAGCAGGATTCCCCCTCAGTGAGAGCACAGAATTGTGGGTCAAATTTCAGGCTCACGTCCCTGCCAGTAACACTGTTACAAATTAAAGTCTCCTTGTGCTAGAAAAACCAACAAAAACTGTTTTGTGCGTCCTAATTGTGCCTATAATCCTGCGTATATAATCGATTTTGAAGGCATACGAGGAATTTCCATAAATCACTGTGACCGTGGAGATGATAGCAGAATGGAAAGTGAAAATCAATCTTTTTATTTAACCATGTTCGCATGCGAATCAGCCACAGTGAATAAATCAAAACTCGCCTTGCTAAATGTTCACGGCGCCGTTTTGAATAAAGAAATCTTCACTACAAATACAAAAGATTTATTCTAACCTGGTTCAATTGTGATTTGACTCTTGCTTGACATTTGAAACACTATTAGCACTATTTGCAACTGCATTAGCATTCGTATTGTCATTTTAGGTTCTGCCAACCTTTGGGTTCTGCTTTATGGCATGCACACATACAAGGCAAAGGAGTGAAAGGATTGCCAACAGACAGCCCTTAAACTATGCTTCAATAAACCACTTCCTCCTCTCTGTCTCCCCCTCACCCCCTTTGACTCACTAAACCCAGGGAAAATCAGCATTTATGGCCCAGTTCCTGTTTTGGACTGCTGCTCACAAGCCTCCCCCCTTCATTCTGTCTCTCCTTCCCTCTTCCGCTCCTTTCATGCCAGCATAGGAGGCAGTCTGGACTTTCATGGCTACAGAGCCCTTTGTGCATCACCTATACAAGGTGGTATCATTTCTGCAACGTCGTAAAACAATTACAGGGCCATTCATGCAGCCTTGCTAGATCCAAACTACCATCTGCCTTGTGTTTCTTGAATAAGCGTTTTAAAACTGTACTGAAAGCACTGCTGTTGTCAAAGGTCATATCTCAGGGAATAATTGGGGCAGCTATCCATTGTATGGCACGCACTGTTCATTGATCTGTGAATGAGTCTTACATGTACACAGATGATTATAGAGGGTACACTAAAATGAGTAAGTATGGACACACAAATATTAAGGATCTGACTATAAAAAAAAAAAAAAAAATTCGCTAAATAGCTGATTTTACTCTAAAGAAAATGAAAATAAAATGCTGAGTTTTAAGCACTTTAAGTGAATTTAGGGAAAACTATTTTAATAAACTGTATGAAAAATACACATACAATTTTGAGATTTGCTAAAGATTACATTTAACAATGTTATTAAGTTATTAACATTACCAAATATGAACTTTTAGTGAGCATTTGGTGATACCAACCATAATCTACAGGTAGTATCTCAATAAATTAGAATGTCGTGGAAAAGTTCATTTATTTCAGTAATTCAACTCAAATTGTGAAACTAGTGTATTAAATAAATTCAATGCACACAGACTGAAGTAGTTTAAGTCTTTGGTTCTTTTAATTGTGATGATTTTGGCTCACATTTAACAAAAACCCACCAATTCAACAAATTAGAATATGGTGACATGCTAATCAACTCAAAACACCTGCAAAGGTTTCCTGAGCCTTCAAAATGGTCTCTCAGTTTGGTTCACTAGGCTACACAATCATGGGGAAGACTGCTGATCTGACAGTTGTCCAGAAGACAATCATTGACACCCTTCACAAGGAGGGTAAGCCACAAACATTCATTGCCAAAGAAGCTGGCTGTTCACAGAGTGCTGTATCCAAGCATGTTAACAGAAAGTTGAGTGGAAGAAAAAGATGCACAACCAACCGAGAGAACTGCAGCCTTATGAGGATTGTCAAGCAAAATCGATTCAAGAATTTGGGTGAACTTCACAAGGAATGGACTGAGGCTGGGGTCAAGGCATCAAGAGCCACCACACACAGACGTGTCAAGGAATTTGGCTACAGTTGTCGTCAGAGGCGTCTTACCTGGGCTAAGGAAGAAGAACTGGACTGTTGCCCAGTGGTCCAAAGTCCTCTTTTCAGATGAGAGCAAGTTTTGTATTTCATTTGGAAACCAAGGTCCTAGAGTCTGGAGGAAGGGTGGAGAAGCTCATAGCCCAAGTTGCTTGAAGTCCAGTGTTAAGTTTCCACAGTCTGTGATGATTTGGGGTGCAATGTCATCTGCTGGTGTTGGTCCATTGTTTTTTTGAAAACCAACGTCACTGCACCCGTTTACCAAGAAATTTTGGAGCACTTCATGCTTCCTTCTGCTGACCAGCTTTTTAAAGATGCTGATTTCATTTTCCAGCAGGATTTGGCACCTGCCCACACTGCCAAAAGTTGGTTAAATGACCATGGTGTTGGTGTGCTTGACTGGCCAGCAAACTCACCAGACCTGAACCCTATTGAGAATCTATGGGGTATTGTCAAGAGGAAAATGAGAAACAAGAGACCAAAAAATGCAGATGAGCTGAAGGCCACTGTCAAAGAAACCTGGGCTTCCATACCACCTCAGCAGTGCCACAAACTGATCACCTCCATGCCACGCCGAATTGAGGCAGTAATTAAAGCAAAAGGAGCCCCTACCAAGTATTGAGTACATATACAGTAAATTAACATACTTTCCAGAAGGCCAACAATTCACTAATTTTTTTTATTAGTCTTATGAAGTATTCTAATTTGTTGAGATAGTGAATTGGTGGGTTTTTGTTAAATGTGAACCAAAATCATCACAATTAAAAGAACCAAAGACTTAAACTACTTCAGTCTGTGTGCATTGAATTTATTTAATACACTAGTTTCACAATTTGAGTTGAATTACTGAAATAAATGAACTTTTCCACGACATTCTAATTTATTGAGATGCACCTGTACATGTAAAAATGGGGAAATTAAATAACATTTTCAATTTACCAATCCAGATATATCCAGATTTATTATTACATTTGAATAATAATGAGAAAAGTTATTTAAAAAAAATTTTTTTTGCATGTAAATAATTTATTTATATAATGAATTATTTATATTACAATATTATTTATTTATATATAATCATACATATCAAATCACATTAATTTATATAGAGCTGTACACAATACAGATAGTTAAAACATCTTTACTGTAATAAACAGTATATTGCAATATTAGAGATCAATATATTTGGTTTGGTTAAAACATTTATTTTCAACTAAAAAGCAGCTTTAGACACTATAGTGGATGAGACGGTGTAGTGTCATTATGTCATTTTATATATTCAATATTTACATACATCAATTTAGAATCAAGTACTCCAGATCTATGCATGTGCAATAATTGGAGTTATACTGTATACTGAAATATAAATGTGGTCTTATAAACTCCCTGAACACTTCAGTAGGCACATCTTGCTGGCACCTGACTGGACTCACTTTTGCCTTTTGAACTGCCTTAATTCTTTGTAGAATAGGTGCTGCAAACATTTCTCAGATATTTTTGAATCTCCTCTTCCACCACAACCCAAAAGTACTGGATTGAGATCTGGTGACTGTGGAGGCCATCTGAGTATATTGGACCCCTCATCTGAGCTTTGATGGTGAGGTGATGAGATGATCTGACAGGGATGGACATGGTCAACAATGAGATGATCTGACAGGGATGGACATGGTCAACAACAATACTCAGGTAGGCTGTGGTGTTTAAAAAAAAGGTACAAACGGGTCCAAAGTGTGCCAAGAAAATATCCCTCACACCATTACACTACCAGCCTGAACAATTGGCAAGGATGGATACATGCTTCATGTTATTTATGCTAAATTCTGACTTTACTATCTGAATGTCGCAGCAGAAATCAGCAGAATGTGCAAAATGTAGCCTCAGTTTCCGGTTATTCATTGATAAGATTTGCACCCGGTGTGGTCTTCTGCTGCTGCAGCCCATCTGCTTCAAGGTTTGACGTGTTGTGCGTTCAGAGATGCTCTTCTGCATAACTCAGAAGTGTTTATTTGAGTTACTATTGCCTTTCTATCAGCTGGACCCAGTCTGAACATTCTCCTCTGACCTCTTGTATCAACAAGGCACTGAACTGCCGCTCACTGGATATTTTCTGTTTTTCAGACAATTCTCTGGTAGAGATCCCAGTAGATCAGCAGTTTGTGAAATACTCAGTCCAGCCCATCTGGCACCACCATGCCACGTTTAAACTGCTCGGTTTGAACTTCAGCAGATTGTTTTGACCATGTCTGCATACCTAAATGCATTAAGTTTCTGCCGTGTGATTGGCTGATATTATGTATTTGGTTAACGAACATTTGAACAGGTGTACATAATGTTGCGGGTGACTGTATATTCACATTGTGCATGCATGATATTCAAGATGGTGAATTTTTACAAGCCACAAACATGTGACAAGTTAAATGGGTCAAAGTATGCGCTGGCAGCAGCCATGCCTTCACAGTTTAATGATATCTGCATGGTTAAAAGATCACTGTGAGTTCCTTCGCTGGGAAGAGATTTGACAGTCAGGCATGATGGGAAATAGAAATGTGTGACACTCCCAATTGGCAGAATTTATTCCACATGTAGGGGGAGACATATCATGCAATACAGCCAGAGAAACCCAATTATTTTACCTCGGTGTGTGTGTGTGTGTGCCGCCGAACAAGAAAATGACAAGACTGCAAGATGCTCACAGCTCACCATGCCAGAAATGAAAATCACAGTTAATGACTGCTCATAAAATGTACAATAATTTCAAAAGATTACATTATAAGAATGCAACCATGCATGGAGATATACTTGGAAAGACTATTGCTCATATTGCAATTGGAAATATGTTAAATGTGATGCACAGAGGCAGCAGTGCTTCCGAAACTGACGTTTTTATCCAACAAATTGAAGCAGACAGCGAAGCAATTCACTAAGAAACTAAATAGACAGTTTCATACATTCAGCAATTAACCTCAAGATAAAAAACAGACAATATTTTGGGGCTGAACTCACCAATCAGAAATACTTATCCATGTTAATACAAGTTGCTTAATTAATTTAAGTGTCACAAGTTTAACATCATCACCAAAACATACAGTACATGTTGACAAATGCATTAAGCATTTCACAAGTCAAACATAGATTTTAGAGACAGTAGTAACCCGTCTCTCAAAGACAAAAAGGCACTTCCCCAGTTTCGCCCCCACGTCTACAATTTCATAAAATTCCTACGCTCCTCAATTCCACTCGGCAGGGAGTAAGTTCACCTCCGTCCCAAGGATGGATTGCTACCCGTCGAGTGGAAAGAGGTCTGGCAAGTGCACAGAAGAATAGGGGCGGAAAGCAAGGCAGCCCCCACTGACATCTAAGCCGTACCTTGCCTGAGGAGGGCTTACATTCTGTGGTTTTCTGTGCATATGCAAGATAGGAGACTAACACAACCCTAACTCATGCTCAGGCCAAGTCAATGAGCGGGGCACAAACTTAAAAGGCTTTGAGAATTCTCAGGAAAAGATGCCCACAGGCAAACATGTTGACCTGGGACCGTATTTATCAAGCTTCTCAAAGTGCAATTTTAGTCTTAAGTGCTGAGAATTCATGAAATTTACTCCTACTTTCAAACTTAAGTATAAAAGCACGTTATCAAATTTCTTAAAGCTAAGAATCACTTTTACTCTCCCCGTTAGTTGGAGAGGTCTCTCAAGTGGTTAGGAGTTGCCAGTAGGGGCTTGTGATGGCGCTGAGGAGACAAAGACATGCGCTGCGCGAATCTTTCAGGAGAGGATTCAGAGGAAGAATGTTCTTGAAATGTTTGGTGACGAGCACTTAATCAAATGGTTACATTTCCTCAGTTATTCAAAACGAGAAAAGAACAATCACATTACCAAAGAACATCATAACTGATTTCAGTCTGGCGCAAGTATTATGCGATCTAGACTGTATGATGAATACATCTCTTAATCCCTTATTTACACTGCATGTGTCTGCGGCGCGTTACAGATCTACGGCCACCGGGGGTGATCCGCCGCACCGTGGCAAGTTTCTGAAGCGGCTCTCTGCGCTGCATCACTAAAGATAGGCACCTAGTCTATTTTTGACAGATAATAATAATCGTCTCGCTGTCGTCAAAGATATCAGCAACAGGCGTTATCTTTGACTTTCGTCGTTACACTATACACGTCTATCGGCACCCTGAATTGAGTTGTGATGGCGCTTCGTTTCCTTGTCATGATGTATTCTCTTGAAAATTATTTATTGTCAAATGTGTGTTGAATGTAAACTCTATTAGGACTTTAAGCATTCAATGTGAATTTATTGAGAATATTCTTAATTAAAGAAATCTATTCAGTGATTGGTCCATGCATATGTCGTCATCCAAAATCAGGTTTGTCGCACAGCTAAGTGTCGTGAATCATCTCTAAGACTGACACTTAAGATTTAGTCCTACACGTCGCTTAAATTACGACTGAGATGATTGATAACTAACTTTTAAGCGCAGCTTTGAGCCAAGAATTTTTTTTCACTTAAGTCAATTCTTAGCAGTCTTCTTGAGTAATTCTTAGAAGCTTGATAAATACGGGCCCTGATCATTATGGGACCACAAAAAGAGAGAGCTGAGTGGCACTGATGAATGACACATCAGCATCTGAATCATTAAAGAGAAGGAATAACACTACATATTGTCCATGATTTTTGGAATGCATCTAAAGAATTATTTAATTTCCTTCCTGGTCATTTAAAGTAACAGCTTGCACAAAAAAGAAACTTGTCATCATGTACTTACCTTCATGGTTGGTTATTCCAAAAGCATCTTCTGTGAAACACAGCAGAGATTTTGAAGAATGTACTGCCTATTTTTTTCATGCAATTACAATAAACGGTCACTAGAGCATTCAAGCTTCAAAATGGACACAAAGCACTGTAGAAGTGGTCCATATGACTCATTATTCACTGAAAATGTAACATCTGCTCTCTTATCTTGGCACGTTCATGAGAGAACTAACCATGTCCAATTTGGGAATGAATCAGTTTTGAATCATTAATCTGGTTGACAAAAACAGTGCCACTGAATCGTTTACAAATCGGAGTAATCGATTCGGTTGCTGCTGTAAAAAGCTTTCTGGAGATGAGGATTTTCAGTGAATAATGAATTCAAATTTAAAATGCTGTTTCTCACATGAAGGATACTTTTATGATGCTTTGTGAGTCCTCTTTGAAGCCTGAAGTCTCTAGATGTACATCTCTGTAACTGCGTGGAAATAAACAACCAGTACAATCTTTCGTGTTTGCTCAGAAGTCAGAGATATGGTTAGGAATGACATGAGGGAGTGTAAATTATGGAATGAAAATTTTGGGTGAACTATCCCTTGGGAGGTAGGCTAGTTTGACATGGGCAAAGTCTCATTTCAATAAGATTTCAAATCAGGAATGAAATCCTGATAATAATTCTATTGAATATTTCAGGAAGGTCCAGCCAAAGAGCATGCATGCTCTAGAGTAAACAAACAGGCGGACTAGAATTTCCATAAAGACTGCAACAGTTGAGTTCCGGAAGTGAAACCTTCCATTCATTTTCTCCTTATGAGGAATTGATTATTTTAACGATAACCTAAAAATCTTGAAAGACCTACTATGAGCTATTAGGTTTTATATGCTGTTGTTGAAGCAGCCAGTCTGCATTATATCACTATTTAAAAAATAATTATATTTAGCAGTTAAATCTCTGGTTAAAAAAAACTACATTGCCCATGATTTTGAAAATAAATCACAAAAGCAGCAAACAGAGTCAAAAGAGCTCACCCTCTCTCACGAAGCACCATAAAATCAACTCTTAAAATCAATAGTTTTATATTATTTATCCATTGTTTTTATTTTCTATTAGGTCAGCTGAAGCTTCATGGGATTGTAGTTCTTTCCCTCAGTATAGCTGTTAAGTTTCACTTCAAATCGAAATGTGTAATGTTGTTATTCACCTCATAATTGGCTGGTTTGGTTAGTGGCTTATAACTCTTTAACAAAAGACTTTTGCCAAAAAAAAACTCTATATGAAAAATTCAAGAGATGTCAAAGCTGTTGAAAATGTGGCCAGACAGTGTGTCTCTGTTATGCCATCTCTTACCAGTAGGTAACACCCTAGCAACCACTTACCACAACCTAGCAACACCATAAAAAACAACTCAGATCAACTGAAAAGGACAAATACTGGGCAGGTTTTCCAGCCAACTCTTGCATCAAAGCAGTTAGCTTTTCCACAAGCAAGCTCTTTCTACTTTTTTGTTTCTATAATAGTTCAATTACCAAGGCGCATCCTTTACAAACCTTAAAATAATGATTCTTCCCCTCAAAAAGACACATTTTTAGTATCTTCTCTGCTCCCATATGGGTGTTTACATCACAAAGACTGAAGGACTATTTACTCTATACTATATAACACCAGAGAGCAAAGAAAAAGCTGTGTTGGGCTGCTGCAGTAAAACACAAGAAGGATGGGGTTATTTTAAGCTCTTCCAACAATTGGGCTCAAGTGTACTGTCAAGTCTAACGAATAAAGAGACACACTGGCATGGTCCACTGATGTAATGATACAATCTAATTTTATCATTCCCTCTTTCAAACCTTCAGCAATAAAAAGGCTAAATAAATTCAGTAAATACAAAAATACACCACACGTCGCAACTCTGCAGACCCCCATCACCTAGTGTGGGCAGCCATTTCCCTTGATATATCTGAATTGGATGCCTAATTGACTCTGATGTTTGTGATGTTTGTCACAAACCAAAAGCCAGACGTTTATATATTTTTCAGAGTATAACTGACATAGATGGGTGCAAGTAAAATTAACGTCCATGTTCCACTCCATTTATTTGGGTTTGTTACCCCCCTATTCCTGCACCGGCACAAAATATCAGGTTTCCAAGGCTACACAGCATGCCTGCTAATCATGGCTGTTCGGTCACTTTATCCCAGCCAAAAAAACACATTCCACCTTTGTTTAAATGTCCAGGTAGCCATGATTTCTGAAACTGGAAACATCACATGGCATGTCCATGAAAGAGCCAATCACAAATCCTTAAAAAGGAACATTTTACACAAAAATGATATCATTGTGTCATTCCTAACCTGTCTAACTTTCATTCTTCACACAAAGATGAAAAATAAATATCCTTAAGTCAATAACGTCCAATGTTGTATTGTCCATTTTACAGAATTAGAAGGCATACTGGTTTGGAAAGACATAAAGGCGAACAAATACTCATTTATTTCTACTAACCCTTTAACACAAGGCTTTTTGTCCAGCTTTTTTTTCCTCCAAATGACATTCTGAGTAACTATGAGAAAGGCACAAGGAAGCACATAACACCGTGAGAGACACGGAGGCAACATGTAATCTACAACAGCTGTGAAAGGGGTAACATCGAATACTCCTAAGGCTTCAAACACAAAACAAGGAGAGAGAAAAGGGACTTACAGCCACAGAACACACCCTCTAGAGTAAAGAGTTTTGGAGAACTCAATGAGTGTGTGAGCAGCTGTTCCTTTCGGGGCAGTATGGTGAGACTGTTGGTATTAAACCGTCAAACACAAGCCCGTCTGTGTGCAAGGTTTCCCTCTAACTTCCCCTCGGCTCGTCTCGACACCGGCTAACACTGATCAAAGCCCTGAGGAGGGAGAGGCGGGGGAGAAGGGGGTGGCGTAGCCTCCCGGGACCCCAAATAATAAGCCTGACTGTTTACCTTACAAGCGCACCATAAATTCTAGGTCTAAGAAAGCAGGTTTCTGTATCCATCCCCTCCACGGAGAGAGAGAGAGAGAGAGAGAGAGAGAGAGAGAGAGAGAGACCTGTTGTGAATTATCTGCCGAGTATGGAGAAGGCCACATGGGGTGTTTACTGAAGTCTATTTTTTCACGGCGTTGAAGAAAATGTAAATATTCAAAGTGCTTATTCATCACCGTTTGACTTATTCTGGGTCTAATTAGGACTAAATGTAACGCTAAAGACATCTGAGGTATGTCTATTTCGAGTGGCATTATTATAAAGTATGTAAATCTATCTACATTAACTTGAGTGATTTAAACCCTCTTCTTTGAGTTCATCCTGAAGCAAACACTTTGTCAGATCTATTATAAACATGAAAAAAGCTGGAGACCTCAGGAAGTACTTGGGCTACTAATTCGTCACAGCGCAAAAACATTTTAGAGTGCAAATCGTATACTTCCAAGGGGGCGTTTGGTAGAATCTCCTAAAAGCTGGTGTCATAAGGCAGGATTTATTAGAGGTTAAGTGTCCCCCTGTTGCTTTTGCATTATTTTTTCAGCAGCCCCTGTAAGACATTTGTAAAAGAAAAGGGGAGAGGGGCTAGAAGTTCATGCAAACCCACATTTAGTGTACTTCTTGTCATCGAAGACCTTCAGGAGCAAGTTTAGAGTAGTTTCCAAATGAGTTCCGGCCCTTGATTTATAGTCTGTTTTAATGTTTTGAGAAAATAAATATAGCGGAGGAGATTTTCACCACACTGTCATCACATACAGCCGGAGAGACGAATTGGAGCACACATCCCCTTCAGATCTTACACAACAACTCTGTGGCATAAATCAAACCTGCGGCGGCATACATAGCACAAGCACTGTTACGCAAAGGAATGGGGAAAATATTAGTATACGTTTGAAGCCATGCATCTTGAGCTGTCCACAGAAGGAAAACAAACTTAAGTCCTTCTGTGCAATTTTCCAATCTCTGCGGTTTGATTTCCCACCACAGTAATAAAACACAGTCTTAGAAAGCATCACATGAATAAAATGTTGAATCAAAACAATTTAGCTGCAGCTCTGTCACGCAAGAATGCATGCAATTTACATGTCTATGACGTGCATGATAAAACAACCTGACGTAAACATGTACCTAGCAAAATATTTCAGGAAAACAGTTGGCCGGAACAAAGAAGATCTAACAACTGTTCTCAATAAAGTGCAAATGCTTGCCTGCGATCTAAATGGCGTGTAATGACGATTGACTTCCTCCAGCATTTTCCCTGCGCTCATCACATCACAGCAAACTCAGCTTAAACACTTCGGGTGAGGGGAGGAAACCAGCAAATATTTTAATTAATTCCTTCCAAGGCTTTCATCAACCGCTACTCCTAAATTCCTCCTTTCAGACCACCAGATGCTTTCATTCCCTCTCTCACGCTGTCCTGTTGTTGGCGTTGTCTAATAATAGTATATATGAACTATAATAACCAGGGAAGCATTGTGACACAGGGTGAATTATAACACCGTGAGAATAAGTTACAGGGGTTGAAATCATTATTTTACACAACCACCTCCCTCCTGTGGTGATTGTGTAAAATATAAAGGGATTTACAGGACAATAAACAATTTGGAGGTAACTGTTTGGTAAAATAGTAAATTAAATGACAGAACTGGTATCTTCTGAATCAGCAGGTTCTCATGTTTGACATATAGCAGCCACAGATGTCATCTACAAGTAAGAAAGTCCAGAAATATCATGTGTGACCAGATGGGGAGGGTTGTAACACTTTCCATGCACTTCTACTGGACTCACAAAGACGGCACAATATGGGACAGTGTATAAGGCTATGTTTTTTCGGTATGCATAAAATTAAATTAAATGAGGGTGGGGTGGCAATGGACTATAGGGCATACAATTTCAATATATCACAATTTGAGAAGCAAAAAAAATAAAAAAACAAACAAAGCACACACGCACCCAAAGGTACAAACGTTAAAACTAAATGTGTGGCATGTTCATTACACGCCATAAAAAGTGTTTTATTCACTTTCCTCTTATCAAAATGTACATTTACGAACTAAAGCTGAACGACTAGGATATTCTAGCGTGGTACAAATACTTTTAGTATTGTGAAAACCCTTAAATGTCCCCGAGAATACAATATACAAGTCAACCAAAGCATTTAACTGCGTTATTATTCAGGCGCGTTATTCATGAAACTCGCGAATCTTGAGTCGCGACGCGCACTGATTAACGCACGTTGTCAAAGGTAACAGATCAAGAGAAATCATTTACTTACAGCGAAGGAAATAAGAAAAAAACATGCAAACCATTTATTGCTAATAAACATCTTTATATATGACTGGTCTCTTTTAGAAATGACAACCACTTTTTGTCCCTGCAGGCTACAGTAGACAAGATCTGCATGCATCAAGTAGCCAAGGTGCAGTCAGTCTGTATTACACATCATTCCAGTTTAACTATTGAAGATTATTCATTGATATATAATAATAAATCGCTTCATACCTCTTTTTGATTTCGGGAAACTTTCGTGTAGGTGAAATACGACTTTCTCCACAAAATGCTGAATGTTGCTATGCTCCGGTCCGCGGACAAACACCATCCAGTCGTGCGTAAAACCTTCCACGGTGGGTTTCTTTCGGACCTGGGCACGATGACCGAGTTCCAGTTTCACCTGAACGGCACCCTAAAACACCCACATGTTCACTTTATAATCATGTCGCCAATTATTTATTATTAAAAGCAAACAATCTGAGTGCGCGCGTCTTGAAACCACTCTATAGCCTCACAAATGCAAAATAATTATCAATGGTCGAATCATAAGTTTCTGGTATATTATTCAGCCGCAACATACCAGAATAAATGCTAAAAATATATTATTTCTGAATATTTGTTATTGGATGCCCTCCGTTTGTTTGAAATCTTCCAAGCGCGTCACTTTTGCAGACATGCACTAATGCACTGGAAACGCAAGACTCCACTAGTTCTACTGTACTTGATTATTCCGATGGAAATATGGCTGGAAAAGCCTCATATGCGTCTAATCGCCTTTCCAAACCAGACGAGAACGAACACGGGCGCTGGAGATCCAAAACATCGCACCGATACAGCAGGTAAAGCCCTACTCACCGAACTGGCCATTGTTGAGGCCACGGGATAATGCTATTTCATGGAGAATTCGGTTTAAATAAGGACACCGAGGACTGTAGACGCCCGATGGCGGACATGGTCTTTTAATTGAGCTCTCTGAGTTTTCAAAGGCTGAGGAGTAAAGTGAGACGCATGCGCGTGAGTGTCAGCGCGTGCAGTCCAGTCGCAGTCTGTGCGGCGCACGAGACGAGCCAATGGCAGCGCGAGCGAGGGAAGAGCCACTATTAACCCGTGTAAAACCACTTTTTCAGTGCTCAACAACACAGTTATTTATTGCTTGCACTGTATTAAACATGTTCGATTAGTCTCCTGTTGGTTTCTTATCTTACAAGCCTACATTTTCTATATGTCTATGTATGCTTGTATTATATAGTTATGCTTTTCTACTGTTTAACAATTTATGTTGCTGTAATTAATATCATAAAATGTTAGTTAGAGACTAATATATAGAATATATAGACTAATATATATTTAATATGGCCTGTCGGTTTACACTGGATACACTGTAGTAATTTTAACACAATGTTAAAAGTTAAAAAGTGAAAATTCTACAGTTAAAACCTGTGAACTGATTAGCTGTAGCCTAATTTGACAATGTTCAGTAAAAAAAAAAAACAATATTATATTTTATAAGATACATGTAGTTTTACTGCTAAATTTTAAAATATTTCTCATATACAATACAAATTTTAATTTTAATGTAGGGAGAAAACACACACACACACACACACACACACACACACACACACACACACACACACACACACACACACACACACACACCTTCTTAGCTGTCCATCGTGTTCGATGATGACGCTTGCTCCAGGGATGGGGGTGGGAGGGGGGAGGGTTCAGCGACGTTGACGCTGGTGCCACTTCACGTGGGCGTCAAGTCCGATCCTTGAGCCACACACTCTTCCACAGAAGGAACAGGGGAAACCAGACACCAGGGGGGTACCAGCCACCCGCTGGTGTCTCTTGATGCGTCTCTCGGATCGTCGATCTTGGTTGATTTGGTGTATTTGAGAAACTGCAGTGGCACAGGTGACCTGCCAGACTGACCTGTCAAGTGCCAAAGATTCAAGATATGTGAGGGGAATGTTCGCTCGTTTTAGGAGGTCCCTGGTGTAGTCCTTAAAACGCCGCTTTTGCCCTCCAGCGGAGCGCTTTGCGCCCATTAGTTGACTGTAGAGGACTTGGCGAGGCAGGCGATGTTCAGGCATGCGTATGGTGTGCCCTAGCCAACGTAGATGTTTTTTGGCCACTGCTGCTTCCATACAAATTGAATCAGTGCTGCTGAGGATGACTGTGTGGGGGATTCGATCTTCCCAGGACAAGTTGAGGATCTTCTGTAGGCAGCGGATATGGAACGCCTCTAGGTTGGTGAAGTGCTGACGGTATGGAGTCCATGACTCTGCCCCATAAAGCAGAGAGGGAGACATACTGCGTTGTAAACAGAAACCTGGGTACTGACCTCAGGTTACGATTTTCAAAAACCCTGCTGCGTAGGCGACCGAAAGATGATGAGGCTTTATTTATCGGGTGTGTATTTCAGTGTAGGGAACAGCATGAGGACAAAGTTGAGCCGAGATAGGTGAAGTTGTCCACTATTTTAAGTGGAACACCTTTTATGTGAAAACTGGGTGGTATGGGAGCAGGGGTGTAAAGATGAAGCATGACCTCGGTTTTTTGAGTGTTAACCCGTAGGCCAAAAGATTGGTACAGACTAGATATTGTGTTGAGGGCACGCTGCATAGAGTCCGGGCTGTGAGCTAAGACGGCACAGTCATCAGCATATGAAGCTCACAGATTTGGGGGTCATTGTCTTTGTGCGGGCCTGGAGTCGACGAATGTTGAAGAGGCTACCGTCGAGTCGGTATTCACATGGGACCATCTTCATGCCCCATAGCACGATGGAAGATGCAGGTAATGGCAGAAAGGAATATGTTGAAGAGCACCGGAGCCAAGACACAGCTTGCTTCACCCAAGTTTACTCAAAAAACTCAGACTGGAGTTCTCCCGTGAGCACTCTTGCTTGCATCCCATCATGCAGTTGCTGTAGGATACTGAGAAACTTGGTGGTACCCAAGTTTGGAGAGGTTTTTCCAGAGCAGCTCCCGGTTGATGGTGTCAAAAGCTTTGCTGAGGTCGATAAAGGCTACATAAAGGTCTTTGTTCTGTTCTCGGCTTCTCCATCAGCTGCCTAAGGACAAAAACCATGTCTGTTGTGGATCTGGACTTCCGTAAGCCACACTGAGTTTCTGGAAGCACAGCTTCGAGATGTGCTCAACAATCTGCTGAGCATGATCTTGGCCAGGACTTTCCCTGCGATTGGAGGAGAGATATCCCACGGCTGTTACCGCAGACTGCTCTGTCTCCTTTCTGCTTATAAAATGACCACGATGATAGCATCCTTCCAATTGTGGGAGGGTCCATATTCCCGATGTTTTGGATCAGGAGGTGCAGACGGCGCGTGAGGATGTAACCTCCATGTTTAAAAACCTCTGCAGGGGATTCCGTCGGGTCCAGCGCATTTGTTGTTCTCAGCCCTGCAATGGCTTGCCGAAGTTCAGAGTAAAGTGGAGGGGGGATCCGGTGCTTGGTTGGTGGCAGGTCTGGCAGATTATCCAGTATATGTAAGTCAGCCAGGTTGGTGTGGTTAAAGAGACTCTCAAAATGATTTGCCCAACGGGCAAGAATCTCGTGACGGTCTTTAAAGAGCGTGGACCGTCAGCTGATCGGACTGGGACGATCGCCCGTTTCCTGGGGCCGTACAATGCTTTTAAGGCATCGTAAAAGCCTTGAATGTTTATTGCAGTCTGCCAGGTTTTGAATTTCTTGCGCCTTTTGCACCCACCAGGTATTCTCCATAATCCGGAGGGCACGCTGGGTTTCTGCTCTTGCAGCAGTGAAGGAGGTTATGAGAGTGGGAGATCCAGGGCAAGATAGGAGAGCTTTGTGTGCTTTCATGCTTTACTTTTAGAAGTGACTGTATCTCCGCAGAGTTGCTGTCAAACCAGTCCTGGTGATGTGTCCTTAATTGGCCGATCGCCTCTAAGGCTGCTTTATAAATAGCCTGGCGTAATGCTGGCCAGTCAGTTGATTCTTCCGGGATCTTGTTGAGGTTTTCAGCAAGGAGCTGACGAAGGGTGTCTTTGGTGATATGGCTATTCAGTGCTGTGCAATTGAGTTTCTTGTAGGAGGCAGTTCTTGGGCTACGGGGTTGAATTCTCATGAGTAGATTGGATCTGACCATGAGGTGGTCAGTCCAGCACTCGGCTCCTCTCATAACACGGGTGGTGAGGACATCTTGTCTGTCCTTTTGACGGACAATCACGTAATCAAGGAGATGCCAATGTTTTGAACGAGGGTGCTGCCAGGTGGTCTTGAACCTGTTCTTCATCTGGAGGATGGTGTTAGTAATGACCAGTTGGTGCTCTGCACAGAGGGAGAGGAGTCTGAGCCTGTTATGGTTCATTTTCCCACACCATGCTGGCCAATGACTTTACTCCATACCAGGTGCTCCGTACCCACTCTAGCATTGAAATCACCCATGAGTATGAGCCTGTCTGTAGCCGGGGTTTTCTGTAAGATGGCATCAAAGCTCTGTAGAAATCATCTTTGATGTTGTGCACGGCATCAAGAGTTGGAGCATATGCACTGATGAGAGTGGCGAAGCGTTTCTTTGCCAGAGGAATGCGCCATGTCATCAGTCTCTCATTGATGCCAATAGGGGATTCTGGAATGCGTTGCAGCAGCTTATGACTTCACAGCAAAAACCAACTCCATGGTTACGACGAGAGCCTTCGGGGACCCCCTTCCAGAAGAAGGTGTACCAGCACCAGCCTCTGTCAGGGAGTCCTCCCCATGTAGTCTGGTCTCACTGAGAGCTGCTATGTCAATGCTATAGCGTGCGAGCTCCAGGGCCACCAGTGCTGTCCTGCGGTGGGGCCTGTCAGGAGTTACAGCCAGGTCCAACAATGTGCGAATGTTCCACGAAGCAATGCTTAACTTATTTTTCACTTTAGTTTTTCGACCGCGAGGGGGGGATGCTCCGACGGTTGCGGCTTACCGTCCGGAGTGTGGGGAGCAGACAATTTTTAGACCACCTTTTCCAGGTCCTTCCCCATCACAGGTAGTGAGCAGTGTGGGGCTGCTCAGTCGCAGTGAAGCTGCCGAAAAGACGCACTGGTCCATCCCGCAGTCCTAACGACCATCACTCCATTGCCGCCTGTGTGCATGGTTTGGCTAGACACTTCCAGCCACATCCTTGGCCTGTGCCCACCACCATTCCACATCGCCACAGGACTTTTTTTTTGGGGGGGGGAGGGAGCAAGAAGCTTGCGCATAGGTAAGGATTAAGGTGGGGGTGTGGGTGCGCAGACCTCACTCCCACCATCTTCACTCCTACCAGATGGACCTCCAGTGGCATGAGAGAACCCATGACGACCTTCGTCTGGCATGAAGTTGCAGGGGGCTGCCGGTGATCCGGTCAGTTGGACTCCGCCTATGCCTGCCCCCAAATGCAGGTTTGTCTTCGGGGTTTGCTCCCCTAGCCACTGTACCCTCCCGAGTTGACCCATGTGGCTGTGGGGTTGCCTTCTTCCGACTTCCCAGCCGTTGTGATGTTGGACACACCATCGTCTTCCGCCTGCGCCGTCGTTGGGGTCTTCACTATTTATCCATAGCTGGGGCTATTTACCCATAGCTGGGGCGGTGGTTGACGGGCATCAGGGCATTTCACTCACCAATGGGCCTGCATGCCACGTCTCTGGGGCCACGCTGCTCCGAGAACCCATACAACTTAGCCTGGAACCGCAAGGGCCCAGTTACCATGTGTGCACGAGGAGGCGTGTAAGAGATCTTGGCAGTGGAGAGGCTATGTACCGGCTAAGGAGACTTACACACTCGGCTCCTCTTTTCGCCCTTGAAAAACAAAGGGCTATCCGGTGGCAGCAGCTGAAAGCAGAGGGTGACAAGCAGGACCAGCAAGCATCATACATGTTGCTAACTACAAGCACTACTGCTCCAATGCTGCTGCACTGACGCATCACACGCCCTGTGTACAATACACACACACACACACACACACACACACACACACACACACACACACACACACACACACACACGCACTATTGTATTCAATTCGTCTTGATCCCCACAAATGACAGAAATGAATTTTATATTGTTTGTATTATCGTGGATATGTCTATATCTATATATATATATATATATTAGTGCTGTCAAATGATTAATCACGATTAATCGCATATAAAATGAAAGTTTTAATAATATATAATAATATATGTGCGTGTTCTGAGTATATTTATTATGTATATATAAATACACACACATACAGTATAGATATTGAACATTTTAGATGTATTTATATGTCTATATTTATATTCATATAATTTATATTATAATTAAATATATTTAATATATAAACATAACATCTGTTTCTGAAATATAAACATACGTGTGTGTGTATTTATATATAAACAATAAATAAACACAGCACACACAAAAACTTTTATTTTGGATTTGATTAATTGCGATTAATAGTTTGACAGCACTAATATATATATATATATATATATATATATATATATATATATATATGTATATTTGACTGTAACTAATTTGATATTTAAATAATGTCCCTGTGTATTCATTTTAACTCGATAATAATAAACACAGACACAGACAGACAGACAACAGACTCACACACACACACACACACACGCACGCACGCACGCACGCACACACACACACACACACACACACACAACACACACATAATATGTTTACAATAATTTACATTTAATGTCATACAGTGCTATGACATTTGACAAATGTGCATAAAGAAAGGAATAAACACCTTTCTACGTAAGAAAAGTGATAAGAGGGTACTCCTTTTCGAGTTAAATCTGAAAGTGTCACAATGCACTTTAAATACATAAACTACATGACATATGTACGCAGTTAAAATGTCAAGAAATAATTACATTGACTTTAGATTAACGTATCGCCTTTACAGAATGTTTGGTCCTCCACGCGCGCCGTAGAAGCATGTTGCCGGTTGGAGGGCTTAGCGAAAAAGTTAGCAAAGTGCATCTGAACGTCACTGGAATGTACCGTTAGGAGTTCTCTGGGTAAGAAAGAATAGCATGTATGTCACATCAGCCTGCGTGTTTATGGGATACCAGCACTGGGACTCAGTAAACTGAAAGCTGGTCGTTAGCAGGTTTTCTGTGTGACAGCAGCAGAAACAGAAACGTTTTGCTAAATACACATTAGGAATTTAACAACATCCGGCAGCTAGCTAAGCTTACAAACAATACTGAGGCGGTACTGGGGTGTCGGATGGTGATACCATGATATTAAATGATTACTTAATTCTTCTAATAGGGTGTTTACGTGGTACTCCAACTCAGAAAATACCTTAGTAACGTTACGTGTCCAGAAGCCGAGTGGTATTAGTGTGGCGCATGTCCATTGTGTTAGTACCATAGTGTCATTGCAAAACTGGCATATTATACCAGCGAACTTAGTCTAGCCAGTCAAACTCAGCATCACTTAAACAATGATGCATTATTGTGGACACACAAGCAGTGCAGAGCAAGCAGTCCAGAGCTGAAGCCTTTGTGCATGTGGACAAGCAGCCATAGGCTGGAAATCCCTGGAATATTTTCAATTCTCTGCTTTGCTGACAAAAGCGTGTGTAAAAATGATCTGATAAAACAAACAACTAGTTTGTCCACATGTTTACAGAACCTCTACCTACAAAAATGGTGTAAAAATTTGAGTCAAAGAGACTAAATATTGTTTTATAACATTTCACTGCATTTTCTGTATGCGTTGTCCACCACCTGTCATTACTGAATGCAAATAAATCTCAAGTTTAAACTAATAACTCTTAGTCATTTAAAAATGTTCTCCAAATTATCACCCTTTTGCAAATTTACAATCTGCACCAACATAGAAATACACGTTTATTGTATTAAAGTAGCTTTTGAACATGTAGCATTTAGGCTTGTATTGTTTTGACATAAACTGTCTTTAGTCTATGAATTTCAAATCTTACCTGAATTTGCCCAAGCCACTCTTTGCTGTCAGTAGCGCTGCTGTAGTAAAACTGTCACGGAGTACGGAAACACAGCAGGTATTTCATCACACACACACACACGCAGTGCTTGCCTGTCAGATATCAGTCCCAGGAGGGGTGGGGCAGCATTTTAGCGCATGCATTGTCTGTCTTTCTCCCATGTGCCGTGGTATAAACCTGAATCTCCAGTGGCCATCAGCCTGTGTCAGTCAAACCAACGGCTGGTAATCCCATTACCCTACACTGGGAGTCCATATGAGATGGCAGAGTCGGTGGTCCGCAACTGGACAGACATTGAAGCTTTGGCAAAAGTCACTTGTGAATAATGCATCCCATTGATGCGGTCGCCAGTGCCATCTGTCAGATGCTTATGTCTTCTGAGTTTAGATGCGAGCAGCAGACTATATGTCTCGGGCCTTTATTTAATTTCACCTTAGATTACATCCTTTTAAAGTGGTGTTGGGTTATTCTTATTTCGGTCTAATAGTATCATCCTGAAGGCAGTTTTTGTCTCGTTGCACCTGTTTGGCGTGTTTGATCCCATGACACCTGTGATCTGAGTGATAAGGCGTTAACATGAGGTGGGTGCACAGCTGTTTTTGAACAGATGATGTCAGTTTGGATGTCAGTTTCTTCATTTCAGGAAATTAGGGTTGATTTAAAAAATGTGAAGTAAAGTGCCCATGACCTCATTTGTGGTTGCATGCTACACATTTAAGAAATCCTGTTCTTTCCAAATCTTTTCAATCTTAATGTCATTAAGATGTCTTTTTTTTTTTACAAAACACTACCGTTTAAAAGTTTGGGGTCAGCAAAATGTTTGAAAAAAATGAATACCTTAATTCAGTACGAATGCATTAATTTGATCATAAGTGGCAGTTAGGACATTTATGATGTTACAGTGAAAAGATTTTCAAATAAATGCTGTTATTTTGAACTTTCAATTCATCACAGAATCATAATTTTTTCAATAATGTTATTAGTAAGAAATGTTTCTTGAGCAGAAAATCGGCATATTAGAATGATTTCTGAAAGATCATGTGACACTAAATCAGAATGAGCTTTATTGCCAGGTATGTGTTAGTTTAATAAGTGTATAAATAGTGTGTGTACCGTAATTATTGTCAAGTGTTCATGAGATGGATTGCCTGAGGGAAGAAACTGTTTCTGTGTCTGGTCGTTCTGGTGCTCAGAGTTCTGTAGCGTTGACCAGATGGTAACAGTTCATCAGAGGAATTAACTAGATTTTAAAATGCATTCAAATAGAAAACTGTTATTTAACATTTTTATATTATTACACAATATTACAGTTTTTTTAGTATTTTTGATTAAATAAATGCAGCCTTGGTGAGCACTACTTCCAAAAACCAAAACTCTTACAGACTCCAAATTTCTGAACAGTACAATGAAAAAATGGTGTAAATTTTACAATACATAACACGTTAAATTAAACCTGAAATTTTGAAGTAAATAAACTGAAATAGTATTTTCTTGTAAAACCACTCCAATAATTTTTTCTTTATTTATAACTTCAAAAAAACAGTGTAGTGTACCTCTTTACATTGCCAATACACATTCCTGGTTTTATTGTATGCCATTGTATCAGACATGATTATTCTGAAGAAATATTTGGCTTCCTAATTTGATCTAAATGGCTACAGCTCTTACCTTTTTAACACCTATTCTTATGCATCATGTCATCTTGAAACAAATTGTTCCAAGATCCAGTCAAATCCTGTAGGATAAGATTGACTTTGAGTACTTTTGAATTGAATTTCCTGTTGCTCTTAAACATATGCCTCATTTTGCAAGTAAATCAGGCTAGGAATGCCTTTTTAAGTTGACTAAATTGTCAATTTGGTATGATGTTTGTTTTTAGTTTGGGGCATCATTCGTGATTTCTGGAGATGACTGAAACTTTGAAGACCAGGTTTGAGTTCCCAGCTCCCTCATTCAAGCTCAGGTAAAGCACTCAAAAACAGACCGATGATTTAAGTGTTTAGAGGTAAAACAAGTTCAGATTCCACAGCAATTCAACAAATCATTCCTGTGAATGTGTAACTTTGATGAAATCTTTTGTTTAGTTTGCTCAAAGCATGTGAAGAACCAGATTTTCTGCCTGATTGGTAAGGAACAGCTTTTTTGGCTTGTAATTCTAGGCTGTGAGGACGCTGGTCTCTGCAGTGCTGAAAGAGAAAGGCCAAAATGAAAGGATTTGTCAGACCACAGCTAAAGTAAGTTCTCGTAATCTTGCATATAAAGATTATATCACATCATGGTTAGGACACATAGTTCTAATTAATCAGCCTGTTTTTGGCTGCTGCACCTTTAGGACCTCTGTCAATGCTCCTTTGACAAGTTAAATGAATAAGAGTGTTTAATGCAGTCACTCAGTGACTAAACATGCAGTGGTTTGTGTATGAAGGATTCCAAGGCACAATAATGATCTGAAACAATATCAAGGGAACTTGAAACATAACCAAGCTAAATGCTTGTTTCTTGGTAGAAATGAAGTCACAAGTTGATAAAAAGAATTTATTCTAGTGATGCACCGAAATGATTTTTTTAAAACAAAACCAAAGTGAAAGTTTTCAATTAGCTGAAAAACTAAACAAAAAATGAAGCTTATTTCAAAATGTATATAATCAATTAATTAATCTTTATTTAATAATCAACACTCAAATCTGACAACCAGCAATCAAACTGAGTTGCACATTAACGTTTAAATACACACAAGGCACTTTTTATATTAACTTTTCAATTATACAGTTATGTTTCTAGACATTGTTTCAAATCAAATGTAACAAAGTTCGTTACGATTATTGGATGGAAAAATACAAATAATGTTTAGTGAAGACATGTACATGTAAATGTGGGCTGTGATGTGAAACTTTTTTTGCAGATTTCTTTTAATAAGAGAGTACAGAAGTTTTGAGTTCGGAAAGCTACGGTAAAATATTCATGAAATGACCCATTTATAAGAAATATGTGCTGTTTATTTTTTCCAGAGAGTTTGTTACTTTTACAACTTCACTAACTCTCTCACTTCTATATTTTTGCTCATGTAGAATGTTCTGCATGATGAACTTGTGTTTTATATGAACAGGGTCAAGCGCTGGAGTCTCTGTGGGAGCAGTGCAGCAGTGACAGTACTGTCGTCCGCTCGGCCTGCTGTGACGCTCTGGTGCTACTCGTAGAACAGGGACATGCAGATCTGCCGTATGTGCTCAACACCACCCTTAACCTCCTGCCCTCAGCACGGTATGCTTCTGTCACGCACCTGGCTCTCACAGAATAACGCAGATTGTTATCACTTGCCATCCCCAATTTAAAACCCTCCATGTGAGCTACACAGGCTGATAAACTGACTCAATTATATCGTTTATTTAACACATGTAAGCCCATATTATAGTGTCAAAGGTGGCTCTAGATGCATTTTCAAATGGGATTTGTTTTTGTGAAACCATGGTACACCCTTCACAACCTGTCAAGCCTTGATGGGACCTTATCAGCATCCTCAGGCACTGACCTCTCCCTTCTCTTAACTCTGGAATTAGTCTTTGTTTAAATACATGCAATGTAAAAAACACTGTTTAGAGACCAATTACACATTAGTGCATCAAGTGATGTGTAAATTTGATGTTATAATACTCTCTTCTATCCCAGTTCAGTATGCAAAGACAACAATTAGTAAGCATGCGTTTATATTTCCTAGAAGAGTCTTAACATTGTAGCTTTTAACATTCATACAGTATCTTTATAAGGGAACTGTAATTATAACTACCATTTTTTTATATTTATTTTAATTTTACTGATGTTTTAAAGCATTTATACATTCAAGCTCTTGAAGATTCAGTAACTTCACTAATGCTATCATTAACAGTAGGTGTTTCCAACATCACACTGATAACTCATAGTGTACACTTGAAGTCATAAAAGTACTTAATGGTAGGTGAGTGTTGTGTTAATCACATGGAGGTGGGCAAAGTCTCTGGTTTTAAAAATAACCATTGTGTTCAAGAACCAGAGAAATGAATTTGAATGACTTTTTTGATGAAAATGTTTATCTTATTTGATCAAAAATACAGTACAACCAGTAATATTGTGAAATATCATTACAATTTAAGAAACATATTTTCTAGTTTTTAAAAATGTCATTTATTCCACTGGTGACAAAGCTGATATTTCAACAGCCATTACTCCAGTCTTCAGTGTCACAGGATCCGTCAGAAATCAGTCTAATATGCAGATTTGGTGCTCAAGAAACATGTATTATTTTGTATTATTATCAATGTTAAAAAAAAACAATGCTGCTAATTATTTTTGTGGAAATATGTACTGTGATACTTTGTTTACAGAATTCTTTAATTAATATAAAGTTTAGAAGAACAACATTTAACATAAAATAAAAACCTTTTGTAACATTATAAATGCTTTTAAAACATATTTCTTGTAAATCCAAAGTAAATCCAAATTTAGTTTTTAGAAAAGAAAATGATCTTAATCATCTTAAGTTTTAATTTTGAATAACTAAACCTGGCTCTCACCATTAGCCATTGGTGCTGGCATAGTGTTAAAAAGGAAAGAAAAAATAAGAATATTACAACTCAATTAAATGTATCCTTCTTGAATAAAGACATCCATTTCTTAAATAAAATAAAAACTTAAACCCCAAACTTGCTGTTAGAAATCAGTTGCAGGTAGTATTTATAATTTAGGTCAAGTGTATCTTTTCTGTGCAGTTGAAGTGCTTATATCAAAGTTTGGGGATGCACTACCATATAAAGCTCCACAAAAATGTGTAAAGATATGTCTGTGCCTGTCTGATCCAGTTATATATTAGTCAATCAATTGTTTGGTTCTAGGAAAGAGTTGCTTTGTTCAATTGGCCTATTAACTGATTAATATGATTCTTATTTTGTAAATCTAACATACCACATCCATCTGATGCTTTTAAAACATGCTAAAATTAAATCTAACCCTAAAGCACAAACCAAACACAGATGCTTTATTGGGTGATTGCTGCTGTAATGTGCTTACTGTATTGCATTTTTAGAGGATTACCTCAGTTATCTGCCCACACACTTCCTTTTTTCTTTGAGTTAGACTCTTGGATGAAGATAAAAAACATCTGCATATTCAGAAATGTGAAAAAACACATCTGAAATGCAGCCTGCTCCATCAGTCAGCTCATGTGTCTTCAACACACACACACACACACACACACACACACACACACACACACACACACACACACACACACACACACACACACACACACACACACACACACACACACACACACACACACACACACACACACACACACACACACACACACACACACACACACACACACACACACACACACACACACACACACACACACACACACACACACACGGCTGCTGCTGTCATCACTGTCACACGGAGCAGCTACCCACACAATGTACCCTTTCATCATCCAGACCTGAATTTTAAAGAAAAAGTTCACCCAAAAAAAATATTCTGTCAGTATTTATTCACCCCCATGTCATTTCAAACCTGTATCCTGTTTTCTTTCAGTGGAACACAGAAGTAGATATTTTTGATATATCGTTATGCAGCTTTTGCCTTACAACAGCAGTTCATAATGACCAGAGGCTGTAAAGCTCCATAAATGACAAAAAACACATAAAGCACCATAAAAATAATCAATATGACTATACTTGATTCCAGGTCTTTTGAAGCCATATAGCATGTAAGCCTTATGTATACTTCTATGCAGGTTTTTTTAATCTTGCATCACTATAAACTACCGCTGTTTGGCAAAAGTTGTGTAATGATTAAAAATATCTACTTTTTTTATTCCATGGAGAAAAATAACAGCATGAGGGTGAGTAAATAATGACAGAATATAAAGGTTTTGGGTAGTTGATGTTTGTTTTTTATATTTATTTGCTTTATTTACTTTATGTATTTATTTATTCATTATATTATTTTTTTAATTTGATTTAATTATTTGAGTATTGAAACTTTTGTTACTTGGTGCAATCCACGTTTATGTTTTTTATGGTAAAATGTATAAAGGATATCAATAACAAAGTGACCAATTAGGGACCAATTTTCTTGTATCAATAACCTCAGCATTATAATTTTTTTTAACCTTTTGCTGCTTTTATTGATAGGAGAATATAAAGAAGATGTGAAATATTAACAACCTCTTTAACAATTGATTTGCCTGTGTGAGAACCGGCAGCTTTGACAATAACTTCAGCATTTCAATGTAGATTTCATTTAGAGCTCATTAAGGACTAATGCCACATTTATCTTCAGCAAGGGCTGTTCTTTCATGCACATTGTCCCATATAATCCAGCAATAATTTGGTATAGTACATAAGCTGATTGAAATGTAGAAAACTGGAGCGGTATGCTTTGCTATGCGCAGTGCGTACCGGGCTCATGAAAGAGCCTAGATGAAAGCTGGTAAGATGAATTTCCTTTCACTGTGGAGTTATGTTCTCCCTCCTGGTAAAATATACAGCAATCAAACCCATAGGAGCTGAGAAACGTACAGTCAGACTTGAGAGGGCCGGGAAGGAGGGATGAAAGAAAACACAGCTCATGTTGTCATGCAGAGGTGATTTATAATGTATGAGAAACACTCCACCTGTATTCTCATTAGGGAATGAGAGCTTTGTATCTTTCATCCCAATATGTCATTGGCTACTTTTTTGAGTAGCATACTACTAGTACTATACTACTAGTACAATTTCTGCTGTATATAGTATGTAAACTGTGCAAAATGACCTCTTACATTGGCTAAAATGTGCAACATATAACCAGAACACAGTGAATCCTACAACGTTATACTCTTGACTTGACCTTTTATTAGTTTGTTGAGAAATGTAATTGTAAAGTAATTTTAGCATCATTATTTATTGATTATTTGTTCAGATTGTCAAGATCAAAGACATTTTATGCATTAATGGGTTAAAAATGACTTTAAAAATACTAAAGGAAACCACTGTTGCATGCTATTGTTTGGATCAGTATGCAGAAGCACACTTGCATTCCATTGCAAACATTACCACATACTCAAATATAGCCCTTCATACTCTGTCTTTCAATAAACAGATGTTATGCTATTTTTTTATAAAAAAAAACATTTGTTATATTGGATCTTACTTTCGGTTGAATATTTGCAATGACGTTTGTGTTTGGAAATCGAGCTGATTCATTTTGTCTGTACAGATTGTATGCGCTTCAGTGATGGATTATGGTCTATGGTTTTATTTTCTTGGGTATATCTGCTGATGTTGACTGTTTTGTTTCTTGCCTGGGCAGGAATGTTCAAGGCCTGATCAAAGTGGTCGGGAAGCTGCTACAGATCCAGGCAAGTCAGCGGGATAACGGAGCAAGCTTCACCTGTCCATATTCAATTAGGTGAGTGCCTTTTCCAAGTGCAACAGCTGCTGCCAGTGTTTTTTATTTTTTAACTCTCACCTTTGCACATGTCTAGCCATTTTAAACATACAACATGATTTGCTATGTGCTACAGAATATGATGTAACACTACTCTTTTAAATATATGTAAATGACAAAATACCAAATAAAGACCTTTTAGGTTGAACTACCGTTTAATAGTTTGGGGCATGTACGATTCAAAAAAAATATATTTTTCATTAATTATTTAGTTTCACAAAGGCTGCATCCATTTAATCAAAAATACAGTGAAATATTTATATTGTGAAATATTATAACAAATTAAAAGAACTGTTTTCTAATGAAATATTTATGTAATGTAATTTAATCCTGTGACAGCAAAGCTGAATTTTTTGCTCAAGAAACATTTCTCATCACAGTTAAAAACCGTTATGCCGCTTAATATTTTTTTATGGAGGCTTGGATACATTTTTAGGGATACTTTAATGAATAAAAAGTTCAAATCATTTTTTTTTAATCTTTCTGATCCCAAACTTTTGAATGTAATGTATCTATCACAATGAGGTTATGTGACCTCTGAGAAAACACCTTTAAGAAACCAAGGTTTTGTTCACATTTGAAGATTTATAGGACCAGTTTGCACTTTCTGACCGTTACTTACGGCTTGCATATGGACTTTCATCATGCATGTGTTTTTGTTTGTTTGTTTATGTGAATTAATCCTGGTTTATATGACCTCTCATGATGAGTTACTTCATAATGAATCAAATGACTCTGCATGTCATTTTTCTCCTTCTCTGTCGAGTTCCTCCCTGGTGTGAAGATGAATGGTTGGAGGGCTCTGTGCTGGCCTGGGATTGGTGCTTGGCCTTTAGCACGGGTGGGCACTGAGGGAGGGCTTGAGGATTAATGGAAGATGCCCACTGGTGCTCATTGTGTCCGTCTGCTCGATGGCTCCTCTGCAATCTGCTCTGGGGTCACAAAGCCACTTACTGTAGATATCCAACAGAAGCAGAGAGGGTTCGGGTGGGGCTGTGTAAGGATTGTAGAAGAATAAATCAACTCTGTTTCCTCAGAAAAAAAGACATAAATGAAAAGCTAAAACTATAAATCTTTTTTATTTGTCTTGGGCACAGTATTTCCTAAGTTCCTGCTATAGAAAACTACAGGCTTTAATGCTCACCAAGGCTGCATTTATCTGATCAAATATACAGTAAAAACAGTAATATTGTGGAATATAATTACAATATAAAATAACGTTTCTATTGTATTATATTTTAAAATGTAACTTATTCAGCAAAGCTGAATTTTCAGCATCCTTACTCCAGTCTTCAGTGCCAAAAGATCCCTCAGAAATCATTCTTATATGCTGATTTGGTGCTTTAAATATGATATTATTATTAGTGATGACGGTTTTGCTGCTTAATTTTGTGATACATTTTTTTCAGGATTTTTTATGAATAGAAAGTTCAAAAGAACAGGATTTTTTTTGCAACATGAAACATTTATTTACTGTCACTTTTGATCAATTTGATGCATCCTTGCTGAATGAAAGTAGCCTATTAATTTCTTTAAAATACATTTACTGACCCCAAACTTTTGAACAGCAGTGTATAATTATAATTTCTTTGACTGAAACTCAGTATATCACAGTCAGATGCTAGTTCAGTAAATGCTGACAGTAATTTGTTAGACGGATTTAAATCAATAATCTGAGAGGCTGAGAGCATTTCTGACCAACTCATTAAAGTAACGGAAAATAGCCATTTGTTTGTGAATCGAAATGCACTGACTGGTCAGACATTATACGTATGTTGCGTTTTTCTTTGTTTTTGTCCTGCAAAGGCTCAAAAGAAGGATGTGTTGTCTATTATTTTCTTTGTTTTATTTTTGTAATATTTTTTATATTAATTTATCCGAGCCCTTCCGCTTCAGACTGCAAACTCACAACTCAGGAAGATATAATAAATATATTTAGTTTTTAAACAAAAGCTTTACATTTGTAAGGAAAATACTTTTTGTATTCTGTCTGTTTCTTTTTATTTATTATACAATTAACACAAACAAAAAAGGCCTCTAACACTAGCTTGCTTTATTCTTGTTCTATCCTATCTGTTTTATTTTGATTTATTATATATATTAAAAAACTTGCTACGTGTATTGCATTAAGCTAACTGAGACTTGTTATAGCACTTGCATGTTGTTGCTCTTTTGTTGATTTTGATTGCTTCCATTGTCCTCATTTGTAAGTCGCTTTGCAGAAAAAGCATCTGCTAAATGACTAAATGTAAAGCAAATCAAATAATTTTTTTCACTATGGTGTTGTATATTCAGTCCAACTTCTGTAGACTCAAACTTCCAAATTTTCCTTGACTGCTGAAATGTTAAACGTGGTTAAGGAGTCTCTCTCTAGACTTTCAGTTCAGATAAGTGAGATGGAGGTCAATGTGTCAGCCAGCCATTGTCTGGCAGATAATGTTGTGGCTGTCTGCCGAATACCGCCTCTGATTGATGAACCCTGATAATGCGATGGCTGCACCAGTTGGCCGGGGAACAAGAAGAGATAGATGAGCAAATGTTTGAACTGTAGGATGTCTGTGGAGGGAGTGGAGAGCTTTGATGCAGCCCTAACATCTGGCTGGAGGTGACCCAGAACATAAATTTAAGTGCTGAAAGACCGTTTACCATGTAGAGGGATCTTCAAGGTAGCTTTATAAAATATGGTCCTGTCTGACCCAGTGCCAAAGGCACACACAAACACCATGATCAGGGATTTGAATGAGTTCATTAATCTTGAATAAAAGAGCATGCGTGTTTGTTAATAAAAGGGCCTTCATTTGGATGTTAGCATTAAGGTTAGACATTAATCACCAGCATAGAATAAGAAGGAAAGACATCCAAGCAAAAACTGCAAAAACGAGGCTGATGCACTAAAGGAATAGTTGAAAATTTACTCACCCTCAGGACATCCAAGATGTAGATGATTTTGTCTCTTTATCAGAACAGATTTGAAGAAATGTAGTATTACATCACTTGATCGCCAATGGATCCTCTGCAGTGAATGGGTGCCGTCAGAATGAGAGTCCAAACATCTGATAAAAACATCACAGTAATCCACAATTAAACTGCTCCTGGCCAAAATACTCATAGTCCATAATAACACTTCCTTCAGCTGTTTGACTCTCCGTCTCACGGCACCCATTTACTGTAGAGGATCCATTGGCGATCAAGTGATATAATGCTAAGTTTCTTCAAACTTATAAGCATTTGATGCAATGTTCAATTTTCTAAGACATTTTCCGGTTTTCTCCAAAACCTTCCCTCTTTCTGTTCCTCTCTTGTGGAATGAGCAGTCCAACCTACACCCGAAATGCTTAGACCACAAATACTGACGTTTAATTATGTGCTTGATTTTTTTTTAGGACCTTCCCTCACCCCTACATCACAGTTCTGGAAAACCGTCCCGACTGCTGGCCCGCTCTGCTCCAGGAAATTGATGACTTCCTTCAGCTGGCTACAGACAAGTATGAAATCTCATTCAGGTCTATTATCAACCTCAACCAAGTGCTATATAAAATGTAGACCATGTTTTTGGCCTTCTGTATCTCCTGTTCTCTTGATGCTTCCTAAAATATGTAATAACAGGACAGATTGAATATGATTTCTTTTTAAACCTTTATAAGTTAAATGATGTCTATATTGTGTGTTTTCTTTAGAGATGAGCCAGTATATGTGGAAATGTTGGTACCGTTCCTTCGTTACCTGTACTGTGAGCCCCAGAGGTTGTCAGAAAATGCCCTGCTCAGACACAGCCTCCTCAGGGTCCTGCTCCAGCCACGAGGGGCTCCTGAGCCTGACAGCCCACTGGAAAAGGGGCCATCTGGCACAAGGGTGGTCCGTGAGCTAATACACAGCCTCTTTGACCTGCTTCCATACATGCTGGTAAGCTGGCGGATGATTTCTGATGTGCTGAGCTGAAGTAGCTCTATAGCACTATGTGGCTTAGTCCCATAACTGAAGGTTTAAATTACCCATCACTGTAAATTTCCCTTGGTGCCTAGTAGGGGTGGGAATCTTTACCTCGTCACCTCACGATCCGATCCGATTCCGATTCTGGGAGTCACTATCCGATTCCATAAGTTATTAAGTAGGGGAGACCGGGGGCAATTGTAACATTTTGTACATTTTCCTTCATAATTCACAGACTACTTGAAATACACTAGTCATCTTTTAATACAAGAAACCGATATAGGTGCACTAATTAATAATGCAACTGATATATTTTCACTAATAAGGACAAGACTATAATATTAACTGTGGGGGCAATTGTAACAGTGTTTGGGGGCAGATGTAACACTGAAAAATAAGTCATGTTAAACCACTGTATCTCAAATAAAAAGGAACTTTACTGTAGTATCTAATATGATATATTTAAATATATATACATGTATATATCTAATATTCTATATTATATAATATATATATATATATATATATATATGGTTCAAATTCGCATAAATGTCAGGCATCATTCAAAAAGCAAAAGTCTATTTATATTTTTTGCAGAAGACTGCAACTTTTCTAGAGGTAACTAGATTATTAAAAAAAATATATATATATAATTTATAAACATATTAACAGAATAATTCAATGGGATCATGTGGAGATAATAGTAATTTTATTTTTAAAAAGATTGAAAAGCAACACTAATCATTTTAAATGTAGTTTTACATTTAAAACATGTTTATTTTCTAACAGAAATGTAGCTGTATCAATGCAGACAAAACAAGTTTACACTGGGCCCTGTGGCTAGGGGGCAATTGTAACTATTGTGTTTCTATTGCCCCCGATGTTACAGCCAAGATGAAATCTCATACGCTAGCTAGCCACACCTATATTAGCATAGGTTGTTCATGTACATTTTCTATCAATAACCTAGAGATAAAATGTATGTAGTTTAAATTCACGATCATCTGAACTTTAGACAGCAGCAGAAAAATACTGTACATAAAATACTAATTTTCATACCATAAAATCAATATTTGGATAAAAAATTCTGCTGAGGTGAAATGATTGTGCTCCTTTTCTGCAGGCAGAGAGATAATCTTACTGAGTATTTGCAGATTAAGTTTCATCACATAGCTTGATTCTGACTGGAGGAATTGAGTGTGTTAAAATTGCCCCCGGTCTCCCCTACTTTTAAAAATAATTACAAATTAAAAAAAAATATTAAAACAGTTGTACGTTAAGAATGTTTAACTAATATAACTTAATATAACAAAACATACAATCAAGAAGCATATAATAAAGAGGAGCATAGAAACATATAACAAACAACAAACAAAGAGTGCTTTCAGTATTTAAGATTATCTGAATATTTTCCATTCAAGAACTGTGAGTGATTTTTCTTCATACTGTTGTTTTTTACTATGACGTCATAGACAGTGGAAGATCTTTTAAACTGCATTCACACGGATCTCTTTTGAAATATAAGAAGTAATGTGGTTTGTCCTGTCCGTTTAATCCTTTAAGGCATGTGTCTGTGGCTGTGTTTACATTAGTTTTGCGTCATAAAACCATTTTGAGACGCAAGTACATTAACCACTTCCACGGAGTCACGCACAGCCGCATGCGCGAGCAGTCTACACAAACAAAGCGCGCGTCAGCATTTGAAATTGAAAGCAGCCTTCTGTTAGTGAGGTTCGTATTTTAAATATGTAAATCCACTGCATTCCAAACCACATAAATGATGACTTTGTAGAGCATATTGTAAGGAGAAATACAGACGAGCGAGACCGCACACTTTGTGTAACATCAAACAAAGCGCACGTCTCTCACAGCGCATCCTGTTCAATGAAGCCCGTGAATGTCCTTGTAATTCGCTTCAACCTTTCCAAACTATATGAAAGATTATTTTACGGAAGGTTCGAGTGTGTGTGTGTGAGGAATTGGAAGCAAGCAGCATACGGGTGTTTCTAAAGCAAACGCAGCGTCATCGCACATCTGGTTAAAAACTAAGCTCAGAATCGATTCTGAAATTCTCAGAATCGTTGGAGAGAGAATCGCGATGCATCGATGGATCGATTTTTTTCTCCCACCCCTAGTGCCTAGCTCTACTTTATGATTTAACAAAAGGCCTTAAAGGTGTCACGCATTACTATTTAAAAGTAGTTTTTTTTCAACAGATATGCATTGAACTGGGGTGACGTTATATGCATTTATAAAGTTAAACAAGATTTCTCTTTCAAATAAATGTTGTTGATGTGAATTTTATTTATCAAAGAATCCTGAAAAACATGCATCACAGTTTCCACAAAAATATTTACTTTTTTTTTAAACTGATAATACTAAGAAAAAACTATTTTAAGCACCAAGTCGGCATTTTAGAATGATTTGAAGGATCACGATGTGACTGAAGACATTGAGTAATGATGCTGAAAAATTCTGCTTTGCATCACAAGAATAAATTACATTTTAAAATATTTACAATTATTTAAAATTGTTATAATATTTAATTATTTTAATGTATTTTTTAATAAATAAATGCAGCCTTAGTGAGCATTTTGAAAACATGAAAAAAATCTACAATTTGAATGGTAGTATGGGTGACATGGAGCAATATGGGGTCCGTAAATAATGACAGAATGTACATTTTTGGTTGAACTATCATTTCAAACGTTTTTACCACACTCTGTTCACACACTATGCCCAATATGCATTCAGTGTGCCATCGTCCTGTGACCCATCAGGTGGACAGTGTAACAGCAGTGGTTGAGTTCAGCTCATTTGCTGAGTCTCTGACGTCGGCTCTGCTCACCGATCCATGCTTCTGGAGAAAGCAACTGACCGAGCTGGCTCTTCAGCTTCTGTGTGCCTGTCAGCTCAGTGTTCATCTAGGAGGAGAACTGATGTCTCTCCTTCACACACTCCACCAGATAATACCTGCACATGCAGAGGTGAATGCACACATTACAGTGTTATTTTATTACTCATTTTATGCATATTATTTAGGTGGAAATGGAACGTATGAGAAACAATAACCTCTATAGTTCAAATCAGTGCTGTTTAATTGCATTCATTTACAAAATACAGATTCAAAAATGCATTATTTTCAAAGTGAAAATGGCAAGATTAGTATTATTTTTTGTTGCTGCAGTTGCACTCTCAGTGGGATCTCAACAAATCTTCTCCTCTCATCTTTATAATGGCTTTGTTTGCACAAGGTTTTTTAGCTCAAAGTGATTTGCATTTCTCCGAGGCTCCATCTGTGTCAAGCCGTTTGTCTGATTGTGCTCTCTGTAACTGTAGGAACTCCCGCCTGAGCAAGTGATCATGGGAATCTCCCTGCTACTGCTAAGTGCCTCCACCTCTCAACAAACTGTCCTCCTAGAGCTCGGTAAAGCCCCTCTTGCTACAGTATCTGACTGCATCGAATTGACACAGCTAGCTTCATTTCCACAGAAAATTGTGAAATTATTTAAGGCCATTTTTGCATAGAAATTGTATTTTGTAAATTTTTTCTTGCTGAGTTTTATGCTGATTGCAACATATACAAATACAACTGTGAGGAAAAAAAGTACAAATGTAGACTCACTAAAAAGGTTTCATTTCAGGATAAGTTGCATCAGGAAATGATAATGATTTATTTCTAAGGCTCATACTTGGGATTATGGATTTGAAGCTTTAATTATATAGCACTTTATACGACACAGATTGTTTCAAAGCAGCTTCACAATATTAAACAGGAAAATAACAGAATCAATGATTCAACTTCATCAAAAATGAGACATGCTGTAAAGCAGCTCTAAAAAGACAATAGTATCAGTTCAGTGTTGATTCAGTTCAGTTCAATAACTGTGTTCATCAGGCATAAAACAGTTTAATATAGCTATATGCAGAAGGCAATAGTGTTGTTTTTCAACTCAATACAAACCCTTAAACCTATATTTTAAACTTGATATGCCACTCGTCCAGCAGAGTTTGTGCGATAATGTTAGACCTAAAATAATGTGGTTTATTGGTGTATGGTAAATAATAAAATAAAATAAAAAGACCTGCTGAACTGTCTTGGAACTGCATAATGACACTGTTATCTATGTAGAGCTTTTGAGAGAAAGAATGAAACAAAGTTTGGTGTCATTGAGGCTGTTATTTCTGTGAAGCTCCTTTGAAACAATCTTTGCTATATAAAGCGCTAAATAAATAAAGGTGTTGACCCTAACATAATGCCTAGTTTCAAACGAGTTGTTGTATTGTATTGAGAACTATAACTTGTGTTTTTGATTTCTGCCAGCTGTAAAGATTGTCCCTCCTGAGGGTCCTCCTCCCTGGGGAGCGTCTCTGCTGGTGATGTCCTTGTTACAGGTGCTGTCCTGCTCCAGCCTCATGGAAGCTCTGACAGACACGCAGACACACACAAAGAACCTTAAACTGGCCAATTCACTGTTGCACACGGTTCAAAAAGAGCCCTCAGATCGAAAAGAGGTACCATAAATAATCATGCACCTATTCGGAAGAGAGTTTTCAAAGTAGCGTGTGACATTAGGCTTTGCGTTTGCCTCTACAGGGCTCCACGCAGCTGAGTTTGCCTCTCAGCACTTGGTACAGCGAGATCCAAGTGGCCACCAGCGTCCTACACCGAATTTCCATTGACTCCATGTCTACTGTAGAATGGCTTTACTCCCTGCAGTCCTCCCTCTCTGTCTGTGAACACGTCCCAGATACGGTTTGTCTCCTGGTGTCCCATGTTATCGTCAGCAGTCATGGGGATCTCTGCAGGATAGCGCTGGACACTGCCGCTGCCGTCGCCGAGGCCGATCCTGCTAAGGTATATTTTAGTTTTTGCTGTATTGCAGTTCTGTATTATTTAGTAAGAGTAGCCTGGTGGTTAATGCTTCAGGCTGGTAACAAAAAGGTAAGGAGTTCAAATTCTTTAATTCAATCACCACTGAGTTTAAGAGAAAAGCATTTAATACTTTTTTTCTGCCCCTGTCCAAAAGGGAAAATTCTTACCGTGTTTATTCCAAACTGTATGACTTTCTTTACTGTTTTGCTCACATAAATGAAAAATAAACTGTAAGTATTAAATTAGTTTAAAATGAATTCACAACACGGTAATGTACATTATGAAAAGATAGTAGTCATTTTAAGATTTACTAAAAATTTTAACAAAAAGTGTTATTAAATTATTAGTGTTTTTAAAGATTGACCTTTAGATGACGGCAAGCATAAATATTAATTACAAATAAATTGAAAGACAATTTTAATTTTCAAATAAAAAAAATAATTAAAAAAATAATAATTAATACTTGTATTGAGCAAGCAATAAATTGATCAAAAGTGAAGTTAAGATATTTATGATGTTGCAGGAATTAGATGATTTCATGATTTATCAAAGAATCATGAAAAAATGACATTAATATATCAGAATCAGCATATTAAAATGATTTCTGAAGGATAATGTGACACTGAAGACAGGAGAAATGATGCTGAAAATTCAGCTTTGCATCACAGGAATAAATTACATTAAAAAAAAGTATATATATAAAACATTATTTTACATTGTAATAATATTTCAATATATTGTAGTTTTACTGTATTTTTTATATAATTCAGATGTGGTATAATTCATCCTTTGTAGGCCTAAAATATTTTTTTCTAAAACATTTAAAAAATCTTACCAGCTCCAAACTACTGACCGGTATTATGTATAATACAGTATACATTTATATACAGTGTTAATGTGGCGGTGGAGAAAAAAAGGGTCAGTGAGTCAGTGATGACAGTTTTCTTTTCCTTTAACCATATTTTGCTTTAGGAGGATTGTCAGTGTAATATACGTCAACATTGTGAAGTTATGGAAACAAATTAGACAAAGAGACAGATTTTTTACCACAGAGATTCTTCAGTAACTGTTGTACAAACCTGCTGTTATGTTCTATCTTTTTTGATTGGCCTCCGTGTTTCATTTAGGACTGTATATGATTTTCACAAAGCACAAAGACAGTATTACAGTTCTCTAAGCTGTAATGATAAAAACCAGTCCTTAGACGTGTTCCTTTTACACATTAAGAGCACCACATTGTTCTTTAAACGACAGACATTTAACAAAAAATAGCACAATTGGAAAAACAATTTTCCTCTCATCTTACGCTTTCATTTCTATCCATTATCCAGATGTCAGTGTTACTAGGCAACATGCGCAGCCTTAGAAACTGGAGCAGTAATTACTTTAGCTGAATGAAGGTGTATCATGGTACAGTACCTGTACTCCCCACTTACATTCATTACAGCATGCCTTAGGGCTCTCGTGGACAGAAAGTCATTGAGACCAGAACGACTGGCAGTGAACATGGGAAGTGTGTGACCTGAGGGAGGATGTGCAGCCCTGCAGGACTGCTGTAATCACACTAACAGGAAGATATTCAAGGAGGAATATGCATCATCTGTCTCTGGCTCTATGCCCTTATTAGAGGCCTTGGCTGGATGCTGAGATTCAATCTCGACTGCCTTCCGATTAGGGCTGGCTGATTTATTGAATGCTCACAGTATTGTCACTGTGATTCCGCTGCTGAGATAAATTATTGCGTTGATTTTATAATGTGATGTGCTTTATATTTGACCATTAAGTCTACTAGACAACATGTCATTGGACTAGTTACACAAACTTTCCTGTGAGAGAGCATTTTAGTGGCATCTTATTTCAAATTTCAGTAAGAAAAACAGTGGTGTTGTTGTTGGTCAGTTAAATTAATTTCTGCGAATCAGTTCCAGCTGGGCATTTAAATGAACTGTTTCAATGATTTGTTTGTGTCATCACTCAAAATGTCCACTAAAATAGATAATAATAATAATACAGTTATAGTACAGTAAATATTGCTCTTTGGTGGTGCATATAAATTATACATTTGGATTGTGTTCATTTTGTGAAAAGCAATATTTTAATAACGTACGGTAATATTTTAAGTAGATGTTGTGAGATTCAAAAATTTTTTTTAAATAAATGGTTTCATTTGTTTAGAAACAACAATTATTTCGAAAGAATGCATTCAATTGATTTTGACGAGTATAATTTTCTTGTAAAATTATAGATTTCTTTATCCTGAAGAAGTTTTTCTGAACTTTTTTGTCAAAGAATCCTGAAAACAATGTATTATAATTTCTACAAAAACATGAACCAGCACAACTGTTTTCAACTCTTATAATAATAAGAAGAAATGTTTCATGAGCACCAAATCAGCATATTAGAATGATTTCTGAAGATCATGTGACACTGAAGACTGGAGTAATGATGATGAAAATTCAGCTTTGTATCACAGGAATAAATTACATTTAAAAATATATTAAAATAGAAAACGGTTATGTTAAAATGTAATAATATGTGACCCTGGAGCACAAAACCAGTCTTAAGTCGCTGGGGAATATTTGTAGCAATAGCCAAAAATACACTGTATGGGTCAAAATTATTGATTTTTCTTTTATACCAAAACTTATTAGGATATTAAAGTAAAGATCATGTTCCATGCAGATAATTAGTAAAGTTCCTACAGTAATTATATTAAAACTTAATGTTTGATTAGTAATATGCATTGCTAAGAACTTCATTTGGACAACTTTAAAGGCGATTTTCTCAATATTTAGATTCCAGATATTCAAATAGTTGTATCTCGGCCAAATGTTGTCATATTGCTTTCAATGGAAAGCTTATTTGTCCAGCTTTCAGATGATGTATAAATGTCAATTTCGAAAAAATGTACCCTTATGACTGGTTTTGTGGTCCAGGGTCACATATTTCAAAATATCTGTCTTTATTGTAATTCGAATCAAATAAATGCAGGCTTGGTGAGCATTAAAATACCAAAAATATTGCCAACACTAAACTTTTGAGCAGTATTTTAATATAGACTTTCTCATACCCTGTTTGTTTTCTCTATTTCCCACCCTTTCTTGGGTCCTTACTCATTAAGACTGTTAATTGGCTCGCTCTGTGGGTCAGGGGTTGTGCTGGTTTCAGAGGGCCATGTCTCTCTTCTCAGCTTTCAGGAAAGGTTTTCTAATGGGGAGGCTGAGGGGTTAATCTCCAATTAGAGGTTAGAACAACTGCCACGGTGTCCCTTCTCCAAGGGTTAAACATCTTCTCAAGAGAGCTCCCGGTTAGTGAGGGTCTATTAGGGAGATGCTTGTCTGGGGAACTGTTTTACAGATTCTAAAGAAAAATCAGGAAAGGCAGTAGATTTTATGTGATGTATTTTAGATGCCATCTTTACACATTTATTAGCCTTCATGGAAACACTTTCTTGAATCCTGTATACAGTGCTTGATCTAATTGGCCACACTAACATAGGAGTTCTTTCTGGCAACGAGAGAAATATTGCATAATCAAACCTTATTAAGGCTATTAAAGCTAAGCACTATTGAGTGTATTGCTACACCTCCAGTTTGCAGCTGGTGAAATACCAATAAACCCATGCATTTTAATTATGTAAAACATTTATTGTTAAAAGTATGGTGACTTTTGAATTGTTTAGTTTTTTAGACTCAATAGGGTTTTTATTTCCGTATAATGTAGTTAACGTTCTCTGTTAGTAAATAATTACTTATGTGTGATTGTTGTTCTTGTACTCTGTTCATTTCAAACTCTTTTCAAGTGACATTGAATTCTGTGCAGTTTTCAGTACATTGAGAATTGATACAGTGATTTTCCTTAACTGTAACATTTAGCTTTAGGTTTTGAGGTTCAGTGGTGATTTATTAATATTTTAATTTCTCTGAAACTCTGAATTTAGTTATACTTGCAACCGGTATTATTTTAGTGTACTATTAAAGTACACAAACTTGAATAGTTTTTGTTAATATTTTAAATATGATCTTATTTTTATATTTTAATTTTTATTTTGTTACAATTTTAGTAATTCTGTTGTGTATTTTTGCTTTTTTATTATTATTTGCTTTTATTTATTTTAGTTTATTTAGTTAGTTATTTTGGTACTTAACTAAATTTGGAAACTAGATAAAGAAAACTATATTTTATATAGTTAGTCACAATCAGTGTTTATTTCATTGTAAGTTATTTTTTGAAGTTTTAGTTAATAATAATAACCCTGCTTGCAACCACTTAATATTACTGAAAATGTAAAGTTCACTCATGTGAACATAAGACCAGTAGTGAACGTAAGTTTTTAGAATGAATATATTCTCACAATATTTTATTTATTTGAGGGATTAATTGTTGTATTTATTTTATATTTTTAATTACTTTTGTTCTTACATTTATATCTATTAGGCAGATGCTGAATAGCCTTTGCATAGTAGACGTAGATGTTAAATGGTGTTTTACAGTCGATGATAATTAAGGTTTCCACTGCGAGTACAGTGTCTTGAACTGGCAGGCATTGGTCAGGATCTCGTCTCGGGTTAGATCTGAGCCTCAAGGGGTCTAATCTTGATATGTATCTAGGTCTAGGAGGATGTGGTCTTGAATTCAGCTCTGATATGAGGATGCTTCCAGAACTCTTTAAAAAGAATCCCTGGATGAGTTCGTGTTTTGTTGGTTGCTCATTTAGGCATAAACGTTGGCTTTGTGGGAATGTGAGCTGTTGTGTTTTCCCGGAGCAAATGACTCTGATATAAACCAGCAGACCTCTTTAGTCACCACAAAGCATTTCTTTGATGCCAGAAACATGAAATGAATTAGCAAAGCAGCTCTTGGGTATGTACGCAGATTTGTGGGCATAGTCCTCAATTCAGGTAGAGAAAGTTTTCAGGCCCTTCACACGCTCAGGTTTCCACCAGTTTATCACTTTAATGTAGCCCCTCAGTCGAGCATACCTTTCATTTTTATTTTGCTAGAGCTGAGGAAAAACTGGCTTTGGGCCAGTCTTTTAGCATTATAGAAGCTTCTGGAGCAGTGTTTATGCTACAGAAAACAGCTTGAGAAAATAAAGAAAGAGAGAAGCAGGGTGTTAGTCAGACAGTTGGAAAGGATTGCAGCAACTGTTGGAATGAACTTCAAAGCCGAGGGCTCTTTGGCGTTCCTCGCCCGCTGCATGAGATGGATAACTTGTGACAGTCTTGCTCGGTTTAACTCGAATGAGGTGGGTGAGAAGAATAAGAATTTGGCCTCCCACCCCTCCTCCATCAGCCCCTCGCTGTGATGAGCATGTCTCGTTACGTTATGGGCTCCGGCGTTTCTTTGGTAGCCAGTCATGAGTGATTTTCCTGATTATCTCTTGTTTTAGCCTCTTTATTTTCTTAACTTAGAAGCCGTATTTCTGTATGCATGGTCAACTTTTTTCATTTTACTGATCTGACCTTTTTTGTCTTGCTTTTCTTACTTGCTTGATTTCATTCTCAACTATTTTGAATGATCGAACTGTAATAAAGCCATTAAAGATAGGCAACATGAACTTTGTATTGCTACATCTTAAATGAGCATTCACCCAAAAATGTGAACATTTTGTCACCCTCATTTTGTTCCAAACCCGTATGACTTTCTTTTGTGGAATGTAAAATGAAGATATTTTGAAGAAATGTTTTTTATCATTGGAGTCCAATGAAATTGCATGGATAAAAACTGAAAATTATTTTAAATATCCTTTTTTTTGTGTCATGCTGAAATATCAAAGCCACTTCGGTTTGGAACGACATGAGAATTTTTACTCGCTTTTTTGTACTTTCAGTATTGCTTGATTGTTGTCATATCATCTTTCCATCTTTTTCTTTCTTGCTGTTTGCAGTTTTCATAGCAAGTGGTTTTCAAGGGTCTTTGCAGTGCATTTGTCCTACATGCTTTCATTTTTAATTAAATTCTTTGTAGCGCTCTTTGAAAGGATTGGATGTTAAGAATGCTCTGTGAGCGACTGATGATGATTCATTTAATTTCTGTCAGCTTAAACTGAGATGATTATGTTTGGCTTTTCTACTGCTGGTAATCAACAGTAAGTCCTGTAACAGCAATGTCTCGACCCCGTTCTTGAATTTTAACATTAACCGTCACTAAGAACAGCTCATATCTTTCTGCTATTCTTTTACAGTTTTGGAGATGGTTATGTGTGCATTTATTACATCTGTTACATCATTACAGCTCTTTATACACTGCACTATCAAATGTTTGTGGTTGGTAAATTTAGTGATTTTTAAATAAAATAAAAAAGTCTCACCAGGCTCATCAGCCTGAACTGGTGCTTAAGAAACATTTCTTCTTATTATTATTATCAATGTTAAAAACTAGTAGTGCACAACACAACGGAAACAAGCCACAACACAACAAAATTAGCACAACACAACAAAATCGCCACAACACAACAAAATGAGCACAACACAACAAAATAAACACAACAAAATCGCCACAACACAACAAAATTAGCACAACACAACAAAATAAACACAACAAAATCGCCACAACACAACAAAATAAACACAACAAAATCGCCACAACACAACAAAATAAACACAACAAAATCGCCACAACACAACAAAATTAGCACAACACAACAAAATAAACACAACAAAATCGCCACAACACAACAAAATAAACACAACAAAATTAGCACAACACAACAAAATAAACACAACAAAATCGCCACAACACAACAAAATAAACACAACAAAATAGCACAACACAACAAAATGCACAACACAACAAAATCGCACAACACAACAAAATAAGCACACACAACAAAATAAACACAACAAAATCGCCACAACACAACAAAATAAACACAACAAAATCGCCACAACACAACAAAATAAACACAACAAAATTAGCACAACACAACAAAATAAACACAACAAAATCGCCACAACACAACATTAGCACAACACAACAAAATAAACACAACAAAATCGCCACAACACAACAAAATAAACACAACAAAATTAGCACAACACAACAAAATAAACACAACAAAATCGCCACAACACAACAAAATTAGCACAACACAACAAAATAAACACAACAAAATCGCCACAACACAACAAAATTAGCACAACACAACAAAATAAACACAACAAAATCGCCACAACACAACAACAAAGCACAACACAACAAAATAAACACAACAAAATAAACACAACACAACACAACAAAATGCACAACACAACAAAATAAACAAACAAAAATGCACAACACAACAAAATAAACACAACAAAATCGCCACAACACAACAAAATTAGCACAACACAACAAAATAAACACAACAAAATTAGCACAACACAACAAAATAAACACAACAAAATCGCCACAACACAACAAAATAAACACAACAAAATTAGCACAACACAACAAAATAAACACAACAAAATACAACACAACGCACAACAACAAAATAAACACAACAAAATAGCACAACACAACAAAATAAACACAACAAAATTAGCACAACACAACAAAATAAACACAACAAAATTAGCACAACACAATGGAAACAAGACACAGCACAACGAAATTGGCACAACACAACAAAATAAACACAATGGAATTAGCACAACACAACGAAATTAGCACAACACAACAGAAACAAGTCACGACACAACGAAATTAGCACAACACAATGAAAACAAGCTGCAACTAGTGTTGTCAAAAGTACTGACTGCGAAAGTCAATTTCCTGCTATTTGAGCGCTGTTGGGCAGATTCTTAAATCATGCAGAATCCCCTGGGAGTGTTTGAAAACCATGTCTATTAGCGGATACATCGCTGCCAGCGGATCCCTAATATGAATGAATGAATGAATGATGCATTTATATAGCGCTTTATTGTGCATTGCTGTACACCCAAAGCGCTTTACAATCATGTGGGGGGTCTCTCCTCAACCACCACCAGTGTGCTGCATCCACTTGTGTCTGTACACTGTGTCAGCTGGCCAATCAGAGGAACATAGAGGAACTTCAATAATGTACATTATTTGAAAAATAATGTTTTTGAACATTAAATCATGTCAACACATTTTGTTACACCAAATACACAAAATAATGATCTTTAAAATAGCATTATATGACCCCTTTAAGAATCTGCTCAAGAGTGCTCAAATGTAGAAAATAGTGGGAAATGGATGTTTTCACAACACAACAAAAACAAGCCGCAACACAACGAAATCGCCAAACACAATGAAATTAGCACAACACAACGAAATCGCCAAACACAATGAAATTAGCACAACACGATGGAAACAAGCCACAACAACAAATACGTTTTTTTAAAGGCATATTTGAAAGAACTGCATTTTTTTTTAAAAGTAACATTATATATGTCTTTACTGTCATTTTGGTCACTTTAATGCATCCTTGCTAAATAAAATAATTAGTTCTCTAATATCTGTATATCTGACCTTCTCTCAACTCCAGCGGTTCAGAATGTGGCAGCTATTCTTCTGTATTGATTGACGGATAGAAATAGATCTCATCACTCCTGAACTGGCCTCATTGCACTGGCTACCAGGAAGTTTTTGAATTGATTTTACAATGCTATTCGTTTTTAAGGACCTGTATGGACTTGCTCCACAGTATTAGTAATCTCCTCCACCCTTACTCTACCTCCAGCTCCCTGAGGTCATCAACCCAATTACTTTTTTGCACATCTTATTTGTTTTGCACTTTTTATTCTATTGCACATTTTACTCTTTATTTCTTTATTATTTTTTTTTACTTTACCTATATATATATATATATATATATAATGCTCTTGTGTTGTGTAACTTTGATTTAATTTTATTTTTATTATTTGCACTGTCCACTGAGCGGACCTGATTTGATTTACATTTCACTTCTGATTATACCCTGTATAATTTATTATGTGACAAATAAAGAAACCTTGAACCTTGAACTTCTTTCTGTTCCCCTCTTGCTTTTTCAGTCCAAGGGAGTTCAGGCTTTCTCAGTTGTAGCTTCTAGACTTTGGATTTTAAAAGCAGTTTAGTGCTTGAAAGTGTATTTAGTAGGTGACTTTTCTTTGCTGTTAATTGTCTATTAATTGTTTGCTAAATAGTTTTTCCGTTTACTGTAGGTGCCATGTCTACTTCCTGTCCTGATGTTTAAACTGAGCAGAGTTTCTGATCCAGCGTTGTCTCACTCTGTTCTCTACACTCTGCCAAAACTGGGAACCCACAAGGTACAGTCATTAACATGCACAGCATGCACTGTTTACCTGATGAGGGGATATTCAATTAGAATCTTAATCGAAAGATATTTTTCAGCAAATGTGTTTTCGTGATTTTCAAAGTTTTACCTAGAAAAATAATTGGAATTGGAAATGTAATTTAATTAAATATGCAGATAGCTAATCATTCACTCTTAATAAATTATATTTAAAAAGATGTTAACATGTATGGCAGTCAAAATTAAGAATGCAGCACCATTTACTGGGTATTGCAGCACAGCTCCACAAAATATGAATATAGTCCATCTGCATGGATTTGGGATACTTTGCTTCCCCTGTTGCTATGGCAACAGCTCACCTGCACTAGGCAACTCCAGCCATTAGCCTGACCATTGTCTGTGCCATTGTTATTCATTTGATTCCGCTAACAGTGCGTATTATTCTTAAATCTTCTATGCCAAATGTGTACTTCTGTAACATTTTGCTTGCTGGTAAAGTGCTACATCAACAAAAACACATTCCGGAGATTGCACACTGTACTCTAAAATATGAGTAAAAGAGAGGAGATAATTTTGCTGATGTTATTCATCTTTATTTTAAATGCTTAGGCACTCTATCATCAGCCTTTGTATGCAGGTGGCAGTGTTTGCCCTTTAATGTAGTCTTTCATTTGAGCTTTTTGTAATCTGAGATACTCTTATTTTTTTAAAAGCGCAGCAGAACACAACCTGGCCTGTAGGTCACAGCCAAAGAATTAAAAACATAAAAGCATTGGGTAAATTAAGTTTGCATATATTAACTATACTAAGCTTTTAGCTAAGTTTGCATATATCTGGTCCTGTTCAGTATGTGTTAGCATTATGTGGATGTGGCTCAGTGGTAGAGTATTGCATTAGCAGCGCAAAAAGGTAGTGGGTTCAATTCCCAGGGAACACACTTACTGACAAAAAAAATAATGGATAACCCATAAGTCGCTTTGGATAAAAGCGTCTGCTAAATACATAAAAGTAAATGTGTATCTTCTGCCTCGTGTGTGTTTATCCTGACTGACCTCTCTTGTGTTTCAGTTCTGCATCCCGCAGGTGCTTCATGTCCTCCAAACGTTGGGCAGTTCATCCAGACTGAGGCCTGTGGCTCTGCGCCTCTTAACTCTGTTATGGCAAAAACAGGTGCAGTTAACATTATTACTGTTTTTTTTCATATTATATTTACTTATACTTAATATTTACTTACAAATACTTATTAATTTGTTCACAGACAATTTGTATATTTGAGAAAAATTAACATTTAAACTGAAATGCTCCTAAATAAATGATTATCACTTCAGATTGAATCTGCAAATTTGTTCTGATACCTAGTCCTACTATAATATCTGCTGTAAGTATTTAGAGTTTATACACACTTAAAATGCATGATTACCATTGCATAAGATAACAGCATATCTAGAGCTAATTTCATTTAATGCAGTGACATTAACAGGTATGTTTGTGCAAATACTTTTGTAAGACCACTATAATATACTGTATATCATAGTTCTGTTACCCTCAAGGTAGATTTCTAAAGCTTTTGATTTGTTTCTATAGGACCGAGTGTATCCGGACCTGCAGAGACTGATGTCACAGCTTGAACAATCCTCAGTGATCACAGGGAAAGATACGCAGTGGGAGCAGATATTAGCCAGAGCAGCCTGCGTCAGAGACATCTGCAGAGAGAGGTCTGCTTCACTCCGAATCTGCCGCGAGTTCATTTAGCTGTTTGATGTACTGCATATTCCACATGGGACTCTAGGCTACCACTGTGTTGGTTTTGATATGGACCACAAAACCAGTCTTAAGTGTCAATGTTTTTAAATGGAGATTTATACATCATCTGAAAGCTGAATAAATAAGCTTTCCATTGAAGTATGGTTTGTTAGGATCGGACAATATTTTGGTCAAATATTAGGCTTTTATAGACCACAGTAATCATTCACCATCAGTGTTTTAATGTCACAGATTCCCTGAACATTTCGATTCATTCACACTTTCCCGTATGTTGTACATATTGTTCCAGGCCGTACCAGCATGGAGGAGACATGCTGGCCGCCATCACCGACACGCTGATGCAGTTCTCCAGGAAGGATCAGGCCACTCCTGCTGCTCTGGCACTGCAGGGCTTACAAGAGCTCTGTAGAACTGAGGTCTGTCTTTGTATCGCTAATAAGAGATTCACACTGGCTATCAGAAGTGAAGATGAAATGTTTTATTGATTTTGATTGTGTAAACTAGTTCCACCCTTCCTGCCAAAAGAGGCATTTCAGGGCTCAATGGGATTTTATATAAAAAAAGATTTTTTAACAATGTATTTCTTAATATTTATTTGAATAAATATGTTTTGTTAACATATTTATTATATTATTTTTAGTGGTGTCAAAATTAGCGCGTTAACGCAGGAGATAATTTTTTCAGATTAATGCCTTAAAAATATTTAACGCAATTAACGCAGGGGTCGGGGCTTGGGTTGGCCGCCCCATTCACAACTGCTGCCTCGGTCTCTTTTGTCTTAAAAAGGATTGCGTTTATTTAGATGCAGAACGTCTTTATGACCACATCAAACGAGAGGCGTTTCAGACGCGCACTCTAACGTCGCCTCCGGAGGAGCGAGTCAAACGAGCGCGGATAAGATACTGTGCTCATAGCGCACGCTCTTCAAATACACGCACAAAAGTGCCAGCGCGCACTGTAGCCTTTATCATTTCATATCAAACAGCGACGTGCATGCAATGTCCTTGTTGTGCCGTCAGTTAAGGCATGTAGTTACCAAAAAGGCGATTAAAGCTGCCTTAAAACTGTGTCACTGTCTCCCTCATCTAAAACACATCAACTCGTCCGCTCATTAGTAGAGACTTTAAGACCTGAAGTGGGTCAGAAAAGGTAAAGAGAGTTGTGAGGAAATAAGATGCGTGTCAGATCCGCGTTCAGCAGCAGCTTTTAAAGCAATAGCAGGCAAATAAGCTAATAACCAGCTGCTGTGATGTCTATTAATCCAAGAACAAAAGAAAAAAAGAGGAAATCAATAACTTTTATAGCTTTAAGGGGTTCATCTATATTTAATTTAGAATTGAGTTTTTGGTTACTATTCATTTTCTGTATATTTCAGCTGAAAGGCACAGGTAGCTAAATATGTCATTTATTATAATGGGTTCATGTGAAGATTGTTTTAAGATCACTTAAATTAGATGTTAAATCTAATAAATGTTCAAATTGATAGATCTCAATTATACTGTAATGCTGAATGGCTAGTCAATGGTTAAATATTAAGGGGAAAAACTATTTTATAGAGACATCAGTAGTATTGATATCAGTGATGCTGGCCTTCAATTCATAAAAAAAAATTAAAGAAATATAAAAATATACTGTCTTTATGTTGTTTGTACATTGTACATTTGAAGATTGAATGTGAAATTATAGCAATATAAAAGTATATTTAAAAACGTTAATGTTAGGTGGGATTAATCGTGATTAATTTTAGAAAAATGTGCGATTAATTAGTTAATTTATTAATCGATTGACAGCACTAATTATTTTATATATTATATTTGTTTATTTATTTTTTTTAAATATTATTTACATTTTTTTATTATTATTCATTTAGTAGTCCTTTTTAACCAGTTAGATAATTATCTGATGTGTCTAAAAAGTTGCAAGTCATAAAAATGCATGCTCACATGATCAAAAAATATAGTAGTATACAGTACATACAGTTCAAACGTTTTTTGAAGAAGTCCGGAAAGCTCATCGATAGTCATTTATTTGATCAACATGCAGACTATGAAATATTATTATAATGTAAAATAACTGCTTTCGATTTGAGTATACTTTAAAATAAAATGTATTCCTGTGATGACAGCTGAATTTTCATGATCCTTTAGAAATCTTCTTAATATGCTGATTTGATGCTCAAGAAACATTTCTTATTATCAATAATGAAAACACATGTTCTGCTTAATATTTTTTGTGGAATTGTATTTTTATTTTTTAGTATTCTTTGATGAATGGTTAAAAACAGCATTTATTTTAAATAGAAAACTTTTGAAAATATCTTAACTGTCACTTTTGCTGATTAAAAATAGTAATTTCTTTAAAAAATAAATTTTAATAAATAAAACATACAGGACCCCAAACTTTTGAACAGCAATATACATGTTAGATATGTAATATCTTAGACTAGCCAGTGGACCATTCTTACAGTTGAACCCTGCATTTGAATATTCTTCTTGTCTGTTTTCTGTTCAGGTGGTCGATATCATCTCCACGTGGAAGGCACTCTCTCCTAAGCTGTGCTGTGACACCAGACCCCTGGTCCTAAAGGCCACAGCTGAACTTCTGGCATTAGTGCCTGCTTTAAATGTCAAAACTGAAGAATATGAGGCACGAGACTACCAACCACTGCTTCTGATTGCTAGATGTGTGCTATTTTGTAGCGGTGTCTGAATTTGTTGTTAAAAGCATGATTATTTCTCTCCACATTTCATCTGGTACAAATTACTTCAGGTCTTATGTCCTTTTCCTTCCAGAAATTCAGAAACGAGGCAGTCAGTGTTTTATGGGGCTACGCTCTTAGTCAGGTGAGCCTCACATTTACATTTACATTTCACTTCTGATTATACCCTGTATAATTTATTATGTGACGAATAAAGAAACCTTGAACCATTTTTAAATGTAATGAGCGGTAAGGACAGTCAGGATGACTGACTAGTCATCCAACAACTTCTAATGAAAAGTCAATGTGCCATTTTATGCATCTGCAATTGTGTTATTTGTCTAGCAGTTATGAGTAAACAGTATTATTTAAAGCTTTTTGGCTTCATCAGGACCCAGAGGTTGCAAGCCAAGGTTATAAAGCTCTCTCTGAGTACCCTGAAACATCTCACACCGTCCTACACTTACCAGAGCAGGTGAGAACATTTGCTAAATATCCTCACATTATTTCTGTTTATCTTTATATATATATATACTGTGTATCTGTACTGGTGATATGATCTTGCTAACAGGTCAGACCAATACTAAAGCAGCCTGAAGAAGAGGATGAAGGGAAGGAGAATGAGAAAGATGAAGATATTTCAGTACCAGGGGCGTCATATGTGAAGCTAATTTGTCTCACACCACAATCTGTTTTACCAGGTATGATTATAAGATTATGGTAAGACTGTTTTTTGTTGAAAAAACTCTTTTAAATATAGTTTGACTTTCATTTACAGTTATTTGAACCACAAAACGTGTATTTGCTCACCCTCGTGTTGTTCCAAACCTGTATGACTTTGTTTTTCTGTGGAACACAAACAAAATATATATTTTGAAGAGTGCTGGTAACCAAACTGTTTCGGTTCCCATTGAGTTCCATTATATTTTAAAGCATACAGTTGAAATCAATGGGAACAGAAACTGTTTGGTTACCAACATTCTTCAGAATATCTTCTTTTGTATTCCACAGAAGAAACTAAGGCTCAGAACAGCGTGAGAGTGAGTATACGAGGACAGAGTTTTCATTTTTGGGTGAACTATCCCTTTCATGCATCACATTTGACTCAATTTGTGCGTTATTTTACAATTTGGGCGTTATTGTATCATTTTATTTGCTTCTCAAAAACCCACATTGAATAAACACTATTCGATTCTTGTTTCATGTAAGACCATTGTGTGTACAACTTTTATCATCAAATACTGTTATTTTATTCAAATTGATTGGTTATTCAATTATTAAATGTCAATGTATGAACTTATTTTAGGAGGTGAGGTATTCATTAATCTCTTTGCACACAAACTCTCCGATCATAAATATTTTTAATATCATATTTTTTTTATGTGCAAGGCATGGCAATGTTCTATTTGTGAGCAAATTATGATATGAATATTATTGTTATATGAGTCAGTTCTTATCTGTGAATGAATTGAATCAGTCTGAATGACAGATGTATTTGTTGGTGTCATAGAGATATATACCATTATTAATGAATGCTAATTGGGTTGTTTACTTAATACTTAACCTACCTGTTCTGCTCAATCATTATATAAGATTATATGGGATACATTCACTCTTATCTGGTTAGATAACAAGCCAGCTGGCTGCATTTTTACAGTGGCAGAAGAAATTAATTAGGACAGATTTTGTGTACTGAAATTCTATGTATCATAGACCCAAGATGTGATCGTTTCACAGTTACTGTTATGCAATTGTAGCTTATTTCCATAATTTTACCAAGGTAATGTATTCGAAATAGCTGTATGAATAAAACTTGAGGCTGTGTGGTTCAGTGTACTGTACTGCAACATAGCAAACCCACAACAAAGACTACAATGCCATAATAAATGACACAATATGGATTATATTATAGACTTGTATTGTTTCATCTTTTACAAAAACCTACTTAATTCATGAGTTTTGTCTTCTAATGCAGCCCTTGAGACCTTCGTAACAGTTCTAGTCAGGCAGGAGATGAACCAAATGCCTCGTGGCGTGTACCATTCAGCTCTGAGTGGAGGGAGTTTGCGCTCTGACCAGGGGAAAACTGTATCTGGAATTCCTTCTTTTATGCTGAAAACATATGAGAAGAACAAGCAGCCGGGTCTAAAACCTGGCTTAGCAGGTACATGTACTCCTCAAGAGTCACTCAGTTTTGTAATATGGGTAATTAAAGTGCATTTTGAAATTGTTACAGCTAATGCTTGTTTGTCACAACTGAAGTAAGCCACACATTGCATAATTGTATTTGTCCAGTTAAATGTATTAAATAATCATATAGTGTGTTGGTCTGTTTCAGCTGGGCTTCTACTCTGTTATGACCTTCCTGTTCAAACTGACAAAGATGGACGTCCAATCACCCGCTTCCTTGTCAGCAGACGGCGGAGTTATCAACAAATGTTAGCCACCCTTATTCATGAGGTACCTTCTAGCATACACACATTTAGGTGAAAATTTTAAACTTGAATTAAATTAAAATTGTAATTATATTTGACCCAAACATTGGAAATGTATGTATTATTAATTAATAATAACATTATAATTTTTTTGTAGATTAATAATATTATTTTCATTTCAGTCAAGCACATTTTAATCTAATTAAATCAAATTAATCTATTTTAATCACATTTTAATCTAATTTGTGTAATGATTTTATTTATTGATGTGTTTGATTATTTCATCAAATATATATGTATTTATACTGTACACTGATAAATCTATCATAATGATACATTCATGAATTCTTGTGTTGATGATTCATCGATAATGAATTTATCTCGGTAACTTCTCAATCTTTTGCTCTTTTTCCCTCTCAGGTGAACATCCAGCCGTCTGAATGGCATCGCTCTCTGCTCTTGCCCCAGGCCTGGCGGGGCTTCATGAGCCGGGCTTACCATGCAGCTCTCCAGGTAATTCTGTGGGATTTTTAAACCACCAAATCAGATGTATGAGAAGAAGACTAGCTTTATAATTAAGATCATAAATCATGAGACTCAATTAGATGTAATTATTGTGCAGGGTCGAAAGGCAGAGCTGGAGTTGCTGCAGAAACAGGGTAAAGAGAGCCCGGAGGAACTGCAGTACAAACAGCACTATGCCTGGCTCTGGTAAGATTCACACATCCAGGTTTATGTTAAAGTTGTGATGAAACAGAAGTAGCAACAGAGCTTTTCTTCCCTATTTTGATATACATCTGAGTGAAATGGGAATCGAGAAAAATAAAATAAAAGTAGGATACTTCTATCCATCCAAGGATCGATTTAATGTGAGATTTCAGTCAATTGTAACTAATCGATTGGAGAAGTCACCATATGGAATATGTCACCAGATAGAAATCTGTAATTTCACTGGTAGATCAAATTGTGATATTGTATGAAGAATTAGAGTACAAGGTGAAAAAACAATCATATGCACAGATTTTAAGATCAATAACACAAATGTAGAAAACAGATCGTGTGTATTTTCACTTCATCGTGACTCTTAACAGTGAGGTCTAAACAAGACTACTACAGAAAATGCTTCCGTCCCTAGTGAAAAATAAATATACTCAAATGTAATTGAAGTACATTTATTTCATGCTGAGTATACTGCAAATACTTTTACATATTTATGTACTTAATAAAAAATACCCTGCAATTGTTCTTTAGGTATACTAAACTGGTATACTTAACGTCTGCTAAACTGGAACAACTCATTTTGTGCTTTAATTGTGTGGAAGTAGTGCTGAAGTCCAACTAAAGATGTACTGAATTATATTTGATTGTGCTAAAGTGGAACTATTGCACGTATACTCCAGGTACACTTTCAATATCTTGCTTTTAAAGACTGATATTATTCAAAGATCATACCATCCTTGTCAATAGTAACATTAATACAAATTTTAGGCTTAATATTAGTGATACTCCAAATAAAGTTCAGTTACAATTTGTATATCAGTAAGTCTCGAGCGATATGTCAGTAAATATATTAATAGATTTGAACTATATTTAGTATGAAATAAATGTATTACTTTTTTACGAGGGGATATTTTTTGTTAGGTTTTGAATGATAACACAATACCGTATTGTATATATACACACTTTGTGATTGTCAAAAGTTATTTGAATATGTTTATACAGTGAGTAGCTCGATAAGACCATCCACTCATACATAAACTAACTATCATTTTGATGACCAATTGGTTGAAAGTCATTACAGAATGGGTCAGAATAGTGTTGAGAAACTCTAACGTGATTTGTTGGCAGATATTTTCTTATGAATGCAATGACATTTGTACACTCCTGAAAAGGTTTTAACACAGTAAGAGCAGATAGTTTCAATCTTAAACATCCTACATAGGTTCACCATTGCAAAAGCTGGCATCGGTTTAAGAAAGAAACTAAAAACATGCACTTTCCTTACATAGATATATTACATGTCATTTCTTTAAAAAGCTAATAGATGCAAATAAAGCAATACATGTAAAAAGTTGCTCATTATGTACTTAGATTCTCCCTAAATAGTTGAACCCCTAAGACTCACAGACGTCATAGCCGGCAATAAACAGCTTCTTGTAAAGCATTATATTTCATCGTTTTTAGCACAAAAAGCTTAGCACTTTCAGAAACTGTCAAGATGAATGCTGCGCTATAATGAAAGCCTCTGAAGACTGAAGTGTAATTGGAGCTTTGCACCATAGGGAGGAATGTGAAGGTATTATTTTATACATCTTGCTTGTGTCAAACCATCCAGAGCCATTGAATTGTGATTGCTCTGGCCTTTTCAGCTGCTTTGAAAAGCCTTTGAATGGAGACTGACATTTCAAAGACATGCAAATGCATGCACATCACCATTACACAAATTCATATAATCTTTCAATGTAAATCTGTTGGTATGTATAGGCTATTATTGTTCACACGGTCTCTCGCCATAATATGCCCTATCGCATAACCACACAGTCTGGCAGAAAACCATAACTCAACCCCCAGGATGCCATTTTGACGGCCTGTCAGGCTCGCCCATGAGTGATTGATGGGATAACATGTTCAGATGGCAGCCAGAACTTCATTCCCCATGGCATCACGAATTCTCGTTTGTTCCACAGTCTTTGTGTAATACAGTTATTCCTCTCCTGGGAGCTCAGGGCAGTCCGTATGCGGTCACGTGCCCTGAAGCATGCTGGGAGGGTTGGATGGTATGAGACCACTGGGACTGTAGGGTTACAGCTTTTGCCCCCGCAGAAAGAGATGTCAATTAAAGATGGTTTAAGCTGGAGGAAATGAGCTAGACGTGTCTGATTTTGTCAGAGCAGAGTCCAAAAATGTGAGACCGCTAGTGAAAATTATTCTGTTACGCTTTTCTCTCATTTAAATACATTTTTGTTCTCAAGTTATTTTATAAACATCAGTTTGAGGGAAAAATACAATACTTGTTTTATACTTGAAAAACACTTGTTAACTCCATTAGTTTTTGTCAAACCTGAAGATCATGTGATCCTGCATGATTTGAGAATGATTCAATGTTTTTCAGTGAAAGCAAGAAAATATGACCTTGTAAAAATGGACCTAGAATTAATGGAGAGTTGTAATTTTTCTGTCATTAAGATTCAATACTTGAAACGTTTCAAAATCACCCAGCATTTCCATGTTTAAATTGGATGAATCCCAGATTTTCAGTATGGTTTCATACTTGTGGGACCTCTTGTGCTGTATGTAGCCGTGCTAATGATACCTGAGCTCTTAAATCGTTGCCTGAGGAGATGAAAGCTCTTCTTGTCAGTCTGTGGAGCACTTTAAATCATATCTCTCTCTTTCATTCTCTCTCTCTTTCCTCAGGGTCAGAGACCAACTGACTGATGTGGTCAAATCTGCCGCCAAGTAAGTTACTAAAGCTGCTGATCTTCTTTGTTTTGTTCTATTTTTCTTTGTTTTTTTCCCCCACAAGCCTCTGTTCAAAGCTAAAAGTCTGAACTATTGATTTTTTTTTTTTCTAAATGTTTTATAATCAAACAGAGGACTTTATATTCAGAATCTGCAGTTTGCTTTTGGTCACTAGTCTCTTAGGAAAGCATTTTCAGTACTTTATTGATTAAATGTATGTTTATAATTACTCCACTAACATTTGCAGGCCTGTTTTCATCATCAATGATAGTAGCTGCAGTGTTGTTTTGTTTAAAATCAGCCTGTAAGTGGATTCATATTTTTCATATTTCAGAGATAGTCCGGTTGTTCAAGGTAATTCTATCTTGGCATTAAGTGGCCTGGCTGTCGTCTTAACCAGATATGAGAGCAACCTTCCTACACAGTCTGAAAGTGGACTTGAGGTGAGAAGCAGCTTTATCCGTGGCTAGTTGCATAAACTGTTTAGACTATAGTCTTAAAAGGTAGACACCTAATTTTGACTGGTCATAACTTTTTAAAGTCAGTTACATAAAAATGTAGACTGGTCTAATTTGAATCCAAAAAGTAAGTCTGATCACCGTTAGTTAAACTAGATCTTAAGACATAATCTTAAAATAGTGACTATGTTTTCTGGTTTCCTACTGCCTGGATTTTCTTTCCTTTTCCAGAGAAAACTTTCATTTTCTATTCCTAGGTGGGTCCGGACATCCTTCCCACAGTTCACTGGCTGTCGATGGTGATTGACACGCTGCTCAGCATTGTTAGCAGTAGCAGTAACCCTAAAGGACAAGTCTTCCCATGGTTCATTCATGTGAGTTATAACTCCCTTGAGTGGGGTTTTTGAGAAATTATTTAGTTTTAGAGATTGTATCCATTTGGTTCCAATAGTAGTATACATTGCACCTTATTTGAAACTTATTAAGTATTTTGTTTTATTCAAGTATATGCTCTGAAGTCTATAAATATTGCACCTTTCTCACTTTCAAACAAGTAGTAATGCCATATTGCCACATTAACTAACATTTTTACAGCATATATAAGTTAATGTTATTTATGGATATACTAATGCTTATTGTTAATTCATGTACGTTTAAAATATATTATTGTTGACAACCTGAAATGCATTAGTGTATATGTAGAGGCTAACATTAACTTACAAAGGTATTGTTCATTTTTGATTCATGATACCTTTGATTCATAAAGCCTGGAGTACTATTTGTTTAAACAAATGAATACTTATATTCAGCAAGAAAACATTAAAGTGATCCAAAGTGAAAATAAAGACAATTATAATGGCACAAAATATTTCAAATAAATTATTTGATCAAATATCCTTTGATCTTTTTCATTAAAAGAATCCTGAAAAATGCATCACAGTTTCCAAAAATACATAAACAGCAAAACTGTTTTCAGCATTGATAATAATGAAATTAAATGTAATATTATCAGTATATTATATTCGATTTCCAAAGTATCATGTGGCACTGAAGACTAGAGTAAGTCAGCTTTGCTATTATAAGATTAAAATATTTTCAAAGAGAAAACTGCCAATTTTAAGCTGTAAACATATTTCACAACAATACATGTTGTTTAAAATATTTATGATCAAATAAATGCAGCTTTGATTAGCATAAAATCTTACCAACCCCAGACTTGATTAGTAGTGTAATTCATGAACTAATCATTAAATAAACTGAAACCTTATTACAGCATATTGATTTAACCCCGTATTATAGTGCAAATGTGACATTATTTGATTTGTCACACTTTTTAGCGCTCATACTCGGGTGAGAACACAGCGAGTGTGATTGCGCGCTCCTGTGCTGCTCTGGGTCTGGCGTTGCTGGTGCCGGTGCTGGTGACCTCGCGCAGAGACAACGTTCCCGCTATCCTGGGCACTCTAGCGGCGGGGCTGCCAGGATCGCCCACCGCAGATGAATCCCAGGCACTGCAGTTTCACAGCGGCCTGGCTCTGGGCATGTTTCTAGCATGGCTGCATGACGAGAGAGTCAGGTGTGTGCTGAGAGATACCGTAACTTCAGTCTGTCCATAAAACAGAACTTCAGCTTATCACCAGACAGATTTAATAGCCGTGTTATGTTTGATAAATGTTTACTAATGTTTACTTGTTTTTTTTGTTTACTGCAGTGATATATCTGGGCAGTCAGTGGCAGAGCTGCTGATGAAGCATCTGAAACTACTGGAAGATTGTTGCTTTAATCCCAATCTGGAGTATAAGTTAGTTATACCTATATACAGTATATTCTTCATTGCCCATGTACACTAATAGACTCTTAAATGTTTGTTTGCTCTTTATCTCTCTCTCAGTGCTGGTTGTGTGTTAGGTGTTGGGCTGGTACTCAGTTCTCTCAGTAGCAGTAGTCAGTCTGAGCGGGACCGTGTGCATGTGTCTCTCACGCTGGACAGACTCCTGCAGACCCTGCAGGACAGCAGCAATATGAGCCGCATGCTGCAGGAGGTAAAACCAGATTGACTGTGGTGTTGTCAGTTGATGTTTTGAATCTTTAGTGGAGAAATGGCTTGATATTTTGCCTCTACTACTGTACATTTGCTCAGAGTTTCCCAAAATGGGGATCCCAAAATCCTAGTGGTTCATGAGGGAACTGCAGGGGGTAATAATAATAATTAATAAAATTAAAATGAATAATAAATAAATATAATAATAAAAGCAATGAAAATAAAATGCTTACTAAAAAAATGAAAAATTAAAATATTTTTGGCTAAAATATTAAAAAAAAAACAACCTTTCTACGTGTAGTGCATTAGGCTAACCGAGACTTGTCATAGCACTTGCATGTTGTTGCTCTTTTGTTGGTTTTGATTGCTTCTGTTGTCCTCGTTTGTAAGTCGCTTTGGATAAAAGATTCTGCTAAATGACTAAATGTAAATGTAAGAAAAATGTGTGGGAATTCCTGCTTAAGCTGAACAATGTTTACAAACTGACACATTGATTGTGATGACAGAATATTAATGCAGTGAAAGCACAACATTATTTTCCATCACTTGCACTTAAAAACTTTGAGTGGCAGTCATTTTTGTGCATCCGTACATTTCTTTATTTTTTTATTTTTATGTGTTCTGTCAGGTTTTGGCCTATTCTGTGGCATGTGTTGGAGTTTCAGCATTTAGCGCAGGCATTATTGAGGCCAGTAAGGCAGAGGAAAGCATGAACACACTTCGCACCCTAACAGAGGAAAGCCAACAGGTGAGAGCTGAAATCAACTGCTATAAGAAGAATCATACACTAAAATAAAGCTCATTAAAAATACTTTTATGATTAAATTATTAGCTACTAAGCTGGATCTTAGAACTAAGTGTGGTTTTGTATTAAAGAAGATATTTCTGATGTGTTTTTGTGCATGACTGATAAAAACTAAATATTTGAGTCATAGTTTATGGCATTAATTCTGTGTTTTTAGACACCGGGCTTTGCTTTGGCATTGGGACTGACAGTGTTTGGACTCTCTTCTTTTGGTCATGGTAAAGCGTTTGACATCCAACCTCGTCTGCTGGCTGCCTGGACCAAGATACTTCTGGCAGAGGTGATGGGATTCAAAATCTATTATTTCCATTTGTGAAACAAATTTTAACCTCATGTATGTTTTTAAAGCATGCTCATCGTCATCTTATGTAGGAAAACCACTTTATTTTCCATACCAATGCTGCTTTGGTTAAAAAAAGATGTCAGTGGAAAGTGGAAGAAACAGTGGACTTTTTAGTTTATCTTCCTGACTAGTGAGTGTGTTGTTGTGCCACAGTAAGTGAACTATAGATCAGGATCTGAGCTAAGGTACAAGTCCAGAATTTAAGGTTAAGTCTTTTTCTTCCCACTGTCTTAGTTTTGATCTAGAAAGCTCCGGCATCAACACTAGATCTCAGCTTTCATGAGGAGGAAAATAAACCGTAATGTTTTCCTTTCTCCAGGGTTGTCCCACAATGCAGAGGCTGTCTGCCCTCAACGGACTGATCGCATTAGTGGGATCGGAGACGGCTCTCATTCAGGTAATTTAATGTGTAATTTGTGCTTGTGTCAAGCCTTGTGTTGTATTTATACCTGGCAGGATTCTAGACACAGTTCCAGTTTAAGATATATAGGTGTTGGCATTCAGTACAAGACTTGAAAATAACACACTAGCAGTGTAATAAATCTTCCTTCCTACAGCTAGAATGCTTTTTTTCCCTCCTAGTGAATGTTAAATATCACGAAACATCATTTTCTGGTATATTACCCTACATTAAGTCCATTATCGTGTGTTGAGGTGCCATTAGTGATAGCAGTTAAATGCCAGTCTCATATGGGCACTGCCCTTTTCACCCACACCTGTGCCAGGCTGCTCTTTGTGTGGCAAATTACACTCCTCCATGCCCACCCACTTTCCAGACACTCGTACACACACACACACACACACACACACACACACACACACACACACACACACACACACACACACACACAGCAAAAGCTGTCTCGCCTTTTTAAATGCAAATGCCACCAAACTTGGAAGCTAGCCAGGAAGTGTCGCCATAGTAACAGTGGGACTTGACAGCGGTCTGCAAGGGTTTTCTCTCAGTGTGAATCAGAGCCTTGTGAATGTCTCGGATTACTCTGCCGCCCCACAGATGAAACGATGTGTTAATGTGTCTATAAGCGACTTAAAGTCACTGAATAAACACTTTAAAGCACATTTCGGGCGCATTCAAACACCCTCGTCAGTTGATTCGTTCTTGAATTAAAATCTTGAATGCAGCTCATTTAGCTGGTGACTGTTCTTTTCAGATTTTAAAAACCGATTGTTCTCTTTCTAGTTCAACTCTGTGTAGTAACTTTGTGAAAGTACAGGTAAGCAGGTAGATCTCTGCCACTATGTAACCTACATAACAAGTGAACGCTGGGGAAAGGTGAATGTAGGCTTAAATCTAGTAGTAACAGTTGCTGGCCACATGAGGGTACTGTAGGGTTAATGCAGTATGAGAATACTAAATGTGAAAACAAATTAATCCTGTCTGACTTTTTGGATTTATGTAACTTGTCATTTTGATCACTAAACATTAGAGAGTACTACTTTTCATTAGTGAAAGCAAAATTAGTAGGTTGTCTTGAAGCTGAATTGTTACACGATTTAAATGGTTAAATAGATTATTGAAATAGATTAGATTTTAAATAAATTAGATTAAGAGATTAATACATATTTTATATGCATAAACAGTAATATAAACAGAATTGTAGGTAAGATTTATTTTGGTTTTGTTGTATTTTCTGTCTCTTACGCTCACCAAGGCTGCATTTATTTGATCAAAAATACAGTAAAAACTGATATTGTAAAATATAATTACAATTTAAAATGCAATAGGTCATTTTAATATGCTGATTTGCTGTTCAAGTAACATTTCTTATTATTATTATCGGTGTTATTTTTTTTGGGGAACCATAATACTTTTTCAGGATTTTTAATATCAGAAAAACAGCATTTATCTGAAATATTGTATTACATTATAATGTCTTTACTGTCACTTTTGATCAATTTAATGCATGTTTTCTGAAAAACTTATTTTAGTAAATAGTATAGTGTTGTTAAATGATTGTAAAACATCTTTTAATTCATGCATCTTGTTTTATTTGTTGAACTATCCCCCTACTGACCTTCAGTTAGTTTGAGTTTGACACTCCTGTCATATATTCATAGGCGTTTACTGTGTCCTAGAACCCTTTGACCTTCAGAAAGTGTGTTTTTATCTCCATTAGCTGAAGAGTGAATCAGAGGAGTCCTCACAGCAGCAGGGCAGACTGAACGAGGTCATAAGAGCCATTACACAGGTTAGAAACCCTGCATTTCAAATACATCAGAAAGAAAGTGAAATATGTGCTGGAAGTAAAACACTGGTTTGAAGTAAGTTATTATATTTTTCTTGCTACACTAGATCATCACCTTCTCGGGAACTATAGGTCTGCAGTCTAACGGAGCATGTCTGCTTGGACACCTGCATCTGGCCCACATGTCCAGCAGCCACAGCCGAACCGCAGGTGAGAGTCAATAAATAATAACATTTATTCAAATTACATTCAAATAAATAATATATAAATACATTTGTTAATTATTATTGATGTTAATAATAATACATCTAAAATTCTAAATTAAAGTATTTTTATTTTAATATAATGTATATTGATATAAAAAAATAAACAAAACATTATGTAAAAAATTTAAATGAATATTTTAAAAAATATAAAAATGTATATTATGTTGTTGCTGATGTAGTTGTTATGGATAATAAATATTCAATCATACATGTTTTTAAATAAAAGTAATATTATAAAATAATAATCTTTTATTATATTATATCTGTATATTAAAATAATAAGAATTGTTGTTAATAATGATAATAATAATGACATTTTATAAAACAAATAAAATATATATTATTAATTGTATTGGTACTACTACTACTAATAAAAAAAACTTAAATAAAACATAAATGACTTCTTCACCAGTGAAACATACTTTTTCCTCCCACTTGAACAGTTCCTCAGGACTTCGGTTATCTCCCAGAGAAAAGCATCATCCGAGCTTCAGTAGACTTCATCACTGAAGCAGGAAGGAAAGGTAACACACTATCTAATGTCTAATAAGTGATGCCATTGCATACTAATGTTGTGATTCTGTACAGGACCTGAGTTCACTCCTCCACACCTAGTGAAGACGGTGCTGGCCGCTTTAGGGACGGTCGGTGGAAGCTTCCAGTATCCTCCAGTCAACTGGAGCGCCGTCCTCTCTCCACTGATGAGACTCGGCTTTGGTGAGCTTCCTGTTCTTCATCATCGTCGCTAGTGTTCTGCAGATAATACCCTATTGTGTCCTTTCTGAAGATATATGATGTTGAAGTCCTGTGCCTGTCATAGGTGAGGAGGTGCAGCATCACTGTTTAGCGTTAGCTGCCAGTCAGGCCCAGTCTTCCCAGAGTGCCTCACTTTTCCTCGGCATCTGGCTTGTGCCTCCCCTGGTTCACAGCCTGAGTGTGAGTATTGTTTTTCTCTCTATGTGTATAAAACGTGTCTCTGTCACACATTTCTGTCTTCATACAGACATGTTGATGCTGTAGTGCTGGCTTTTCACTGGTTGGGTTTTGTATGCTGTCTAGTTCATTTTACTTTTATCCTGTGGTATATTTCCTGTACAGCACTTTGGTTTCATCATCTGTTGTTGTTAAATGTGCTCCATAAATCAATAAACTAAACTAAAATATATTTTAGTATTCAATTGGTTAATTGTCACTGTCGCTTTGTAGTATTTCACTGTTTCACATAAGCACATCTTTTGAGCTGGACCAGTAAGACATCACCTAACACCCAGCCAGAATACCACAGCAAATCAAATTTCATTTTACATTACAATTATGGCTTCCAGCAATTATGAAAATGAAGTAATCAAGTGATTATTGTTTGAAGCTATTTAGTTTTGTCTTGTTTTATACTGTATGTTGAATAAATGTTGATTTTTTTTTATTAATTTAAATATAGATAAATAGATCAAATGTATTGTATCAGTTTTTTCACATTTATTTATTTGTTTAGTTTTTCTGTTCAATTATATTTAGTTCAAGGAAGTCTATTGTTACAAAGGCAACTTAAAAAAGTTAATATAAATTTGATAAAATTAATGATTAATGGTATTACATTTTTGTGATCTCAATATTGAGCAAAATAATTGTGATTATTATTTTTGCAATCATTTCCTTTAGAAAATTTCTAAATCTGATTTTTACTCATTTGTTAGACATGATCTCTTTTGAAAGCGTCGTACTGTTACTTTCAGAGACGCTTAAAAGTAAAGTAGCAATTAGTAGCTAATTATCTCATAGCGTTATCATCTGTGAGAAGTTCATCATGGCTTTCTGCTTCAAAATGTCATACTGTTTTGTCATTTTCTCTCAGCCTGCTCTGATTGTCTTAATTTTCTCATCATCTGTACCCTCCACAGCTCCGCACCAGGGCTTCTCTCTACGAGTGCCTGAGCTCCTGGATGAAGCACGTGGCTGAAGACAAACTGCAGGTGTACGTGGACAGTCTGGCAGTCCAGCAGTTTGTGCCGGACACACGTCCTCAGCGCCTGCCCCTGTGTCTGTCCATCCTGCACGGCCTGGCCAAAGCCATGGAGGTCCCCAACCCAGCACAAAACTGCTGGACCGCCCTGTGCTCTACCACCGAAAAGATCTATAACCTCTTACCTGATGATATACCGGTATGTCCTAGCCATCTGAGAGATGTTTTATAATCAAACATGTTGACTAAGAACTCAACATTTAGCCAGTTCTGTTGCTGTCAGTGATATTTTTGTCGTTTTGTAGGCTGCTGAGGTGGACCTGTATGAAGCCACTTGTTCATGTCTGTCTGAAATGAGCGACTCTGAGATAGACCGCATAGTCAAAGTCACTGAGGTATAATATAACTCCAATGTTTGTGATTTATAGCTTTATAAATCTGATTGTGTTCAAATGTTTCATCATGATATGTAGTCAGTCATACTATTTCGCTTCAGGGTAATGAACCCATTTACTCACTTTGCAAGCACAAGATGCATTAAACATACAAATATATATATATATATAATAATGACTGAGGGATGACTGAATATCCAAATTAAATGCCTGCTGTTTTTCATTAACATGTAAATAGTAAATGTAACTATGAATTGTTGATGCCAGCCTTTATGATGTTTTATTACAGACATTTTCATAACACATCTGGAGAAATTAAGTTTTTTATTTTTATATCTTTATTAAATCATTTTTTATCTTAATCTTTCTTCATGAAGATGCCTTCTGGTCTGTCCCTAACCATGTGCTTGGAGTGGATTTAATATTTAAAGTTGTTTTCCCAGGTTATGCATCAATCATTTTATGATTTAGTGGATATAATGGATGCACACACTATGGACAATATTATTGGATTCTTTTTTTTTTTTTTTTACTTTTAAAATATATATTTAACATCGTTGTTAATCTAGGAGCTAGTTCTATTAGCAGCACTTAGTTTAGATGTTCTGGCATTCATTAATTAATTCCCATTATAACACAATTCAGCCTCCGGTCAACATGTCTTAAAAGGATCCCGAAATATTTGTAGTTTTTACTAAATATTATTCAAATATAATGCATGCATAATGCATAACTCTTTTCTTCTCCTTTCATGATAATTAATGATAATCATAATGCATGGCAAGAGCACAGGACAGCTTCTGCTGTTTTGTAACTTATGATGTAATGCAACAACCGTTCCAGAGCAATTTACAAGTGAAATGACTTGCTCAAGGTGCACTGAGAGTGGCTAGAGACATTAAATCAACAGATGTACAACCCCAGCACAGGTCTCCCCGTTTTGTGCTCCCTCTACAGGCTAATGTTGAAAAAACAGCGTTCATCCTATCCTACCTGACCTCTAAAGGCAGAGTGCCTCTGCTCGGACTCAATGATGTCATCAATACCATCCTCCAGGTGGGGATCAAGAAACGAATCAGCTGGCTTCTCCTGCAGGCCCTCCACCAATCACGCTTCGCTTCTAGTCCCAATACAGGTAGGTTAATAATACTAACAAAAAATGTTATTGGGAAAAGGTGCACTACTGTTCAAAAGTTTGGGAGATTAATACTTTCATTCACCAAGAACATATTCAATTGGTCAAAAGTTACAGTACATATTTTATTTTATTACAATTATATTTTATATAGATGCTGTTATTTTTACTTTATCAATCATGAAAAATATATATCACTGTTTCCACACAAATATGAAGAAGCTCAACTGTTTTCAACATTGATAATAATAAGAAATGTTTCTTAAGCACCAAATCAGCATATTAGAATGATTTCTGAAGATCATTCTGAAGACTCTGAAAATACAGCTTTGCATCACAGGAATAAATTGCATTTGAAAACACATTAAAATAGAAAGATGCTATTTTAAAGTTGTAATAATAATATAATTTAATGATATATTTCATAAAATAAATGAAAAAAATAACCTACATTTTTCAGTTGGTATGCTACTATCATTAAAACCATTACAAATATTTTAATCACTTGAAATAATATATATATATATTTCAACTAGTTGCCAATGCAACATTTCTCGTTCTAATTTAGCTTAACTTGATGTACTAAAAAACTAAAGCTGAAATGGATATGAAAAATTATATAGACAATTTATTCAAAATATGAATGAAAAATATAGTCTTTCAATGATGCTAAAATAACATTCTTATACTGTGTTACAAAGTTACAAGCCACTGCCTGTGTTTTCTGTTTCCAATAAACATTTGAAGTGCCCCCTTTTGTCTGTTTTCAGGGGTCTCTAAACGAATGGAGTGGCTTTTGGAGTTAATGGGCCACATTAGAAATGTAGCATACGGATCTCCTTCTGTTAAATGTGTCAGTGTTATAGAGGTATGTGCCGTATAACTGCACTGCATAATCTGTTGTCTTTGATTGATTGGCTCTGGTTTCGTTTAGGTCATTTTACAATCTTATGTGGATATGCCTCTCTAAAGAGCAGCCGCTGCCATCTGCACCAAGTGTTTTTGGTTGCCTTGCTGTAGGCCTAATGATATAAACAGTTGTTTTCTCTATAAAACACAGCAGCAGGAGGTAATATACTAGCAGTTCACTGACTTAAACATAATGTCTATCATCACTTCGCAGGGCACAGACTTCCTCCTCAGTGTGTTTGCTGCAGCAGTGGTGTCTTGGGCTGACCATTGTGCCCCGCTTCTCGTTGGCATCAGGGCCCAGTGGTTTCCCTGGAAACAGTCCTCTCGGACAACACAGCTGTCCCATGACCTCTATGTCAACCCTGATGCCACCGAGCTGTCGCTCGCCTCATGCCGCCTTGGAATCCCATACAGCATAAAGCAACTACTCGCCAAAGAGCCGTGGAAGTCCCAGTCACAGAAGGTGTGGCATCTTTTATCTCTCGTTTTACTATTTAAATATGTGTAGTTCTGCTGAACGGTTTTAAGCTATTCATGTCCATTCCACAAATCGTGTGGACTGAGTTCAAATTCAAATAGCTTTATTGGCATGACAAAAATACATTTTGTATTGCCAAAGCATTAAGACAACAAAGAAAATGGGTTAGAACATCCGAACATTTATTTAAATATTATATCTAATATGGAAATGGACTGAATGTCATATATACACATTGAGTTACACACCAAATTGCAATACAATCTCTAAGAATCGGCACAGTATCCATAGTAATTAAAAACAAATTAATATTGTCCAGTCTATCTACACTACTTTTTTTTTGTTTGTTTTTGAAACAAGTCTCCTGTGCTCACCGAGGTTGCATTTATTTATTATTCAAAAATATAGTAAAAAAGGTAACATGAACAGTGAAATATTATTGTCCTTTAAAATTCTGTTGATTTTCTATTTGAATATATTTTCAAATGTAATTTATTCCTGTGATGCAAAGCTGAATTTTCAGCATCATTACTCCAGTCTTCAGTGTCACATGATCTTCAGAAATCACTCTAACATGATCAATGTTGAAAACGGTAGTACTGCTATATGTTTTTGTGGAAATTATACTTTTTTGAACAAGGTATTTTTTTACCTTGAATAGAAAGTTTAAAAGAACAACATTTATATGAAAAACTTTATCTGAATTTATTGTCATTTTTGATAAGATTAATGCTTCCTTTATAAATAATCTTTTTTTTTTTTTTAATTGATCAACCCCAATCTTTCTTTCTTCATGCCTTCAGTTCATCGACTGGCTCTTCAGTATTACAGAAGGTCCTAAACTAGGTTTCTCTGAGACTGCCTTACTTACAGCCAAAGGTGAGACACTTTTTTTTTGTCAAATTATTATTTTATATCAGTCTTTAATTTGTGTTTTAAAATGTGTTGATAACAAGAAGCAAAGTATTATTACGTGATTTAATAAGAAGCAAAGTATTATTACGTGATTTGATAAGAAGCAAAGGATTGTTACGTGATGTGTACAGTACTCCTGGAATCTCTCATTTGTATCTCGTTCCGTCTTAGCGACGCTAATGGCTCTGAGATCCAGCTCTGAGTTCAAGAAGAAGGGTGTGTGGACCAGGGCGTATGGCTGGTGATCCCACTGAAAGCTCTGACTCACCAAGGACACTATTTGTTTACATGCATAGTCAGTCAAACTCTAGTGATAAACCCAGTGTCTAGTGTTACAAACCAGAATGGACACTTGACATGTTTAATAGTTTTAAAATGGGTATACCATTGGGCAGTGCAATTAATCACATGCGATTCTCATCGCATTCATTATCGCAAATCTCCATCACCTGTTTTCACAGAACTGTAGTTCACTGACAAGCTACGCAATATCGCATTCATTATCGGATTATGAAGGCGATATGGCGTAGCTTGTCAGTGACCTACAGCTCTGTGTATTAACTGCCGCTTCATTTGAAAACAGGTGATGGAGATTTACCCCCAGGCTTTACTGACGAGATGCGCATGAGAATCACATGCGATTAATTGCCCAGCCCTAGTATACCATAGTATTCAAGAACAAAAAGTGCATAAAATGGCTTCAGAAGGCATCATGTTATTTTTCACTTTCATGCATTGCATGTAAAATGTATTGACCATTTTTCTGTGACCAATTATGTAAACTAAATACATCTGTGCCACACCAAGTATGTTTTCTGCTCACAAGAAGCTTGTACTGTTTGCATAAATTTGCTTTCAATAAATACTTCAAATCCAGCTCAGGGTGATTTGAAACTTTTCCCATCAGACAAGCTGATATACAATGCAGATGCCTGATGGTCCGTAATTGTAGCTTTTGCTAGCCATGAGGCCTGACCGACATGTAAAATGTAACCTAAACAGACTAACATGCTTTAAAGTGGTAGAATGATGGTAGAAAAAGCTCCAAATTAATTAGTCACTAAACATTTATGGCTAATACTCTGGCCATTGCCTGCAAGACAATATACAGGATATCACACATACTAGATTTAAAAAACACTACTGTTCAAATGTTTGTGCTCAGTAAGAAATCAGTACTTACAGTATATTCAGCAAGAATGCATTCAATTTGGACATCTGTAATGTTATAAAAAAAAAATTTTTTTTCAAATAAATATTCTTTTGAATTTTCTATTCATCAAAGAATCCTGGTAAAAAAAAAGTATCACAGTTTCCACAAATATATTAAGCAGCACAAGTATGTAACATTGATAATAATAAGAAATGTTTCTTAGAAGCATTAGAAATGTGACACTAAAGACTTGAGTAATGGCTGCTGACCATTCTGCTGTCATCACAGGACAAAATGACATTTTAAAATATATTCAAACTGAAAAAAAGTTATTTTAAATGTTAAAACTTCACAATATTACGTTTTTTAAACAAACAGCTTTGGTGAGCATAAGACTTCTTTCAAAAACATTTGAACAGTAGTGTATAATTTGCAGTGAATCCAAATGAAATTTGGAGAGTTTCTTGGCTGAAGATTGTCATTTGTTAAGGTAATGGTTCAGAAGCGTAATGCAATGATTGGTCCGTCCCTTTTGAGAGGTGTGGAGCCATTCACACCTTTTTCAGCGTTACTGCTGAGCTTAAAAGACTCAGAATCATTCAACGACTTGTATAAAAACAAAGACAACAGTTGCAGTGTTTCTTTTGTTAGGCCTCTACAGAAAACACATTTATGTGAACATGTATTTGACATGGTCAAAGGCACAGAATTACTGCAGAGAGCACCTGTCCACCATCAGCAACGAAGAACTGCGACCGCTTTCTGATTATCCAAAAGACTACTCTTTATTTCATGTTGGACTTCCTAGAGATCCTCGAAACAAGAGCATGTGGAAGTGGTCTACAGGTGAGGCAGCAACAATCGACAGCTGGGAGATCGGAGAACAAACCTCCAGTGAACAATGTGGCGGTGTCAAAAACAACCAATTGCACAGTATTATTTGCAGTTGGCAAATACCATTTTTTTGTATGGAGGTCTTTGAGCTGATCCTGGTGCAGCAGGAAAGCATATGGGAAGAGACCCTGCAATACTGCAGACAACCTTACACTGATCTGGCCATACTGAGCTCAGTGTGATTATGGCAGAAACTGAATAAAAGCACAGCAGCCCAGACAGAGGATGTGTGGATTTATCCTTTACACAGCGCTTTATCACTGGTCACTGGTTTTGGGTAAATGGAGCAGACCTTCAATATAAGGTCTGGTCTTTGGGTGGAGAGCTCCAGTGTCCTGCCTTGAATCAGTGCTCGCACCGCCTGTGAGCGGAGACTCAATTTTCTCTGTAATACTCTAAATACGCCAATGGACATTTTTCTTAGACGCATCACAGACAGTTGTGTGATAGGAATTTTTGATAGTAATGATGTTTGCTAGGTACCTTGTTTGCTTGCTTTTAACATCTAAACATTAAATTCAATGTTAGGGATTGCAGAAGCAATAGGTAGTTTAATACATTAGTTTATTTCAGAACTAATATGATAAGTAATATTAATGTCAGTAGAGTGCAGTCTCGTGTGAATATTTATATTGTTCTTTTAATACATTATGCTTGTGGTTACTTCAATTTTAAACAAATGTATATTATTAACACTTGTAGATATTTTCAATGAATGTTAATTTCAGAAACACATTTTTGTTATGCGAGTGTAAAATGCTGCAACTGGGTGTTGTAACTAAATTGCATGTATTCAAACATTCTTCAAATTCTGCGAGGACACACACACGCGATCTTGCAAGTCATGTTTTGTTAAAGCCCTCATCTCACATAACTCTCAGGCAAATCGGAGTTTGTTTTGTCACTCATTCTGTTTCTAAAGTGGATAATCTCCTAATTTCCCTTTCCAGTTGTGTTGTACCCATTTTCACTCTGTATTCAAAACAGCTGGTGAAGCAATACCAGGGTTACTTTCTCATTTAAAACCATTGAAATTTTGTTGAACTAAAATAAAATGTCTAAAAATGTTGCAACGGCAACATTTCTCGTTTTGATTTAGTTTAATGCACCAAAATAACGAACTAAAAGTGAAATGAAAATCGATATAAAAAACTACAGACACGTTTAACAAAAAAGGCTTTGTAGAAAACCTTCAATAGAAAATATAAAAACGTTTTTAAAACACTAATAAACTATAGGCAATGATGCTATAATAACGGAGTAATACAAAGTCCTTACAAAGTCAATATTGTTTATTTTGGGCTATACTAATAAAGAAACGATGATGTCGCAACATTATGTACACATCATTTATAGCCAATGCACTGATGGCTAAATGAGTAATATGATGTGTTCATCATCATTTTATAAATTTGGAGACTGGTGTTGGGCTCATTTGAATGCTGATCTGAACACGAGTCCTTTTGATTTGTACTCATTGATTTTAGCACAACAAAACTAAAATGTTCCAGGTGATGACAACCTTTCCATTTAAAAAGTGATATATTAATGTTAAAGGTTTAGTTCACACAAAACATTTTTAAATTCTGTTATTAATTTGGTTACTCACCCTCATGTTGTTCCAAACCCGTACGATCTTCGTTCACCTTCAGACAAATTAAGAGGATATTTCAGATGGAATCCGAGAGCTTTCTGACCCTCTATAGACAGCAACGTAACTGAAATGCTCCCAGACCCAGAAACGTAGTAAGGGCATCTTTAAAATAGTCCAGGTGATGAAAATAGTAAATTTACGAAGCAACGAGAATACAAGAAAACAAGTCCTTACTCCATTTCTGGGCCTGGGAACATGTCAATTGCTTTGCTGTGTATGGGATGTCAGAGAGCTTAATTTGTGTTCCGAAGATGAAACGACACGAGGGCGAGTAGTCTACTGTAATTAATGACAATTTTCATTTTTGGGTGAACTAACCCTTCAAATAATATAGATATAGATGCAGTTATAATCTGATAGAAGATCTGGAAGCGTGTGATTCAGTTTTTAATCGGACATGATTTCTGAAGAGAATAAATGTGGATGTTTGGACCTTGGTTCATCTCTTAACAGCAAACATAATAGTTTGCAACCATCTACTGGTGAGTAGAATTAAATGTGCAAACATATAATTCATTTTCACTACAGTCAAATGTTATCAGTATTTAACTAAGAAGTCTTACTACTATATGGTCAACTATATGGCATGTGATCAGCTAGAGACAAAAAAAAGAAAATCTGACCACGCCCACAAGCCACGCCCCCAGTATTTGTAAAACATATTATAGCACATTAAAAGATATATCTTATACTGTAAGAATACATACTATTATCCTGTAAAAAAAATTAAAGCAGCACTTAATCATGATATTATAATAAATTACTATAATATATTATAGTAAAGTATATCATATATAGAATTGTTATTATTATTAAAGTACCTGCCAAATGTTTGGAAACATTACAATTAATGATTATGAAATAAATATCTTCTACTCATCAAGGCTGAATTTATTTAAAGTAAAACTGAAAACAGCAATATTGTGAAATAGATTTACAAATAAAAAAAGTTTTCTATTTGATTATATTATAAAATATAATGTTATTTCATGTGATGCAAAGCAGAATTTTCTTCATTATTACTCCAGTTTTAAGTGTCGAAATCATTAGAAATAATTTCTATTTATTTGATTCAAGAAACATTTCTGATTATTTTCAATGTTGAAAACAATTTTGCTGCTTTATATTTTAATGCGGAAATGGTGATACACAATTTTTCAGGATTTTTTTGATAAATATAAAGTTTAATGAACAGCATTTATTTGTATTTGTAAAATATATTATATATTAATTATTATTATTATATATATATATACAATTTGTTAATGCATTTATTAAATACAATTTTAAATGTCCACTCACTTTTTTATCACTTTCATACATGAATAAAAGTATCAATTGCTCTCTCTTTTTTAAATCTTATACAAATGTTTGAGTGGTATCGTTGTTTCCATTGATAATAATGAGAAATGTTTCTTGAACAGTAAATCAGCATATTAGACTGATTTCTGAAGGATTATGACACTGAAACTTCTCTTCGTAAACAACAACAGATTTATAAACGTTTCTAATGACGAATGTTGCGTTCTCTAATGCAAATTAAAGCGGATCAAACCAATCGCAGCGCAGCGAATCACATGGGTCATCTCTCAGAGACAGTAGCACCTCACTGCAGAACAGGGGGCGGGGTTGGATCCACATCTACGGGGTGGAGATGGGTGGGTTTAGGGATCGGGGGATGGAGACGGGTAGGTTTAGGTATCTGTAAGGTGGGAGGAGTTGGATCTAGATCAAACAACACCCCTGGATCTTGTGTTCTGCAGTGAGGACCATCTCCTCAAAGGTCGGAAAATACGCAAATCTGTATTTATACGGAAAAATCACATCCCTGAGATGATTTTTAAGGCATGCAGGTCAGGGGGATTTTAGAAATGATTAAATTTTGTTGAAATAGTGGGAAAGACTTTTGGATCTGACAGAATTTTTTTGTTAATTGCAGACCTACATACATCACACGTTTTGAAAATCAATGCCAGTGTTTTTCAGCACAAGTGTTGTTCTGAATTTAATGCTCATTAAAAGTTGTGGGGTCAATACAAATCTGACTACTGGTCTGTTTAGCCCTGCAAGACTTGAATTGGTTTCCGATTTGGAAATGTCTACCTAGTCTGAATGTTTTCTCACTTTGTATATAAGGTGAATCACCTAATCACCCTCTCAGGTTATGTGAGACTGTAATTTCTGTAATACTCAGAAAATGCACAGCATTTGTCAGCAGTGGTTTTCTCTCTAAACCGGTGATTTTATTGGGGGTTTGTGGAATATTTATTACTAATTTTGTTTTTACAATTATTTTATTTTCGCCTCTTCATCTTATTCACTGTAAGATAATTGCTTTGAACAGAATTTTTGTGAAAAGTACTGTAAAATCAAATTGAGTGAAACTGTTATAGTGCATTACTCTAACAGTAGGCAGAAAAAACAATATATGCTCATTTACTAAATAAATACTTTCCACATTTGAATGATTCTAGTGAAGAACTGAATAGGTCATATTATCTGGATTTTAAAAAATAAAAATGAGTCTTTAATTTCTTGCTTCTTCCAGACATTCCCACACATGTCGTATACCTTAATTGTTTTAAATGTGTTTGTATGTTCTTTCTTGGAGTCATCTGATTGATTTGCCTTGATTAGGCATTTTAGGAAAATACATTTTGTTTATGTAATGACCGAAGGGCCTAGCACGTCAAGGTCACTCTCAATATCAGAGCGGTCCTGGTTTTCATTGGTCTGTTCATGCCAGAAATTTGTGAAAGGGTGTGGTAACAAGTCAGCAATATCTGAAATAAATGAATGATACCACATTTATTCAGAATTCTGCTGCTGCATTGGAGGTCATCTAAATCAACATGAAGGCTTCAATCACTGTGCTGCTTTTTTCGAGCCTCTTTGGGCTGAATGTCAGCGTCTTCCGATATCACTATCTCGTGAACAAGACTTTGTCATTTCAAGAGGCACAGCAGCACTGCACACAGCACTATGATTACCTGTCCACTGTCAGAAGTAAAGATTTAGAGGATTTATCTGACAATTCTCTAATTAAAGACTTTTTTTGGATTGGAGTTCAGAGAGACAGTGCAGACAATAACAAATGGATATGGTCAGAAGGTGGAGAAGCAACGATTACATTTTGGGATGAAAAGCAACCTAATGACGATAGTCAAAAATGTGGCGCTGTAAAGAAAGCTACATTTAAACTACATGACTACCTCTGCTCTTTTCGTCTACGATTTTATTGTATGAAGGTCTATGAGCTGATTGTGGTGCATCAGAAAAGCACATGGGAAGAGGCCTTGGACTACTGCAGACAAAAATACATTGACCTGGCCATAATAAACTCAGAAGACATCATGGAAGAAGCAAAGATTAATAGCACAGTAGCAGAAACAGATGAAGTGTGGACCGGCCTGCGCTTTCTAGCTGGTCGGTGGTTTTGGGTAAACGGAGCCGGTTTTGGATATAATGTCTGGTCTTCGAATGGAGAGATCCAGTGTCCTGCCATAAACCAGCGCTGTGGGGTTTTTGACAGAACACAGGGGGTTTGTAAACCCACAGACTGTGAGCGGAGACTCAACTTTCTCTGCGTCAAGAAAAAATATGAAGATTGACTCGATTAACCTTAGGTCAGCAGATGTGACAATATAGGAGTTGTTTCTTGAAGTGTCCTTTTCAGAAAATGTATTTGCTTTTAATGTGTGAACATCATGATGAAATCTAACTCTGTGACATTTTCCTAAAACATTCAGATAGAAAGTACTGTAGCTTATGACATTCATGTAAAACGCATGCCAATATGCAGGTGTGCACATAAGTGCTGAGCAGCTGCACATACGCAGGCAAAATCAAAAAATGCTCTGGGTAAATACTGTATGTTGCTTATGTGCATACTGACATGTTTGACAGCTGTTAATGTACAATCACGGTTTTAGATTGACTAAATGTAATACTGTATAATTTTTCCATTTCAACTGAGAGCATAAATCTAGGCTATGCGCTGCCGGTTTCAACGCAAAATTGTTTCACTCGTCAAAAACAGACAATGCATACGTTTATTTACCAGCAACCCGCCAAAATAAAAACTTGCTGAACTTTTACAATTCTTAAAAAAAAAATTATAAATAAATTGACAAATTAAAATATTAGCATTGTAATTTTAAAGTGTACTATAAAATAGTATTTTTATTTAATACTTTTTTATTTTAAAGCACAATGGTATTATCACACTTTATTATTTTGTTTATTTAAAAAATAATAAAGTGCAATAATATTATTATTAATTATTTTATTTGTTATAGTTATATGTGTAGAGAGCACCAAACCAAATCTCAAAGTGCTCTCATGAGAACCGAAAAACTTATGTGCACTTAATACATCCATTTTTACAAATACTTTTGTATTTTCAAAAAACTTTTTTGTGAATACATTTTTACATTAATTTTAGTAGGCTACTATTATATTGTTATTTATCTTCTTTTGGAATCTGGTGGCAGCAATATTGAGCATCCAGGAGGTCTGACACCAGATAACTGCTTTCTTGGAGGAACCAAGTGATTTAAAAAAGAAAATGTTTTAATGGTGACAATAATAATAATTTAAATTACTTTATAGGTTGTGTTGAACAATGTTTGTAAGTGGTGTGCTGGTTTTATTAATAATCTGTGAGCTAATTTTCTTTTAATATTAAATTAACAAAGGCAAGATATTATTCTATTTGACCTTATTTCTTAAAGCCATACCCAAAGAACACCTAAAGCCCAGAAACACTGTTAATGTTGATCAACTTAATGCTGAGTATGGTAGCCTATCAATAATGTATTCAATGTCTGTAGTTCACTTTTCAACTTTTTCTTTTAAGTAGAATACATTATTTGTGTGTTTAAATTGGACTGCAAACATTTGAAAATTATGCAAATGCATGCCTACAGGTGTATGATGTTCAAAGTTATATAGCCTGTGCTTAAACACAATGAAAAAAAAAAAAAAAAAAATCACAGAAGATTGTTGTGACTAGGTGGTAGTTGGATATTGACATTTCATAATTAGTTGGTTGAAAATGATTTGGATTGTTTAAAAAAGCAGAAATGGGAAGTTTGTATTTTTGGTTAAAGCATGTGCATTTTTCAGTTCAAATGTATCTGTGCTGTAACGATAACATGTTTTAACTGTGCCATTAAGCAAACAAACATAATTATGTTTCAACACTGGGAGGAGTTCAGCCTCCACCATAATACCCCTGAGAATAAAATATTTGGCTTTGGTGAATGGGAGGACCTGTACTGACAATTTCTCTGGTTAGTCATTCTTCAGTTTTTTCTCCAGATCTCCAGATTCTTCTTCCTTTCCTTCAGCAAGAGTAGTATTGTTAAACTGGATCCTTCAAAACAGACAGACAGACAAAGATAATCAGCTGAAACACATACATTTTTTTAATTAACTCTTTATTTATTTTTGAATACATTGAAATTCAGATGTTTGTAAGTTTTTTTAGCCAAAATCTCATTTTACCTAATACAAGTAGCAGCAACCAACCCATAAGAATGTATGGGGAATAAATGTACATTGATGCAGGGACTTTAAGCCGCACTGAATCAATTTCTTCAGGCTCAGACAAGTACAGCAACATATCCAAAATACTTATTCCTAAAATAACAGAGAAAAGAGAATGCGATTAGTCAGTGACTGAAAGCGGACCTAAATATTTTACCCTACTGAGGCTAAATTTTCTGTAATGTTGAATGAAATGAGCTGTGACTCTTTATCATGTTTGGGCATGCTGCAGCAGGATCATTCTTTCTCTGTACATTTCCAGACTAACAACTAAATATAATTTACGTCAGCATATTCTCCATAAGACAAGTGTGCTAACTCATTTCCGGCTGGCTCAGATCAGCATTCAATTTTAAATGACATCCTTAAGACAATTTGTGCAGGCCCAGACAAGGCTGTGTTAATGTTTCGAGCAACAATTTTAGATTTACAGGTACATCTAAAGGAAAAAGTTCATTTTTTCTTGTACCTTATTTCAAAAAGTGACACTTTCATATATTTTAGATTCATTACATGTAAAGTAAAACATTTCAAAGTTTTTTTGTTTTAATTTTGATGATTAGAGCTTACAGCTAATGAAAGTCAAAAATCCTGTATTTCAAAATATTAGAATATTTACATTTGAGTTTCAATAAATGACCATCCCTACAGTATAAATTCTGGGTATCTCTTGTTCTTTGAAACCACAATAATGGGGAACACTGCTGACTTGGCAATGGTCCAGAAGACGATCATTGACACCCTCCACAAAGAGAGTAAGTCACAGAGGGTCATTACTGAAAGGGGTGGCTGTTCAAGGAGTGCTGTATCAAAGCATATTAAATGCAGAGTTGACTGGAAAGAAGAAATTGGATAGGAAAATGTGCACAAGCAACAGGGATGACTGCAAGCTTGAGAATACTGTCAAGCAAAGCTGATTCAAACACTTGGGAGAGCTTCACAAGGAGTGAACTGAAGCTGGAGTCAGTGCATCAAGAGTCACCACGCTCAGACATCTTCAGGAAAAGGCTACCAAGCCACTTCTGAAACAGAAACATCGTCAGAAGCATCTTACCTGGGCTAAAGAGAAAAATAACTGGACTGTTGCTCAGTGGTCCAAAGTCCTCTTTTCAGATGAAAGTAAATTTTGCATTTCATTTGGAAATCGAGGTCCCAGAGTCTGGAGGAAGAGTGGAGAGGCACAGAATCCATGTTGCTTGAAGTCCAGTGTGAAGTTTCCACAGTCAGTGATTATTTGGGCTGCCATGTCATCTGCTGGTGTTGGTCCACTGTGTTTTCTGAAGTCCACAGTCAACGCAGCTATCTACCAGGAAATTTTAGAGCACTTCATGCTTCCTTCTGCTGACAAGCTTTATGGAGATGCTGATTTCATTTCCCAGCAGGACTTGGCACCTGCCCACACTGCCAAAGGTACCAAAAGCTGGTTCAATGACCATGGTGTTACTGTGCTTGATTGGCCAGCAAACTCGCCTGACCTGAACCACATAGAGAATCTATGGGGTATTGCCAAGAAGAAGATGAGACACCAGACCCAACAATGCAGATGACCTGAAGGCCGCTATCAAAGCAACCTGGGCTTCATTACACCTGAGCAGTGCCACAGGCTGATTGCCTCCATGCCACGCCGCATTGATGCAGTAATTCATGCAAAAGGAGGCCCAACCAAGTATTGAGTGCATAGAAATGAACATACTTTTCAGAAGCCTGACATTTCTGTTTAAAATATCACTTTTTATTGATCTTATGTAATATTCAAATTTTCTGATACACTGAATTTTGGGTTTTCATTATCTGTAAGCCATAATCATCAAAATTTCAAGAAATAAAGGCTTGAAATATTTCACTCCATGTGTAATGAATCTATATAATATATGGGTTTCACTTTCTGAAATGAGGGACAAAAAATATTGACCTTTTTCATGATATTCTCTTTTTTTTAGATGTACTTGTACCATATCAGATTGTGAAAGCAATGTTAAAGTTAGCAAATTCTGTTGTGCAGAGCAAAAATATGAAAAAGCAAAACATTCTCATTAAAACATATACATGACAATTATTGTAGTCTAATTGTTAAATATGTTATTATTTATAGAACATCAGGACTCAATTTAGACATTAAAAATTATTATCATTTTAATAAAAAAGAATGTGGTCAAATTTCTTTTCATAAAAATGTTAAATAAACAGTAGATGAAAAAACGGTTAGAAATATTTTATGCATGTATATGCATAGGCCTACTACTGTACATATTAATTAGCATGAACCATCATAAAACCATAAACCAGTCTTGGCTCATAGTTTCTCAATTGTTAATAAATATATAACAGGTGGATTTTAGTGACGGGAAAAAGGGATATTAAACCCCCAAAAAAATCCAATGTTGAGAAAGGTTTAATTTGTTTGTATTATTTTAAAAAAAGAGACCAAACATTTTTTAGGTTTTATGAGAATCTCTCATTTATAGGGGTATTGTTATTTTTATCCTTTTTATTTAGTGTCTACCAAAATTTTAATAAAAAAGTAATAATAATCTTCTGCTTTGACCACTTCATTTATATTTTTAAATCTATCTGATCCCGAAGATTATTTGATGGTCATTTAAGTTTTTCCCAAACTGTCAGAATGTTATCCAAAATAATATAATTTTAATCGTAACCACATAGTACCTTCTGTGACAGCAGACAGCAAGTACACTGGGATTGAGAGTGTTTGATGCACCCACAGCATTTTAAAATATGGTGTGCCTACAAGGCAAAATATCTCATTTGGATACCTGTGGGGGGAAAAACAAACAAACCACAATATTACAGACAGAATGCTATGCTCAAAAACTTGCATTAAGTCTTCAAGACACTCTTGAGCACACAGGGGCCGGTTGCATAAACTGTTTAGACTAGTCTTAAAAAGTTAGTCATCTATTTTTTTTCTTCAAGACTGTCATAAGTTTTTAATTTAGTTATTGAAAAGACTGATTACCCCTTGGCAACTGCTAGTTGGTCAAACTAGTTCTTAAGACACAATCTTAACATGGTGGCTAAGTCTATGCAACTCCACAGCTCTGCAGTTTAGCGCCAACCCTAATCAAACACACCTGATCCAGCTAACCAAGGTCTTCAGGATCACTAGAAGCTTCCAAGCAGGTGTGAGTTGGAGCTGAACTCCAGAGCTGTGGCCCTCCAGGAATTGAGTTTGAGACAACTGCTCTTGAGAGTTCTACATTGATGCCACAGTGAATTTACCGGCAACTTAGTGTTTATAAAAGTTATTATAAAGAGTATCTGAATAAAGACAACCTTTAAAATTACTTATAGAAGCCTGCATGCAAACATAAGACTCAAACCTCAGAAGGCCCAGTATATTCCACAGATAAAACTGCACACACACAATCGGTTTACTCCGAAACTCCTCCAGACTGATGAGGAGAAACAGAAGGGCATTTCTCTCCATTACCTGTAAATGGAAAACTGCATTAATGAACAATAAAGGTTAATATACGTCAGCAGGTACCTTAAAGAGGTCATATGATGCTTTTTTTAAAGATCATTATTTTGTGTATTTGGTGTAACAGAATACGTTGACATGCTTTAATGTCCAAAAAAACACATTCTTTTTCAAATTCTGTACATTATTGTAGGTCCTATATGCCCCGCATCTCTCAAACGCTGTGTTTTCTACAAAGTCCCTCCTTCCGACAAGCACAGTCTGCTCTGATTGGCCAACTGACCCAGTGCATTGTGATATATATATATATAATTTATACACACACACACACACACACACTTTCGTATGCACTAAATCATATGCACTTCCTTCTGACTGAATCATGATTTGTGGCCAGAATTGGGGAAATATTTAATAATATCACAAAAAAAGGAACAGATTTTTTAAAGTAAAAATTCAGAGAATTTATTTTTGTTTAAATTAGCTCTTTTCATTATTACTTAGGTGCAGTTGGGCAAATTCAGTTTTCTACATTAGTGCTGTAAATATGGTCTTTAGATTTTACCTGCATAAAGCGAGGGAAAAGTCTGCAATCCTCAAAACCATCTGCAATATGAAACAGTTCTAACAAAGACAGAAGATGACAAGCGCCCATCATAACGCCCACAAAATAGAAGGTGCCAGCCTGGGCATCTAAAAACAACAACAAAAAGTTTTCAGAAGAGCTCCGTGATTAATTAATGCAATGAAAACAGCAATCTTTTTGAACAGTCTAAATCCAAGTAGACATATTTTAAATAGTTTCACTTGATTATATCTATTAAAAATGCAAAGTAATATGTTTAGCTCTGATATTTGTGGAAGTCAAGAGCTATTTCATAAGAGTGCTCTTGCTTTGGTTGTTACACAACTCTTAACAGCACTTGAATAGTGCTCTAATATCCTGGGTACAAATGGTAGCGATGTAAATAAACTGTGGGTTTGTTTAACATCCCAGGATTATTTACATAAGCACTTCAAAACGAGCTCATAACTGTTGCTCACCTTCACCAAAACAGAGAAATCTGGCTGTCATGTTTGCAAAAACCCATGTGTGTCCACAGAACTGAAGCAAGTTGTACGAAAAGAGATATGCGAGATGGAGGCGAAACCTGCAAAAGATTAAATTAAAGGGTTAGTTCACCCAAAACTGAAAATTAGGCTATGGTTCACTCATGGTTCACCCCCAGGGAGCTGTGTGAGGGACATTTTATTACGGATGCGGAGAGGCAGTTTTAAGATTACGTGACATGACATCTGACGCACAGACGCCATTGGCACATGCCACTACACTTCCGGTTTTCAGTGGCACATGCCAAAAACCTGTGACATGTCAATGGATGCCATTGGCACATGCCAAAAACCTGTGACATGTCAATGGATGCCATTGGCACATGCCAAAAACCTGTGACATGTCAATGGATGCCATTGGCACATGCCAAAAACCTGTGACATGTCAATGGACTGCGTCTTGTGTCACATTGTCGCGCTGCGTGTCGCACCTTCAGTAGTGACTGACACCTGCTGCTGGGTGCCGCTGTATAATGTAGATTGCATGACACAAGCACGTCAGAACGATATTGATTTAATTAACAGTATGTTGCGGTCAAGTATACGATTTATTGCATCGCGAAATTCATTTGTACAACAAATATTCCTCTGTTAAGATTAAAATGTGTCTAATGCCCCTTCATGTGTATTTTTCATTGTAAGTTTATTTCCAGTAGCCTGCTTTGTACAATAGCCATACATTCAAATACGTAAATAGGCATTTTTTTCTGACACTTGCCTATCCGAAATTACATAAAAAATATAAACTGTCATATTTAGACAACTCGAGAAAAAATGCATGCTCATAATAATATTCTTCTGGAGTTGTCTGAATGTTTTGTCAAAGCATTTAACTTTCTGCAGACACGTTAATAAGTAGAAATGTTGTTTAAATAGCATCTAGACTTACATTATATGTTGCAGACTTAGGCTACACTGCATTGCATTGTGAAAAGCCTGTGTCAAGGTCAGGCACATTTCTGAATGGTTGGTGTAAGTTTCATAAATCACGTTAGAATAGTAGACATCACTTTATAATGGCTTGTGGAGTTTTCTCGTGACAGTTTATATTTGTTATGTAATTCCAGATAGGCAAGTGTCAGAAAAAAAATGCGTATTTATGTATTTGAATGTATGGCTACTGTACAAAGCAGGCTACTGGAAATAAACTTACAATGAAAAATACACATGAAGGGGCATTAGACACATTTTTATCTTAACAGAGGAATATTTGTTGTACAAATGAATTTTGCGATGCAATAAATCGTATACTTGACCGCAACATACTGTTAATTAAATCAATATCGTTCTGCCGTTAAGTGCTTGTGTCACGCAATCTACATTATACAGCGGCACCCAGCAGCAGGTGTCAGTCACTACCGAAGGTGCGACACGCAGCGCGACAATGTGACACTAGACGCAGTCCATTGACATGTCACAGGTTTTTGGCATGTGCCACTGAAAACCGGAAGTGTCACGGAGCATAGTGGCATGTGCCAATGGCGTCTGTGCGTCAGATGTCATGTCACGTAATGTTAAAACTGCTTCTGTGGATGCGTGTACTTTATTTAACGTTTTCTGAACTGGATACAGCAAACACCCGTTTAGTCCCATTGTAAGGCTTGGTGGGGCCAGTACAATTTTAAATACAACTCCGATTGGATTCATCTGAAAGAAGAAAGTCAAATACAATTACGATGCTTCGAAAGAGAGTAAAAAACAGCCAATTTTTGGTGAACTAACCCTTTAAGTGACAGACTTATGCAATATATGGGGGGGGAAAGTCATTAATATAGCCCTCTTGCATATTTTTCAACATGACGATACATTTTAGTGCACGATTGGTTGAGGTTAATTTCAAGATACTTTTTAGAAGTAGTTAACTGCCAACAACCTTAAAGGCAAAATGCGGCCTACCATTTTTGTTGTTTCTGAATAAAATCCATAATAAAGTGATGACGTTTCAAGAAAGAGGAGTCCGACATCCTGGAAAACGATCAAGTGATGCACTGTGGCTACCTCAGGCGATGGCAACTTTTGTTTGCGACACTGAAAACAATGTTAAAATATATGTATTTCTATGCAAACATAAGCTTTAACAGACCAAGTAACGTTATTTGTCTTGACTTCCTTAAAAAAATAAAGTTTAAAGCCTAAAGGATAGTAGTAGACCAGCCTGTGGTCCCCACGAGGGGAAATAATAATAATAAAAATAGTAAATGATGTTTATCTGAAAGTGTAACAATGCCAACAGGTTTTCAGTAAGGGGTAGGTTTAGGGGATAGAAATATCGTTTGAGCAGTATAAAAGTAAGAGAAGTGTATAAAGTTCCCACAATTCACAGAAACAAACACTGTGCGTATTTAGTTTTTTCACTTTAAAAACAGCAAAGAAATATAATGGAAACAATACTCACTAGTTTTAATCAGTTATGATCTCCTCCCGACAGTGTAACAACACAAATCTAACTTGACCGCGATCTATGCCTTTCAACAGAACACATGCTTTTATTCCATCAGCTCAGTTTTTAACCGTTTTTCAGCGTTCGGTTTTAGAACGGAACTTTTAGAACGCGCACATTGAGTTCTATTCCACTGAACTTTGTTATTGGCCAACAACACACACCCAAGAAGCTTTTAGAATGTGTGATTGTGTTACATTTTTTCAGTTTTTGTTACAAAGCTATGCTTTCATTGTAGTAATTGTGCATCTGGGAAAACGACAGCGACTGCATGAAGCACAGTTGAAAAGCCCCATGTGCCTTTTGTGATATATGCCGATAGGACAGAATGTTTTGGGTGAGGCATCGCGCTAAAGATCGACATGAATGACTGCTGAATGATGTCAACAATATACGCCGATTGAACGACAGTGATATTTACCTCATTCCTCGCAAGCTTTCGAAGTAAGACAATAAAGACATCAACGGGTAAAATCAAATGCATGAGGAAGTTCTGATCTGAACTCCCCCGCTGACGTCAAGAGGGCAGACCTACAGCTCGTTTTCCCAACACTGAACACACACACTGTGTGTTTATACCTGGCTCATATGCACGAGTCCTCAGTCCTTTTCGGGTTACTTGCAATAGAATGACACATCTTATTATATTTTAAATTTAAGTAGCCTATTTATTTAATGTTAAAATAGCTCAAGCTTATTTTAATGGTCTATGGGTGCCCAGTCCTGTTCCCGGAGATCTACCTTCTTACAAAGTTCAGCTCCAACCCTGATCAAACATACCTGAACCAACAAATTAGGATCTGAAGGATCACTTGATAATTACAGGTGTGTTTGATCAGGGTTGGAACTGAACTCTGCAGGTAGGTAGGTCTTCAGGGCCAGGATTGGGCACCCCTGGTCTATTACAAGTGTACATTAATAATTTGCAATTAGAATAGAGTAGAAGAATACGTTTGTCATTGCACGTAGCATACAACGAAATTACGTATCATAGAAATGCAAATATATCCATCTACATTCACACTCATAAAAACCATACATATAAATAAATATAAAAAATGAGATGAATTAGTCCTAAAAGAAACCTAAAAACCACTATTAAAGTCACTTGTGCATTTCATTGCAGTAGTATGGCAAGGGATGGGCTGTATCTCAAATTCATGTATTTAAAATACATATTTGAAATACAAAATATTATTTTGTATTTAAATAACTTTGAAAAAAAAATCTAATGTATTTCGTATTTCCACTGGAACCAGTTGAGCCCTCACTCTCTGACTTTGCTGCAGTTGGAACAAACTACTGGTTCGTCTGGCCGGAGGGGAACTGGCCCCCCGACTGAGCCTGGTTTCTCCCAAGGTTTTTTCTCCATTCTGTCACCGGTGGAGTTTTGGTTCCTTGCCATTGTCGCCTCTGGCTTGCTTAGTTGGGGACACTTCATTTCCAGCGATATCACCGACTTCATTGCACAGATATTATTTAAAATGAACAGAGCTGGACGATGCTATCACTGAATTCAATAATGAAATGCCTTTAACTGAAAAATGAGTGTTTAATCTTAATTTTACATTAGTAATACACTATTTTGATATTGTGCAGTTGCTTTGACACAATTTGTATTGTTAAAAGCGCTATATAAATAAAGGTGACTTGACTTTAAATACATTTAATCTTAGTATTTTCCAAATGTATAAAATGCTTTTTGCCAATCAACCTCTTTATTAGACTGCTGATTTCCTGTATCAATTATTTTAGACATGCCACTTTCATGCAAGTGAGATGCTGCTGTATGACTCCATCAGTGTTGTGCAAGTAGTAGACCAGCCTGTGGTCCCCACGAGGGGAAATAATAACAATAATAATAATAATACAAATAGTAAATTATGTTTATCTGAAAGTGTAACAACAATGCCAACAGGTTTTCAGTAAGGGGTAGGTTTATGGTTAGGGGATATAAATATCGTTTGAGCAGTATAAAAGTAAGAGAAGTGTATACATTTTTTTTTATAAAAAAATGTAAGTGTATTAAAAAATTGGATGCTGCATGCAATGACAATAAAGGTATTCTTCTACTCTATTCTATTTGCAAATTATACACTTGTAATAGACAAGTACACTTTAACTTACAGTATTACTGTCTTAGAATTGTGATGTGTTGCATGACTCCTGTATTACTATGGAGTTACTTTCCCCCAAATAACTACAGAAATAGAACTTTAACTTTCTAAAATGACAAAATGTACTGCAGAGCATTTTACATCCAGTAGAGTGCGATGTGGTGTAGCATAATTACTGTGGGCTATCCAGGCATCTCGCGAATATACAGCACTGTCGGGGCACTCCTGTAAAACCCGCCCTAAACACGCCTCCACTGGACTACGTCACTGGTGATGGGAAGTTCGGATCATTTTACCAACTCCGGAACTTTGAGTCTCGTTCAGCAAAATGAACGAATCTGTTTTCGAGTCATTTCGTTCATTTCGTTCTTTTTAGCAAAACATAATTAAAAGGTTAAGTGTTACTTCCCTAACACATCTACTACTTATGCAAACGTTGATCACACTACAAACAACACAAAACTATGATGCTATAAGAAACAGAAAATATTAATTCATTGTTTACCTGGGTCTTTAGCAGTGTTGGGGAAAGTTACTTTTAAAAGTAATGCATTACAATATTGCGTTACTCCCTAAAAAAGTAACTAATTACGTTACTTTTTAAATATTAGCAGGGCTTGATTGTTTGTTTTTAATACAATAAGTTATATTTATAGAAAATGTAAAAGCCCTTTCACACCAAAAAGTGTAATGAATAAACCTCATGCTGAAGGAAAAGTAAATTCACGTCTGTACAGTAGAACGCAGGAAGGTTCAACACTCTTCAGCAATAAAAAACAATGAAGCACAATTGTTAGTTTATCTAAAGTAATCTTTGATTATTAGTATGGTTGAACTGGATCATCAAAGGTGAGCAGCAAACACATTGGTTAATAAAATGAGTTTAAATATATTTGTGTTGTTTAACATATTTAATTATTGTAGGTTTGCGTCATATTCTGAGTTTGCATTTCACTGTTTTAATTCATTTTGATGAATACTGAATCTGTTTTTTGGAGTGGGATGAATTAATACACATTCACATTTAGTCTAGATTAGAACTACAGTAAGATCATGTTCACACAGCGCACTGTCATCAATAAATGGAAAAAAAGTAACTCAGATATTTTCTAGTAAATTAAAAAGTAATGCGTTACTTTACTAGTTACTTGAAAAAAGTAATATTATTACGTAACTCGCGTTACTTGTAATGCGTTACCCCCAACACTGGTCTTTAGTATATGATTAGCTCTCCTCACCTCTTATCTGACAAAGTCTTCGGGTTTGAGTTGTTCGTTCATCACATGACAGCCTCATGTGATTTTCTAATGATCTTGAAGACTCTGATTAGCATGCTCAGGTGTGTTTGATTAGGGTTAGAGCTAAACTCTGCAGGAATGGTCCAGATTTGAGAACCGCTGAGCTAAACCAATGTCAAACTCGACGGAGCTACATCCTAGGCCCCGAAATTCAGCTGCTGGCGGCTCTCCGTTTTTATGCTGTTGGGAGTTTTCTGGAGGTGGTTGGAGATGGCTATGGGCTGATTAAGACCTCGTGTGGCGGTGCATTTACTCAGTCTCAAACATCCTGCTCCGCCACGCCACCGATTATATACGTATGCCTTTTGTCAGGCACAAAGTGATGGAGGCACATCAAGGCTTCCATGCCATTGCGGGTGTCCTGCGAGTAATTGGCCTTGTGGACGGGACACTTATACACATTGCCAACCTATCAGCGCTTAACCAGGCCTTCATAATACATATGAACATCATAACATAAATGACCCTTTCAAAAGCAAGCGAAGCCAAACAGCCAGTTAAAGTAGCTGGTTAAGGCAGAATACTTCTGGCCGCATAAATATCCCACAGTCATTTCCACAGTTCTGGCATGGCAAGCCCTATAATCCTCAAAAAAAAAAAAAGGTAAGATTAGTGATACATGAAACATGACTGATAGATCAAAGCTGCTGTCTTCTCTGTCACATGTCTTGTATATGAAATGTATTTTAACAGTCAATTATTATGATGGCCTCTCTGTTATGTCTGACTATTAAAATATAATATGTCTCAACCAACATAATAAACCCATGTCAAATTGAAGAGACGTACTCATAACATGTATTGTGGGGTAATGTTAAACAGGCTGACTGTGAGCACGTGACAGTTAAAACATTACGATTATTTTAACTAACTTAATTAAAAACAATGAGTAATTAACAAGCTTTCACAACAAATGTGCTACAGTTTATTGTGCTGTCAATAAGTCTACACATGCTTATCATGCAACAGTTTCCATAAATGAATGTGCTAACAAATAATTTTACAGCATTAGAGGCTAATATATGATGGCAATGCATTCAAGGCTATTTAGCAAATCACGATCACTTCGGCTACGTTAACTTTCCAAGGAAATGCATCACAATTGTTTTTAATGTTAAACAAATAAAAATGTATTCACATTTGATACTCACACTCTGATCTGATTGTCATCCATCTTCGCTGGTCCTTAAAGGTGGCGTTGTAACTAAAAACCCAGGGTCCTAGAAATGCGATCCTGAAATGAAAATGCAGCCTCCGGTTTTGCAGGCAGATTACTCCTTGACGCACTGACTCCAGCTTCAGTTCACTCCTGTGAAGATCTCCCAAGTGTTTGAAATATTTTAAGTATTCTCAGCTTGTCATCCCTGTTGCTTATGACCTTTTCCTATCCAATTTCTTCCTTTCCAGTCAACTTTGCATTTAATATACTTTGATACAGCACTCCTTGAAAGCCCCCCTTTAAATTAATGACCCTCTGTGACTTACCCTCTTTGTTTTCACGATATTATTGTTTTTTTAAAGATGTACCTGTATATGCATACTCCGCTACGAGAAAATTAAACCAAAACACTTTTGAAATGTTTACTTTATAATGAATCATGCTAGAGGCTGACATTTAGCTGAACATATACTTGTTTAATTAGTGAACTTAACCTGCATTTTAAAATCTTTATTTGAATGTGGTAATTAACATTTTATTTTTAAATCTTTATTTGAATATGGCAACATAATATTGCGCTCTACAATATGTCTAGGAATCAATCTCTTACAGAGACCCCTCCTCTCTCAGCCAATCACTGTGTGCATAGTTAGTAAGCATGCTGACATCATCCATAGCAACGAGGTTAACCCTGCCCTAATTCTTAGCTTAAGACTTCTCTCTATTCCTTAGTCAAAGTTTGTCTCAGCAGCTTTATGAATAGGTTTTAAGAGAAAACTCTTAGCTAAAAACTCGTACTGCTACTTAGGTGAATACGGGCCCAGTAGTGTAAATCACTGGTTTTGTTTTAGATTTAATCGCAGCACTCTGAGTGTGTTCTTGACGCCTCCCACCATCTTGAAGCACGTCGTTGTTTTTTAATAACACTGCTGACTATAATCCTTTACAAATCTCAATATGTATGTATACCATGCACATGTATATTTAATGCACACTTAAAAATATAGCACTCTGATGTCCTTGGCCAATCATTGAAGTTAGTTTTTACATCACATGTCACCAATCACACAAAAGGTGAAGTCTGATTCACATACTGTCCCGTTTCACTTAAGAGCTAGGTCAAATTTGAATCAAAAACTAGTGAGGAGGCGGGGTTGACCCCGTTCACAGATACAAGAAGGAAGTCATTAAAAAACAAGGTAAATTCACCATTGTCATACTTACAATATTGCATACAGTACCAATTTTAATTTGAATGTGTTCACATTGTCCTTATGTTAGTTTGAAAGGTAAACAATATTTGCATCCTCTGATTTGCATCCTTGGCCAATTTGAATGTGTTCACATTGTCCTTAAGTTAGTTTGAAAGGTAAACAATATTTACATCCTCTGATTTGCATCACATGTCATTTTTTAAGAAGGACACTTCTTCAGTTCCAGTAACACGCTACATTATGTATGAAGTATCTTCCAAATTACACACAAAAGGTGAAGTCTGACTCTATCGGCATTTTTATGCACACTGATCATTATATAGCCAAGATCTACAGTGAGCCAGAACAGATAAACAGTTGATCAATCTGCTACAATGAGAATAATTTAGTGTGATTGATTGCAACTGATTGTAAAATTATCATTTGTTTTGAGCATAAAAAAAACTTTTGATTTGCCTTATACTGTAGATCAGGGTGTCAAACTCAGCTCCTGGAGGACCACAGCCCTGCACAGTTTAGATGCAACCCTAATTAAACACAACTGATCCAGCTAAACAAGTCATTAAGGCATATTTGAAAACTACATGCTATGCGTGTTGGAGCAATGGCTTGGAACTAAACTATGCAGGGCTGCGGCCCTCCAGGAACTGAGTTTGACACCCCTGCAGTAGTAGGACATAGTGTTCATAAGAGAATTTGCACAGTGAATTTCCACAGTGTTGGAAATACACTCTCCAGGGTTGAGGAGTCCAATAAAAAGCAACACAAGGGTATGAGTCAAGAGGAGGAGTTTTACAAGTAAAGAATAGCGTAAACTTTGATTGGTCGAGGCTGTCTTACTGATCTACAAGTAAGAAATCTGAACCTGTGGTCCACACTTTGGGCATTCCTGTTGATGTTAAAACACTGGATACTTTGGCAATATGGCATCGAAGGCTACAATCACCGTTTTTCTGTTTTTGAGTATCTTTGGACTGAACACCAGCCTCGAAAGAAAACACTACTATGTGAATAACAGTATGAAGTGGTCAGATGCACAGTCCTACTGCAGGAGTAAGTATGATGACCTGTCCACTGTAAGCAATGAAGAAATGAAACAGCTCTCTGATAATCCGCAGATCACTGAGGATTTTTATTGGATTGGACTTAGAAAGAGAGTTATCTTTCTGTGGAATACATGGAGATGGACCGGAGGTGAGGTCGCAACTGATGTCAACTGGGACAAAGGCCAACCAAATAATTATAATAATAATGAATATTGTTGTGCTGTCAAAAGGTCCTCTTCTAAAGTGCATGATACTAATTGTGATGAGACTAAACCATTTTATTGTATGGAGGGCATGGAGCTGATCCTGGTGCAGCAGGAAAGTACATGGGAAGATGCCCTGCTATACTGCAAACAAAACTACAAAGATCTGGCCGTACTGAGCTCAGATGGGATCATGACAAAGGCTACAGTAATTAGCCTTTTATATACAGTATAATTTAGGCTACAGTATCCCCTAAAGTATTGTTAACCCTGGTTAAGTTAACAAAGTAAATGTATTTTCTAATATTATGCAATCCTCAAATTCTAGATGTATTTTAAGATTATGAAGGATATATTTTAATAGTGATAATAATAATAAATGTAAAGTAAGAGCAAACAAGATAAAAGAAAAAGTTACTTAATAAACTTTAAGGATAAATATTGAGATTGGATTAGAACATTAGTGAAATACAGTAATTCAAAATGTATATGAATAGAGATGCTGGGTTGCCCTGTCTACATACATAATGTGATGGATACTCATTTCCACTGACGCTGGCATTCAACATATAATAAATGGGTCAAATCAGGCTCAGACAGATATGTAACATTTTAAAGTCACTAAAATGGACAATCCGATCCAATCCCTCCCTTCATTGTTTTATTTTAGTAGATGTTTAATTTGGATTCAGTATATGGAAGCTTATTAATAGCATGAATTAAAAACAATTAAAAAGGTAATTGCGAATTTTTATCTCACAATTCAAATGTTTTCCTCACAATTCTGAGAAAAAAACTGCAAAATATCAATTCAGATTTCTGACATTGTTTTTCTCACAATTCTCATTGATTCTGAATTTTTAAATTGACGCTTCACCAGGAGTTTGATTGACAGGAGATCTGAATCTGCCATTGTGTCTGACAAATACACCAGACAGGAGAGTATTAATGTCGAGGGACTTGAACTTGAAAAATTATGAGTATTGAAGTCGGTTGAAAAAAAATACCTTGTTCATTCATGTTTATTTAGTGCTATAACTAAAGAGGAAGACATGATCAGTTCATGTATTTTTCACTGCATGACAACATGATGCGTGTTAAGAATGCAATGGTTTGTCAGACGTAGCACTAGTAACTAAGGGGGCAGGTCTTTGCAAAGGGTCGATTACAAGAAAAAAAGTTACAGTTGTGAGATATAAACTCAGAATTGAGGAAAAATGACCAGAAGTCACAAATATCTGTTTTTTTTATGCAGTGATGGAAACAAGTTTCATTTAATACCTTACAATTGTGAAAAAAGTCAAGATAACGCAACTTTCTATTCATGCCAATTTTAAGGAGAGATAATTAAACATGTTTTCATTTATTGTAAATAAAATCATGAAAAGGAAGTAATTTTTTTGCAATTCTTTCATAACAGACAGATTTTGTTTCTGGAAATGTTCGTACATTTTAAGTGGTTAAGGATAGAAATGAAGAGTGTCGGTGTATGAAAATTGCAATATGAAAGATCCACAGATCATTTCCACTTCCTTCACACGTTTGTAAGTCAAATCACATTTTGTTTTTGTGCTGTGATATATAGGCCTACCGCTTCAGTGGTGGGGTGTGCAATAAAGGACAGAAGAGAAGGAAGGGCCAATCCTATAATTGGTCAGAACTGATTGTTATTGGTCTGTTAGGAAATCATTGGAGAGGTGTGGTATTTTCTGCTCATTTTCCAACACTGGATACATTGAGAGTATGGCAATGAAGGCTACAGTGACCGTGGTTCTGGTTTTGTCTCTCTGTATTGTGAACACCAGCCTCTACAGACAACACGTTAATGTGAATGAGAACATGACATGGACAGATGCACAGAAGTACTGCAGAAAGTACCATGATGACCTGTCCACCGCCAGCAACACAGAGGTGAAGCTACTCTCTGCGAATCCAAAGATCACTTCTGAATATTTCTGGATTGGACTTCAGAGAGATTCCCAAAGCCCACTGCTGTGGAAATGGAGCGGAGGTGAGAATGCATCTAATTACATGTGGGACGTGGGATAACCTGATGCTTTGCATGAACCGTGTGCTGCGGTCCTAAAATCAAATGGTAAGGTGCACGATGCCACTTGCCTTTTATCTATAACGTTTTATTGTATGGAGGTCTTTGAGCTGATCCTGGTGCAGAAGGAAAACACATGGATTGAGGCCCTGGAATACTGCAGACAGAACCACGTTGATATGGCCAGCCTAACCTCAGATCTGATGATGATAGAGGCGAAGAATAAGAGCCCGCTAGCCCGTGTGGACGATGTGTGGATTGGTCTACGGTTCATAACTGGTCATTGGTTTTGGGTCGATGGAAATAAGGTTGAATTTAAGGGCTGGTCATCTGAGGGGGAGCCACAGTGCCCTCCTGTGGATTAGCGCTGTGGAGTGTTTAATAAAAAAAAGACTGTTTGGAAGCCTGAAAACTGTGAACGAAGACTCAACTTTCTCTGTCTCAAGAAAAATAAAGTGACCGCTGAAGGAAGCAGTAAGTGAATCAGTTTGACGTGTAATGATAATGTCATGCCTACTAAAAAAGCATGGCTCACGAAAGAACCCTAAATCACTAAAGAAATTCAAATGAAAATGATTTTTGCTGTTACTGTTTCTATTATCATCAGATGAGCACAAAACCAAGCTGGATGACATTGAACTGAATCAGCTGAACTGACTGGAGCCGAATAACGTTGTCTTTGTAGAGTTGCTTAGCTGAATTGAACTCGTTTCATAATTGATCAACTTTGTTATTATTTTCCTGTTTATTACTTTAAAGTGGCTTTGAAACAATCTGTATTGTATAAAGGAGACTGGACTGGTAGTTAGATGTAGATGTCAGCTATGTCCTCAGTAGGCAAAACATCACGCATTTGCTGCTGTTGTGACAATCTTGTGAAAAATAAAGTGAATCTTGTTCACCGAATAATATTTGCCATGGTAAGAAGCATCAATTTGAATTATTATTTGATTCCAGATACGTTTTGTAGATTTATACATGTACACACATTCAGACTTACTACACTGTAACGTTTCAGCAGGAATTACAAGTATTTTTCTCTCAGAAAAGAAGACTATATTTCTCTGTACAGTAATTTTACTCGAGCGGTGAATGTGATTACATTACAAGATGAGCAAATAATAAAGAGAGTAACAGGAAATATTTCATAAAAATAAACATTTTATTCATTTTAATTTTCAAAAACATTTATTTTAATATTCTTAAAATCATTTTCCATTTTGACTAAATAAAATAATTATAAAAGAATAGAAGGATTATCATCAGCACTGTCTGCAAATCTATTGATGCAAGGCCAAAAACAGATAATCTTGAAATAATCAAAAACATGTAATTTCACTGTCTAAATAAAGCACTCGTTATTATTATTATTATTATTCATCTTACATACTGTAAGTGTGTTTACATTACAAATTGATCAAATAATAAAGAATTCTTAAATGTTTATCATCACTATCTATTGATGTAAGAACTGAAAACAAGACTATTTTGTGGAAAGGAAATGAAACCGTTTCATGATGACTAATAGATAATGACCCAAAAAGCACAACATGTAAGCATAACTGGATGAAATAGTTACATTTTGGACATATTTAATTAAATACTCTTATAATAAATGTAAATACATTCTAACCATCAATGGTATATTATTTTCATATATAGTTGGTTTACTTAAATTGTAGCTTAATAAAAAAGTATTTTTGCCACAAAGCAAAACATTATGAGTGCTTGTTCTTAAACCAATGGAAAGAAAAGGCCTACACACTTATACAACCCAACGCCGCTCTGTTTCCATTTCTCACACCTGTGGTCAAAGTCAGAAGCACTTTGTGTCGAGACCACTCGTGTATTCTTTAAAACAGGAAGTGACTCGGACTCTGTGGTGTTGGCGGCACGTTGAAGCTAGAGCAGGAAGTTAGCCTCGAAAAATAGTGATACGCAGCTGTGGTATACGTGTTAGAAGCTTAACATGTAGTTTAACGGCAAACAAAAATACATTCATCAAAACTTAAAAACTACATTTAAATTATTTAAAAAGTAGAATAATCACACAAAAATACATGTGACAATACTGGACTACCTGCCAAGCAAACAACAAACAAAAAGCCTGACGTAAGTGATTAGTATAAACTAAATATTCTGTTAAGAGCTTATTTACAGTTGGGACAGTGGCATTCAGTCCAGAAACTTGCTTCCCTCCTTCTGCCTCGAGTCTCATTGCTTTCCTTTTTTCATTCTGATGGTCTCATACGTGTCCTGATCGTGAGGCTTGAGACCCTGTGATGTGGAGGAGAGAGAAGGACAACACGCATGTGACAAAGTCAGCGCCATTCCCATCACCAGATCAACCACAACGCTTCAGAAATGCACATCAGTTAAATGCTATGAAATATCTGCATGTTATCATTTCATTATAATATTATATCATATGATTAAATGATGTTGAACCTGCTTTTCTGTGTATCACTGATCTTACAATGAATAGAAATTGAGTATTGAACAACCACAACACAACGAAAATACCTCATAAACCCCTTCGCCGGCTTCTTTCTTCTGTAAACAATCAGAAAAAAACATTAGAAAGCTTGTAACAACACAGACACACACAAAAGAAACGCGTACATGCAGAGCTTCAAAGGTTTTTGAAAGGACAGTGATATTTGTCACATTTGGCCAAACAGTATTCTTTGTTGCATTGCCCGCTTAAAAATAAAGGTTTGTTATTGGCATCTGTGGTTCCACGAAGAACCTTTCCACTGGACAATAAGAAAAAAAAGGTTCATGAGATTTAAGAACATTTCTTCAAACTAACAAAAAAAAGTCATTTTAAGGAACTGCTGACTGAAAGTCTTTTTGGGGAAGCGAGAAAGGTTCTCCTTTAGATTCCTGCAAAACCCCTATTTTGGAAGCTATATTTTTAAGGGTGTACATATACTGTATATAATTATTATTTTAAATTAATCTGTATATGATATATTGTAAGGTGTCGATTATTTTAAATAATAATAATTTAAACATACAGGCAGACATATATATTGTGTGAAAGGTTTCATGCTGAAAAGCAGACATACATGTAATCATTTCTAGAAAGGACTTCCCACAGTTCAAGACGGGATGTAAAAGTGTGAAAGGGGCGGAGAAGGACAGTGTCAGCAAAAGAAGAGAAGTTTGGCAAATGAAATAAGATTGAGTCTCATGAAACTTGTGAAGTTTAAGAAATGTACGCTGCTTATATTTGTGTTGCTTTGAGGATATTAATTTGCTGTTCTCAGAACGTGCTGGCCATCAGCTGACTGTGTTCAGTTCACATTCCAGCACGTTTTATTCTAGCATTTTATTTATATATATATGTATGCAAATACTTATTTATATATGCAAACACATTGCCTAAAATATAGATAGATTAGATAGATAGATAGATAGATAGATAGATAGATAAAGATTGTTGTCCACCAACAACCAGACTTACCCCTGAAGAACTTTCTGCTTGTTTACTTCGCATCTGCCAAAGAATGAACAAATTAATAATAATTATTATTTAATCTTTTGCAATATGATGTATACATTTCATATTACAGAAGAGAGAGAGAGGAGGGGAGTGTGTGTGTGTGTGTGTGTGTGTGTGTGTGTGTGTGTGTGTGTGTGTGTAAAATAATGTGAAAACCCATTAATATAGGGGTTAATCTCATTTATAGGCTACAGTGATAGACAAATATTACGATCATATTTTCTTTGTCTGCTATATGTGGACCGTTTCAAAAACAAAAGTTAGAAGCCGATTCGCTCCTCCAGCACTCCTGCAGATGTTTTTATAGAAATGGAGATTATTATAAAGCTGTATGAATCTGATCTAAGAATGTTGGATGCTGTATTAAAGGCAAATGGTGGTAAAACAAATTCATAAAAAATACTGCCTATTTACCAGGCGTTCATTTATATATAACTCCAGTATATATAAGACAAATGTATTAATTGTTTGTATTAAATTAATAACTGCTTTTACAAAATAATTTCAGGATGGCATATAATCAAATTATGCCTGTCATATGAGATTTAGACTAGTTTTAAACAAACTGATTTTGTTTACATTATTAAATCATATAAAATGTCACATTCAAGATCCAAAACAAAGAAACGGCACGTTTGCTCAAATGTACAATACCTTCATTCTGCAGTACAGGACAGTGAGAACAATCCCGTAGATGAACAGAACCGCGTCCAAGATGTAGCATATCTGCGGCTCCATCAAACTCAGCGCATCTTTAATTAGGAATAGAAAAAAATCGACATATTGTGCTACAGTTAAAGTATTTTATAACAATTATTAACACTTAAAAAAAATGCTTTTTCATAATTGCACAAAATGGTCCATGAGTCAGTTGTATAGGTCTGTCCTACTGCATATAAGATGAGTGTATATACTCTATATCTGCTGTGTTTTAATAAATTCTCTGCAAATTTATGGTTGTTATTAAATTGCAAAAACTGATGCATGAAATCTTTAGAATTGTATCAAATTGGTTGTGCTCTTATAATGTTTATACAGCATGAAAGAGAAGAAATAATGTGTTTAAACTATAAACAAGTTCTAATGATCAGACATCAATACATACATAAACTATGATTGTTGGGAATATTGTATCATGACTCGTACATTTAATCATTCCACAATATTTAATAATATTTTTTTAAATCATTATTTTACAATTAATAATTTTAATTACATATATGCAGAAAATGTTGCAAAAAGCCATGGTTATTAAAAATAATAATAATAAATGACATAAAAAAGCTTTTGTGAGACTAATGCCTAAATGTGCTGAGATGCTATAGAAATAGCAAGCGCATGTGTGATGTTTCTCACCTAGTATCATATCCTAAAGAATAGAGTTACTTCTCTTTTCACGTAAATTCCAGTGAAACCGGTTAAAATTAAACTCTCTGTATTAAACTACACATGCACCGTGTTGTCTTATTAGCTTGAGGTTTAATGGATTCATTCTAGTGCAACATATTGACAAAAATACTGTTGGTTGATCAAAACGCATTTTTGTCTCTCATCTTGATGCTATAAATGTGTTGCATCAGTTCATTTAGATTAGCATGCATTCAACCACATTCTAACTATGAGAATTAAAGTGCATGATGACATGAAGAATAGAAAATAAAACAAAGCTGAAAAACCCTTCAACCCTGTTGTCTAAGTCAATATGCATTTACAGAGATGCAGAAGGGAAGTGGACCAGCAAAACGCACATCGCCACAACCTAAATTTAAGAAGTAGCACTAGTTTCACATGCACTAGCCCAAGTGTACTTGCGTATTTATTCTGTTGCTACTTCAGGCATGGGCTAAGCAGTTGGCATTGTACTATAGTCATATTGTGTGGTTCAAGCTTTGTTGACAGAATGAGAAGAGGCTACTTCCTGGCAACAAAGTTTCCAACATCAAAGTTCAGATATAAGGACTGTGAAAACGAGAGATGTGAAAGTGAACTTTATATAGACGTGACTAACCAAGGCACTTACAGACTTAACTTCTACTTTTTATGAATGCTGGATTGGAACATTTACATAGATGTGAACTGGATTTTTAAACATCCCTTGCTTTATTTGATAAGCTTTTTACAAAATACAGAATACAAAGCTTTTATAAAATCACTGCATACTTCCATATTTAAGATGTGATCAAAGCGCACATGCTTGGTGGCATTATTTCATCATTTATGAACAAGTCCAGAGGAAGCAGAATTTGTTAATCTTCACAAGTTTAGCAGACACAATTACTACCTGAAAACTAAAAAGAAAGTGTAAAAATAATAATAATAATTGAAAAGAGAAATTTCCACCGTTCTCGCAAGGTTTTAGTTTATTATATACCATAAACAATTTGGAACAGCCATTGGGCCTTCCCTAAAAAGGGAAAGTTGTTAATATAATACATGTACAATTCTTGCAAAATTATTAAAATGATTCAATATATTTCCAAAAAAAGCAGCTTAAAGTTGAAAACCTAAATTAGTTGATAAAATTGTCAACTTGTAACAGCACAACAATCGCAAAACACAACATTCGCCACGGATCAAGAGCGCCAACGTATAACACTTACCAGCACTGCCGAAGCTGAGCCAGATAGAGAGGAAAGAGAAGGACAACCCCACCTTCACCATCATAAAAACTTTCAGTGAAGATGAGAAAAGCACATCAGAGGCCGACAAGAGGGAAGTTGTGGTGAAATAATGTCAGTTTTCAAGATAAACCACCCCCACCCGAGTGACGAAGAGGAAAAGGGGCCGAAAACCATGTGATCTGCTTTAGACTGCCGATTCTTGGAAATGCTGATTCAGCATAGTTCATTGCGGTTATTTAGCATATTATATATATATATAAATAAATGTATGCACAGAATCTAAGTGCAAGTTTGCCCTTTTACAATCAGCACTTGTAGCCTTTTGTTTGCAAGTCACATTAGATAAAACACCTGCCAAGTGTAAATAAAGAGAATTTGTGTTTTTCCAGGTTTTAAAATATTTATTCGGTTTCATAAGCATTTACATAAAGACATTAGAGTAACTTCTGTCATAATATCACAAAGACAGAATCATGATCAGACACTGATGTCCTCAACGGTCCACTTCCCCAAACACGATGTCCTGAGTGCCTGTGGAAAAAGAGAACAGGATGAGGCTCAGGACAACATCGAATTACTAATAAAACACCAAAAATACACTAAAACGGTTGAATTTTGTAAGATATATTTTTTCCAATGTCATTTTAATTTTCAAAGATTTTCACACTGCATTAGAATATCAACTGCTTAGTGTTTATATATATAAACAAATGCTTAGGTTTATGATCAAAGCGCTGTAGTTTTTATTGTGGGGGGGCAAAATTCTATGTAATATAATGATTTCGAGATCAAAAAGCCTGATATATTCACATTTGAATAGGATTTTTCTAACAAGTGATGTACTGTATACATAAGTAAATGTAAGTTGTTTTTGTTCAGTAAGCGTTCATCTTAAAAAATTAAACAATATACAAGTTATTACATTTACTTAATAACAATCAGTAGAGATTTCATAGCAAAAAGACATGTATCACAACCTAAAGGTGAACATTTTTAGAATTATACTACTGTAAAAAGCTTTTTACTTGCTGAAAAAAACTGTTAACTATCAACAGAGCCGATCCTCCCTATAGCAGAAGGCAAGTGCGTAGGGCCCGAAACACAGGGGCCCCTAATCCAAATATGTTTTAATTTTAGCAAACACCGTCATTTATTATCAGTGTATTCCAGGAACCTGTCCTGGAGGACCCCTGCCTGTAGACATTTGTTTCATTTTGCTCTCTCAGCACACCTAATATTAAACTGTTAATATCTTCCTGGTGTTTATCAGTCCTTAACTACTAACAGCAGATGAGTGGAATCAGGTGTGTTAGATAAGGGAGACATCAAAAGGTGCAGGGCAGGGGGTCCTCCAGGACAGGTTTGGGAAGCACTGATTTAGATAATTTAGAGCAGGGTTCCTCAAATCTTTCCCTGGAGGGTTAATCTGCTGCAGAGTTTAGCTCCAACCCTGATCAAACTCATCTACCTGTGATCTTCTAATGATCTTGAAGACTGATTAGCATGCTCAGGTGTGTTTGATTAGGATTAGAGCTAAACTCTGCAGGAGTGGGCCAGATTTGAGGATCCCTGGTTTAGAGGCTTTAGAAATGTGTGTATTCAAATATGATGCAGCAGGCTTTGTATGGTTAAGGACTCTGTAAACACCAGGAAGATATTAACAGTTTAATATTTTGCTGCAAGAGCCAGCAAAATGAAACAAATGACTACAATATCCCTTATACTTCCTCTGTTCCTATACATTCATAATGAAAATTATTCATTCTCGTAGACTGACTTTACATTAATTCAAAATACATACCATATTTTTTAAATAACCAATATCACTGCACCGACCAACATTTATGAGCCTCAGAGATATAAATCAGATCAGTTGTTGACAGATATTCAAATGTGAATATGAAAATATATAAATGAAGATTTCATGCCATTTGTTACAATGTAAAATTTTAATTAATCTGTTAAGAAAATACACTTCACTTCAAGCAGAGGTCTGACTGTCAATTGTTTGCTTGTTTGTAGGCATATACGAGTGGCAGCTGAATGGATCATTGAAGTGTTTGGAGAATCTCAGAGAAAATGTAAGCAAGTCAAATATTTGTAAGCAGAATGTGAACTCTCCGGCGTATTCAAATGTGCTGTTTATTTGAGCAGCCTGATAGAGCAACACAGGGCTGGGTCTGAGACAGCGAGAGAGTTTCGCCAAAGCAGCTGTAATACTATGAAATCAAATTCATAACATTTACATTTATTCGTTTAGCAAACTCTTATTCAAGGTAACTAACAAAAGAGAAATACAAGCAGTGATACATCTTAAGAATGTAATAGTAGGAGAAGTGCTAACAATAAAAAAGTTTAATGCATTGTTTAGAGAAGTACAGAGTAGAACAGGGAGGAATTTAAGAACTAGTGAAAACAGAGAAGATTTTTCTACATCGTGCTACTGGCCTCTTATTTAAATGTAATGCTGCAAGCAAATCTGCAGTTCATTGCTGTGACATGCAAATCTACAGAACTGAAAAGTGTAGAATTGAGAGAGAGAGAGAGAGAGAGAGAGAGAGAGAGAGAGAGAGAGAGAGAGAGAGAGAGTGAGAGAGAGAGAGAGAGAGAGCGAGAGAGAGAGAGAGAGAGAGAGAGAGAGAGAGAGAGAGAGAGAGAGAGAGAGAGAGAGAGAGAGAGAGAGAGAGAGCTTACCGATGATCGCCACCACGTCAGCAAGCATGTGTCCTTTAGACATTTGATCTAAACCAGCCTAAGGGACAAAACAGACCTCATCACAACACAAGTAGGAAAAGGTCTAATATAAGGCCTGCAGCATCTTTACATACACAACCATTCAAAGGTTTGAACTCGCCATGATTTTTAAAAATAAAATTGATACTTTTATTAAACATTAAATTGATTTAAAAATTACACTAACGATATTTATAATGTAAAAAAATTAAATTGTGTTTTTTACAATTTGTATTCAAGGAATCCTGAATAAAAAATATTTTCCACAGAAATGTTAAGCACAAATGTTTTCAACATTTATAATAATAAGAAATGTTTCTTCAGCATCAAATCAGCATATTAGAATGATTTCTGAAGGATCATGTGATACTGAAGACTGCTTTGCCATCACAGGTATAAATTACATTTGAAACATTTTACAAATATATTACAATATTACTGAATTTGTATCAAATAAATGCAGCTTTGTTGAGCATAAGAATCATCTAACTGACCCAAAACTTTTGAATAGTAGTGTATGTTCTTGTTATTATTTAAAAAGCTTTTTTTATAATTGGGGAGTTTATTGTCATAACTAAATCATAATAGTCAATTGATTTAATTACCAAGTGAGCAAAGCCAGGTGCCTTGATCTTGCAGCGGTAAGGTCTGCTGGAACCGTCAGACACCAGGTACACACCAAACTCACCCTGCAGCACAACACAGCCGAGTGTGAAGGAATGGGAAAATAATAACACAACACTTCTTCTGATTCCTCTTAAGTCTGGTTCCTTAATGGGTCGATGAGTTTATTCTATTAGTACTTACATTACATTGTTTTGAAGAAAAAAACAATCAGCTCAAATGATAAGCTCAGTTCAGATTTCAGTAGAAGTTGAACAAATCAGTAGTCAAATACACTGGTTGTACTGTATGGTTTTTGCTTCAATGAAAATATCCAGATCATAAAAGTCATACATTCGGAAATCAGACACACATTGGTCATGCTGCAACGGCTGAATCTATAGGAGCGCTGAATAAAAACAGCACCACAAAAAAGTACCTTTACACAGGACCACAAAGACAACAAATTTAGAAAGCCACATTCCCCACATGTGCATGGCGAGTTACAAATTCACCAACAACCTCACCATCCTGGATGAGAAGATGACCAAAAACCACTGAAAACTGCCCATGAGGCCAACGCAAATATTTCTCTTGAGAACAGCAATGATGTGCATGTAATTGTTGGTCAACACATGCTCATGTGCGTTACACCCACCTTTGGTGCCTCTACAGCGGTATATGTGGCTCCCGGAGGAACCTGGTAGCCCTCAGTGTACAGCTTAAAGTGATGAATGAGAGATTCCATCGATGTCTGCATGAAAACAAGTCATGGGACGAGAGGGGTGTTGGTTAACGTTAAAGCACACAAACACGAATACATCTCTACCTTTTTTCTTAAAGTTGAAGTTTGTATTTTCTACATAGAAATATGCCCTTATACATTTTCTCATGCAATTATGATTAAGTAATTTGAAAACTATTTTTAACATTGTGGTACTTCAAAATCTGTGATCATATGAACTATGCAACACTGGATTACACAATGGCTTGAGTTTTGGGCAACACTATGTATTTGACTCACTTAAAAGAATATAAGAGGAGTGTTTGAAAAATCAGAAATTATACCCTGCACCTTTAAATAAGATACATTCGCAAGCATAGCTTACCTTCATCTCAGATCTCTTTGGTGGGGCTATTTTAGCATCATCTACTTTGATCTCTCCAGCAGGCATTTTGTTGAGACATTGATGCATGATGCGCAGCGACTGTCTCATTTCTTCCATTCGGCACAGATATCTAAAAACAAGTTCATATTTGTCACTGATAACATCCAATATTAAAGAAGCATGGCAATATTTGTGGTAACACGATACAATAAGGTCCCATTAGTTAAAGGTGTCATCGGATGCCCATTTTCCACAAGTTGATATGATTCTTTAGGGTCTTAATGAAAAGTCTGTAACATAGTTTGGTTAAAATTTCTCAATGGTAGTGTAAAAAACACCTTTTTACCCTGTCAAATATAGTTATTTTCAGAGCAAGCTGTTTTGTTGCATTTCCCTTTAAATACAAATGAGCTCTGCTGACTCCGCCCCTCTTTTCCGAGCCGCTCTCTGAGGGACTGTTTACTTTAGCCGCATTCATCGTGAAACTTGCTAATTAGCACATTATAAGGAAAGGCGATTTGCAAAGATTCATTAAAGGGGTCATCGGATGCCCATTTTCCACAAGTTTATATGATTCTTTAGGGTCTTAATGAAAAGTCTATAACATACTTTGGTTACAATTGCTCAATGGTAGAGTAAAAAAACACCTTTACCCTGTCAAAATCAGCTCTGTTTTCATCAAGCCGTTTTTTGTCCATGTTGCTTTAAATGCTAATGAGCTCTGCTAACCCCGCCCCTCTCTTCCATGGAGTGACGTGCAATATGGTTTACATTAATCCCGAAACTGGATAACTAACACGTTATTAGGAAATGTGATTTGCAAAGATTCATAAAAACCTTTTACTCACTTCTGTAGATGAAGCTGGATCACGAATGATTCGCACGAACAGACGCATTTAGGCAGATCGGGGATCATAGAATTCCCTTCAAAACAAAATGAATGTTCATCTTCTGTGTCTTCAGCGACTCAGATGTCAGGAGTAAACGATGACTGCTTTATTCATCATTACATCCAACAACTAAACACCTCAGTCGCTTAATCTGAGACATCTTGTCTTCCCCTGCAATGGAGTGGACACAATGGCGGACAGCTCTCAGATCTCTCAGGGCAGGTCTAAGGTAAGACGGCCTTGTCAATTAACTATAGTGGGAGGGGCCTGTACAGAACTACGTCATGGCTCTGACAGGAATCTCAGAACAGCCTGATTTGAGAAAGGGGATTTTTATCATTATAGGATGGATGTGTACACAAACTTCCAACACACATTTATGAAAAGTGAATTTTGCAACACATCTAGGTAGATCGGGGGCACAGTCCCTTCACAAACAAACGTAATCCACTGCGTCTTCAGCGGCTCAAATGTCGGAAGTAAATAACGACTGCTATGTTCATTATTACATCCAACAACAAAACACTTCAATCGCTTAGGAGACATTATTGACTACACCTGCTCCGGCGTCGAAACAATGGCGGACTGATGACAGCTCACTCAGGGCAGATCTAAGGTAAAACACCAGTCCAGTCTGTGCTGAAACGCTACTGTCAATCAAACTATTGTGGGAGTCACACACACAGGCATCTGAGATCGGCTCGATTAGAGAAAGGGGAAATGATTGAACTAGATAAGAAAAAAAAAAAACACTGGGTGGATTTTTAGCATTATTTTTAGCATTTCAGTTTAAACAACTTGTAAAAGTGCATGTAGCATCCGACGGCCCCTTTAATGCATAAACTAATATATATATACTGTAACAGATGTACTGCTCATTGTTAATCTTCATTAATGTTAATTCATAAAAATAACAACTGCTTTTTGTTATTTCATATTAGGTCAGTTCCATTAAATAGTACAAACACACTTTTGATTGTAATAATGTATTAGCAAAGGTTAATTAATAACATTATTCATATTTTCTGAGATTAATAAATGGTTTCTAAGTATTATTCATTCTTAGTGTTTTCATGACACTTCTTAGTGTCATCATTATTGTATCTCTTCCTATATTTGAATCCAATGCAATTTTCTGTAATAAAATCAATCAGTGACTATGCTCATTACAGTATAATTGTTGTATAAATGTTCTTCAAGCAAAAAATCATGTTTGGTCGGTTAGTGTCAAGTTCTCAAAACATTGTATCCTTTTTAAGCGGCACACATCTTGCTACATTTCACATGTGATACTATTCAGCATATGTGGTGAGAAAGCTTAGTAGAGTCTAAGACCAATTTATAGCCTGTGGTTGCTTTTGGATTTCCTGTCATTCTGAACTTCCTGAAGCTCTTAACTCAGTGTAGAACATTAACATGTGCGGCCGGTCACCTGTCATAGCAATCGCCATTACTTCCAATGGCCACGTCGAAGTCCACCTCGTCGTATTTGTCGTAGGGTTGACTCTTCCTCAGATCCCATTTAATACCAGAACCTCTGAGCATCACTCCGCTGAAGGAGGAATAACACACACACTATTAACAATCTGACACATCAGGATACAGGTACTCTCTGGTCAAATTATTAAAATCTGTTTGCATTTGTGGGTGATTTCACTAGTTAAGCTACGATGATGATGATGATTACATTTCACCACATAAAGACTGCTGTTAGAAGTCCCATTAGGGTTTGATTTATAAATTACTCATAAAGGTTTTTCTCCGTCACTTACTGTCAGATAGATCATCTACTATAGCAACTTCTATGTTTATGCGGGGGAGAGAGACACTTAAGCAGCAGCTCTGACCAATCAGATTCACTTAATACAATGCTTTACCTGAATCCATAATTGAGTGCATCCTCTGCCCCAATTACACCAATACCAACAGTTCTGTTCCTCCAGATACGATTGTTGGTCAGCATCTGAAACAATATTGCAATCATATTCATTTAGAAACTCCATTTATTAATTCCAATTCAATTTGAAAATTCATGCATTTTGAAAAACATTCATCTACAGGATTATTAAGGCTGTGTTTATACTGCAAGTCTTGATGCACAGATCTGATATTTTCACCATATCTGATTTTTTTGGTCCCTGTTTAGTGTTTCACTTTAGACACGACTGGTATCTGACATTGTTTTTACATTAATTCCCGCCCAAAATGATAGTCAGTAATCACTTTACTATGCACATGGTAGAACCTTGGGTTTTCAATGACTGTGCTATTAAAATTATTTATGTAATTCACGTCGATTATTATTCCGCAGCATGGACAACAGTTGTCATGGATTTTTTACAGCATTTAATCTGAATAAATTATCATTTTAATTTGCTATTTTATCTACAGCTTGTTAGATGTAGAAGTCTGAGGTGCAATAAAGTAGTGCTGTAAGATTATTTTTATTTGAATGAATTCTAATAAATTGAGTGAGGAGAGAGAATGTGTGAGCGAGTTGCCTAATAGTGAAGCTTGTTGGTTTAATTACAAAAACCTCATTGCTGAGAAATATAATGGAGCTTTTACATTACATTTAGTTATTTAACAGACAACTTACAAATGAGGACAATAGAAGCAATCAAAACCAACAAAAGAGCAATAACATGCTAGTGCTATGACAAGTCTCGGTTAGCCTAACGCAGTACACGTAGCAAGGGTTTATTTAAATAAATATAATAAAAAGAAAACAAATAGAATAGAAAAAGAATAGAGAAAGCTAGTGTTAGAGGCCTTTTTTAAAGAAAACAAACAGTTAGGAAAACAAATAGTTAATTATTATAAACAAGTTAAACAAATAGTAATTCATAGTTAATTATATAATAAATAAAATGAAAATTAATAGATTAGAAAAAGAATAGATAAAGCTAGTGTTTAGGGCTGTAGCTATCGAATATTTTAATAATCGAGTATTCAACCAAAAATTCCATCAATTAATCGGATAAGAACTACTTTTTCTTTTTAAAGAGCAATCCTAAATATACAAGAGAAAATAAGACCGGTCTCTTAAAATGAACAATTTATTTCCTTTTTAGAAAAATTAAATGTATTGCTGAAATTGCATATATTAATAACTGAAAAACTAAACCCATTTAGTGCATTTAATTGCCATATTACATTAATTTACATTTATGCATTTGGCAGACGCTTTTATCCAAAGCTACTTACAGTGCATGCGGGTTATACATTTATTGTCAGTAAGTGTGTTTCCCTGGGAATTGAACCCACAACCTTTTGCGCTGCTAATACTCTACCACTGAGCCACAGGAACATTCAAAATGCAAATACAAATTATATACAAATCTATTTCAAATTACTTTAAAAAAGGTAAATATAGTACAACCTAAAGGTAAGACATAAATCAAAAAAATAATAATAAAACCTAAACATTGTGCAACTTAACTTACAACTTTGATCCTAACTACAGCTCAGGCTTGACAGAAGCCTTTACTGTCTTCTTAGAAGGCTTTGTGGTATTTGTAAGAGGCAAAAATTAGTGAACAGGAAGCTAATGTGGAACAAAAACATGAGGCCATACACATAACATTAACACATTTTTCAGCAACATGAATTTAAAGTTATTTGGAGAATAAACCCTCTTAAATGTCTCTCTGCATACCGGTGTGTGTGTGTGTGTGTGTGTGTGTGTGTGTGTGTGTGTGTGTGTGTGCGCGTGTAATCATTTAAAGGAGCATGTGGTTGCAAACAGTGCTCTGTGTGTAGTTACAGTAAATGTTAGGGATGCACTGAAATAAATTCTGGGCCGAAACAGAGAATTCTGGATGTGCTTGGTTGAAAACCAAAACCGAAAATGCTTTGTAATAATTATTTATTTTATTAAATAATAAAGTCATTTTGTAAGACTTTTAAATTTAACTAAATTTTAATGACACTGAATAAAAAAAAAACAAGCCAATAAAATAACCACACTTTTATTAAAAGACAATTGTACAGAAAATATATTAATATTAAATATCAATGTATTATTTTTATTCAGTTCTATGCAACAGAATCAGACATAACTGTTGTTGTTGTTTTGACTAATTATTCAAATGTATAGTCCTGCAAACAGCGTTTTTCCTTTCTCAAAATGTGTCAGAGGCGGAACCATGCTGATCATGTGCACACAGTGTACCCTTCAACTGCCTGAAACAAACCCTTTTTACACGCAATGTATTTTAGGTGTTATAACAATTATATGATTGAAGAAAATGACAATTATAAAGTTATGTTTTATTTTCTCTCACCTAATGTTTTATTGTTATTTGTTTTTTTAAATAGCCAAATTAAACGTTTTATTTTTCCTCAGAAATTCTGTGTTGCGTATCTGGTTATCAAATGAAAGCATAAAAAAAATCTATTTTATTCATCTTTAAATTATTGAAAATTAAACTTTTTTTGGCAAACAAAGGGAATTTACTATTACAATTAACACATGTTGGAAATGTTGTGTGATCATTCCTTAAAAAATAAAGTTTTCATAATTTTAGTAGTAGTGTTATGTACATTCTGCTGAACAAATATTTCTTCTGCAATGTCTTCACAAAAACCAGGACTTTTATTTTGACGGGTTGCCGTGAATACCTTTACATTTCTATGTGTATATGATATGAGGATAGTTTTACTCAAACGAAACGGTGAAACGCTCATGAAGTGACTCTCAGAGCAGTTCTGGAGATGTTGTTCGTGTGTTTATGTCCTCATTGAGACGTCACGCGCGCTTCAGTGTGTGTGTGTGCTAAAGGAAAACGCGCGTCTCTGTCATCTGATCATAAATATGATCGCGCACTATGAGTTAATGCTCATCGGATCGCGTAAATCAGTGGGAAATTAATAGAAATGATGACTCTGTGTAAGGAAACATTAAGTGAACATGTATAAAAATATAAAAACCCTGGCAAAGCTGTATTATCAGCGAATGTGAGCAGAGCATAGCGAGGAGCAGATCACTGAAGGAGATTTAACCAGCGTTGCCCAGATCAGCTGTACCACAGCATGTCACAGCACAGCAGTGCTACTGCAAACAGGAACAAGTACAAGTATACTAACGTTACATAGACATTTCCTGTCGACACGTTATTTGAGCGGACTCTGCTTTTCCGGTGAGCATGAGCGGTAACTGAGCAGAATGATAGAGCGGAGCGTCACACGGCGCAGTGATGACGGCTGAGGGAGAGTAACCTGAACACTGCTGGGTGGTGCGGCGACGCATATATTTTCGGCTGACGAAAATTCAGTGCATCCCTAGTAAATGGACAAACCGATTCTTCGAGGCTCGTAATTTGCCTCGATTATTTTTTGTATTCGAGTTACTCGAGGAATCGTTTCAGCTCTACTAATGTTAGAGGCTTTTTAAAAAAAAACAAGCAGTAAGGTTTTTTTTAAGTCATAATGGGTAAAGTGTTGATTTTAATAAAAAAGAAAACAAATAGATAAAATAGAATTAGATTTAAAATAAAATAATTAAAAAGGCATGAACACCAGAAGAAATCTATCAACAATTAGAAAGCAATCCTGCCCCTTGTCAGTGGAAATTAATATTAGTTGGTTTAGTCCCAATTGATGGCCTATAAAAATATGTCTCTTTACCAACGTGTCACACAAGAAACATTTCATGATGCGTAAAGGCAAAGAGCTTTCTCAAGACCTTTACAACATTATTGTTGCAAAACATACTGCTGGCATTGGTTACAGAAGGATTTCTATACTTCTGACTGTTCCAGTGAGCACTGTTGGGGCCATAATCCGGAAGTGGAAAGAAAATCATTTCACCATAAACCGGCCACGACCAAGTGCTGCTCGCAAGATTTCTGACTAGGGATGTTCATTTCGGTTATTTTTCCTAACCGACAACCGACTCTCTTTAAAAGATTATTAACCGTTAACCAACAAGAACATTTTAAATTAGAACTGAATTAAATTAAAAAGAATAAGTGTCTGTTACCCCGTTAAAAATACTAACATTTGTTTTCCGGGGATTAATTTTACAAGCGCATAAAGCAGAAAACAACAGAACATGGATTCACATGATCTTCATTGCTATCACATCATGCACCTGCAGCACTTCTGCGAGCGGAGAAAAACATAATAAAGCTATACATATATATATACACACACATGTACACACATATACATATATATATATATAACGAATAATTAGGCCTATACTATTTTCACTTAAATAATAATTTAAGAAAACGAAAGAAAAACTGTGCAACAAGTATCCTACTTGGGTTATTTTTTAACACAAATGCTGGGTTGAACCTGTTGGGGATATTTTTTCAGTGTTTGGGTAGTTTTTGTGTTACCCAGCCTCTTGGTCAAATGTAACAACCCAATGTTTGGGTAGTTTTTTAGTGTTACTCAGATCCTGGGTCAGAGTAACCCAGCGGTTGGGTTATTTATCGTCGTCTTTTGGAGAGAGCAGCTCTAAGCGCCATCGAATTGAAGCATTTCTTCGGTAAATACAGGTTTGTGTACATTTTATTTTATTGATAAAATCGTTTCTGTGCTGTATATCGTTCAATTTTATGCAGAGAAGCATACAGGCGTGCCGTGCGAATCACTAAACGAACGTTGCTCGCGTCGGTCTTATTGCGTGATGAGGAGTCTGATGCTTTGCATAAAATAAACGATTATATTTATAAAGATACAGAATACAAATACTTTGGATGTTAAAATATGTCCTCAGAGTTGTTTACTGTTTGTTTTTGGGCAGGTTATGAAGGCAATCGCAATACATTTCGTCCATGAGTGAAACGCAGGGAGGCGGTCTTATCCGTGAGCAGTTCCCGCCGAACACGACTCCAGCTCGGACACGAGAGCCAGTGCCGTTACGGTGGAAACAGAATTACAGAGTGGTGGATTTACTCGTGAATTACGTCTGTTTAATATTTAATCTTTACTTCTAATGTTTGTTAAACGAGATTAAATAGGCAATGTGTATAGCTTACATAAAAACGAGATAAACAATGCTGTAAATGAGAAATAAAGGAAGTTATCATGTAAACCAGTGGTTGTGACTTGAATCCAATAGAACCTTTATGGAAAGAACTAAAGATCAGAGTTCACAGAAGAGACCCATGGAACCTTCAAGATTTCAAGACTCTGTGGAAGAATGGGCCTAAATCACACCTGAGCCATGCATAGTGGCAATATATAATATATATAGTGGCAATGCATGCCACTAGTTTCTCCATACAGGAGGCGTCTTGAAGCTGTCATTACCAACAAAGGCTTTTGTACAAAGTATTACATCAATTTCAGTAAGCGTGTTCAATACTTTTTCCCTGGGTCATTCCATTTTACATTTCTGAACTTATTTGTATTGTTTTCTTTGTATGCATGGATTACTTGGGTTGTTACTGACATCTGGTGAAAATGTCATGTCAACAGCACCTTTAGAAAGATATGGAAGATATATAAGTTACAGATATGTATTCAATTTAAAACCACATGTGGAAGTGGCTCAGATCGTACGCGGTAAACGGATTTTTGTGTTTGCACGTGTGCAACAAATTCCGATCTGTGTCAAATAGTAGCAAAAAAGAAGATTTCTTGTGCAAGTGTGAATGCAGCCTAAGACAAATATCACATTTTAGTTATATACTTAATACTATCTAGCACTATTCTGGACTGAATCTGGTTGCATTTCGATCTACATACCTCCTCAACTTCATCAATGCGAATAGAGAAGTTCTTGCTCCATTCATAGATGTCATCCATGAGACCAAGAGGCAAGTCCTGCAACAAAAATGATCCGCAGTTTTATGAAGTTATCAGCATAACCAGAAAAGGACTTTTTATTTAGAAAGATTGTTTTTAATCATAGCGTACCTGATGAACTCCGCCGGGTCTGACGTATGCGGCGTGCATCCTGGCTCCAGACACTCTCTCATAGAACTCAAACATCTGCAAGATATCAACTAATTCAATGGTAGCTAGGTTCCACACAAATAACAAACCAAAGAACATACGCTCATGTGTTACATGGAGCATTTTCTCTGTTCGATGTAGTTTGTTACCTTCTCTCTCTCCTCAAACATCCAAAAGAAGGGGGTCATGGCTCCGATGTCAAGGGCGTGGGTGGTGATGCCCATGATGTGGTTCAGGATACGGGTCATCTCTCCATACAGCACTGCAGAGGCCATTTACATTAACACATTTATGCAGCCGATACAGCGAGTTACAGCAAAAAAAATACTGAGCCTGAACTTTTTTTCCGGGTGGGGGTTTGGTTGCGGGGGTGGACACATTCGCAGGGTTATTATTTGGCAAACAAAAAAAAACAACACTATTTGAATGATTTTCCCATGAAACTAACTAAGGCTCAGACTAATGAAATTGTTTTGTTCAAAATAAATAATTGTAAATTAAATACTAGGAAATGAATATAAAACAGGAAATATACAAAGACAGTTTACTACAGTTCAGTTCAATTAATAACAGAAACAATAAAATGCTCCAAGAACTGGAAATTTAAAAGGGTTCGTACAGATAAATGAAATTACAGGACTTTCAAGGACTTTTCAAGCACTACTTTTTGGTTTTCAAGGAATCATAATCAGAGATCTCGCTTATCAAACAACATCATTATTATTTTTCAAATTCTAATTAATAAACTAATACAACAAAATGGTACAAATAAAGTGCAGCACATGCAAAGAATGCAATGACTGTAGCAACTTTAACATTAGAAAAGAATCTATGGCAAAGTTATCACTTTCCGTATTCCTTATAATTGACCTGAAGAATGAAAGCTATATCATACACTTGGAAAATTATGAGCTATATCACCGCTTGGCGCTTATCGACACTAGGGGTGTGACAATGTACTTACCTCACGAGATTAGACAAAATACAGACACCTGGTTCACTATATTTGAATAATATTTTAATAATTTTTAAATTACAGAACATTTGTCTTTTAATCACAAAAAGTAAACAATGCAGTTGTATTTTGAAACGTTTTAACTAATCTAGGGCTGTAACTAACGATTACTTTGGTAATCAAGTAATCTTCTGATTATTTTGACAATTGAGTAATCTGATATTTTTTTGTAATACAAATAGACCCAAGTGAAAACTAGACTATATTTACATACAAACTAACAAATAGGCAATAATAATTGGCTTAATTAAAGTATCAAAACCAAGTAATTACATGTTTTTATTGAACCACACACCAATATGCCTATAATATGAACATAACCAACTTAAACCATTATTATAACAAATAGCCTACCAGCAGAGGGCGCCAACGGCCTAGTGTTGTTTCACTTTACAGCGTGATTCAATGACGTTTAAATCCATTTCATTTCACATGCAAACTCAGAGCGAGGGTTTAAACTTTTATTTTGAAATTGCGATGCACAACAAATCGCATATAGAAATAAGTTGATGTATTATCCTGTGTTGGCATAGGTTTATAAATTATTTACGTTACAAATCTATTGAGATAATGCACACTGTTTTCCCAGATGACCGTTAAGTAATCCTAACTCACAGCAGAGGAAGAGTTTAGCACCTTTCACACATACAGTCTTTACTGGAAACTTACCATTAAGAGATCATGTGTGAAAAGTACCTTTTCAAACATCGTTCTTACAATCATATCGTTTTTATGGAGATGATGTGATTACTATGAGCTGTTTACAAAGCTCTGCTGCTTTTTAAATAGCTTTTCTGCACTAGAGTGATATCTTTGAACATTGCGCCTCGCAGCTTTTTCAGCGCGTCGTGCTCGAGACCCATGCTTCTTCTCCATTCATCAGGGCTGCGGCTCTGGATAATATCTCGTGTTTATAAGAGCAACAACTTCTGAATGGCTAGTAATGTTAGCTTGGTTGAGAGAGAAAGCGGAGTTCCTCTCATACTATTGGTAGGCGAACTCGAACATGACATCAACAAGTTTTTTTAAATGTAGGACTATCTTTTTTTTCACAGCCGAACGCCACATGCCGGAGATCCGGCACAGAGCCGGAGAACTTTAAGCCCTGTAGTTAGGTACATTCAAATTCAAATATAAATGCATTCTCAATTGTATGGCTACATCTTTTAGTGCAATTTTTGGGTATATTTTAAAAACTAATTTAAGACTGATGAGTGTAAACCCGATCAAAAGCATTTTAGTTCCTCACCTCTAATCCACTGTGCACGTGGCGGAGCCTGAATGTTAAGAAGCTTTTCTACGGCCAGAGAATATGCCTGCTCATTACACATCATGGACACATAGTCAAGCCTGTCGAAGTATGGAAGTGCCTGCAGCAACAGAAGACAACATTACAGCAAATAACACTTAATCACAGACACCAGCAAAAAGCATATTGATTCATATAACACAGTTATGACAGCTTAATACGCCTTGCATAAGACAGCCATGAGTTTGTGATGCAAAGCATAACATTTCTGAAATTTAAGTTTAACCTAATGTATTTGGCATGGACTTTTTATTCACAGTGACATATCACATTAAAGGTATACATTTTATCAATAGCTCAAATACTTTACTATCTGAGCAACAGAACGGAAATTAAATCAGAAGATATAATTGCACCACTAGGCAACAATTCTAAACAACTAAACTAAAGAAACACTAGTCTTACAGCACACAAACGTGTGAAGCCCAGAAAAACACAAAATAGATGCTGTATGAAAAGGATATTTCAGCTCCTTAGCCATGTATAAATTCACAGTATACTCCAGCAATGAGACAAAACACTCGTTAACCAGTCTGTGTAGCACCCATAAAGACCAACTATTAACCCTAAGCTATGTGCTATGTTAAGAACATGAATATCTCATTTTTAGAGTATATATAAATGCTGCAATGTATTGAATTTGGGGTCAAGGCTCTACAGAAAATCATAATGTTAATGTTTAAGTTTTACAATATCTTCATGCCTTATAGTCACATTTAGTAAATTAGACCAATCAAACATTTGAGATATGCTATATATTTACAGTAGTCAACATTTGAAGTGGATCAAAAAAGTTCATCAAAGTTGTCCTAAGACAAGAACGCATTCTGGTTTTTGGTTTTAGGACAACTTTGATGAAAGGTTTTGATCCACTTCAAATGTTGACTAGTGTATATTACCTACGTAAGTATGCTGTAAGTCTGTGGATAAAGTTGGACATACTATTGAACAATAATAGTTCCATTTTGCAACTACATCATTTTTTTCCTCACAAAAATCAGGCAGTCGAGATTTGCTGTGTATTATCATGAGAATTAAGTTGCTATGTGTTAACCAGTAAGCATTTGATAATATAATGTCTGCATTAGGGTCTGCAGTCTTTAATCACCTGTAAATAAGTCTTGTACTCAATCAGTTTCTCAGTGCCGCGGTGCAGGAGTCCGATGTGAGGGTCACATTTCTTCACCGACTCTCCGCTGAGCTCCATTACCAGACGGAGCACTCCATGAGCCGCCGGGTGCTGAGGCCCGAAGTTGATGGTGAGGTTGGACACGTCCTTCTCTGCTGGTGGGTCCTTGTCTGAAAAAGATTAAGATATTTTGTTTTATATTGTAGTTGGTTGAACTGTAAATATGTTAGTCACTAGGCCAAAATGAAACCAACCATTCCAAGGTGGAGGTACCCATTTCTCAGTGATGACACTGGGATACATCACAGCTCCAGAGTACTGCTCTGCCCACTCCACATCCGGCTGCCATTGCTTCAGCCTGAAATACAGCGGTGTCATTGATTTGCACACATAATTCACACAGATTTCTGCTCAAACTTCAAGAACAAGATGTGTGAATTTACAAGTTACAAGGTGTCAGCATTTACTGTACACAGTGGCATCTGCAAGCAACACTTAAAATGTATGAATTATCGAATACAATAAAATTCATTTTTTTTAAATGACTTTAAAAAGTCAACAAAACACGTTTGAGTGAAATGTTTACTGGAAAATTATGTTTGTGCTTTATTAATTTAAAATAAATGAAAATTGGTCTGATATTTTGTTATTTAATGCAATGACATTTATTCATTTGTATGTGTGGCTTCAGTCATTTCTGGCCCACTTTATCTGGAGATGTTTGAGTTGGTGGACATTTCAAAACAAATAATGTAAAGCAAAGCAGATGTCCAAATAGATCTTAAATCCATGATATACAAGTGAAACTGTTGTTTCTTTACTGCTCATGTTTCATCTCATTCTGTTTTTATGTTTGTTTTTTTCTCATTATCAAAACATTGGTGGGAGAAAAAAATATATATATATATATTGTTGTGCAATAACTAGAATTTGAAAAGGGCAGTTTAGTAATACTATACATTTCAATGCTTGTTATGAAATCGCAGGGGAAAAAACAGTGGTTATCTAATCCCAATAACACTGCCACTAGCCCGCCGCTAACTAACTAAATCTATTTTTTAAAAACACTGTATAGACGACAATAATGTGTGTACCTCTTCTGAAGCAGAACACAGGCTGGAGTGCTGACATTACTATTTAACAGCACTGAAGGACGTCCGAGTCTGGAGAGCGACCTCAGCATCGTCGCCGCCATCTTCCTCTCTCTGTCACCCGCTGCTTCTGCGGAGGATTCTTTACGGTTTTACTGCGACTCTGGCGCCACCTGCCTGTAGGAGGTTTAAGCTGAAGTGCGCATTATAATTACGCACAAACGACCTCTAAGTCTCAGTCGACTCTGTAGTTATAGTTTTATGTATAGATGTAGCTGCCAATGTGGAGTAAGTAGTTGTTTTAAAGTGAAATATTCATCCATAATCTACTAATAGTCTTTCTGAAGAATCGTTAAGATCGAAGAATCGATTGACCGTCAGGAGTGAATCGTTCTTTTGAGCCGGTTCCTTTCAATGTTTCAAACAAATCGTACTGACTGATTCATTTGCGAATCGACTCTTGAGCTCAATTCACTGACTCAATGATCCGGTCACAGCGTGCTATGCAAGGTGCAATACGAATACTGTGGTAAACATGGTATCAGCATGATACATTCATTCCTTTATGTTAATGATATTTGTAGTTAATTGCAGGTGCTGTATAATGTTCATGTTAATGATATTTGTTGTTAATTGCAGATGCTGTATAATGTTGTAGGCTTATGTATTTCCTCATATATTTATTGTAGAGAGTTCTATACACCATGCAAAGGGGTTGAGGTCAGTATTTTTATTTCATTTATTTATTTTGAAAAAAAAAATTAATATCCTTATTCAGCTAGGATGCATTTAGTTGATCAAAAGTGACAGTAAAGACATGTTACAAAATATGTTTTATAATTTCAAGTAATGGCTGTTATTTAGAATTTTCTATATATCAATGAATCCTAAAAAGTGTATCAGTTTCCACCAAAACATAGCACAGCTGTTTTAATTTGATAGTAATAATAATAATAGCCTAGTAGTAAATGTTTCCTGGGCAAATAATCCAGAATTAGAATGATTTTTGAGGGCTCATGTGGCATTGAACATTTCTAAATATTCTGCTTTAACATTAACAACAACTTCATAATATTATTTGTCTATATTTCTTGTGTAGTGTAAGTGTAATGGACAGGTCCTAAAGGAACTTTCTCTAAAAAAACAGTATTAATATTGGGTCTATACTACTACATTCATGAAAATTGTATGCATTCCAATAAACAATAATGTTGTCATATTTTTTGTCCTATTTTACTGTTGCTGGCACCAATTTCTAATTAAACTAGTGCTAGGAGATATTTTCCCTTACCAAAGAATGAACAATAAACTGTATAAATACTGTACATAAACCACACATTCAATACTTCATTGATTCTTAGAAAAACAGTGCTTTTATTTCTGATATACTGTGAAAAAATAATTACGTAACATTTTTTAAAAAATATTGGAAAAAATCAAAGGGAAATTTAAAAAAATCAATAACTTTTGTTGTACATCTGTCAAAAAAAAGTTCAGCTACCAAGAACAGTACAGTAAGGTCAACGTTTATTTTCTAAGACACAATTATACAGGATACACTCCTACCAGCAGAAGAAAAGTATTGGAGCAGGAACGTGAGAGAAGAAAATGAACGGATTACATAAAGATTTTCATATATTCGCACTCAATCGCACACACAAAAGCACACATACCGTCATCTGCACGCACTCCTCTGGCCTTAAGCCGGTTTATAAAGTGAGGGAATATAAAAGTCATGTTTTCCTAAGGCCACTCTTTATTTTGTTCACTCCTTCATAAATTCCTTCTTCTCATTTTCATGGAGCTTCAAGTTCTCAGATGGGATGGGGAATGCAAATACTGTCTAGTGGGTCACATGTCCCACAAGATATACCCCAGGCCATCAATATAAAGGATGAGAGATTGGCGGCTCAAGCAGGTTCATCAAGATGTTTCTGGATCCTCCTCCTTGGTATCGTACTGGCTCCAACCAAGCTACTCAGCGTCCTCTTTGTACTGTACCGAGTCAGAAAGTACCATCGCTGTGGTGTTTGTCAACCTTCTTCACGCAGTTGAAAACATAATACTGCATTTAAAGAGTGCATCACATTGGATGATGTAAAATAATACTTGAAGTCGGAATTACACATGGGAAAGTATTTACAAGGCTCGTTCGAAATGTGGACGAAGACGAAAACTAGTCGCAGAGAGCGAGTACCTCACTGTTCAGAGGGATTGTCTTCATCCTCATCTTTCTCATTTGTCATCATTGCTTTGATAATGGCATCCTTCAAAACCTGTTGAAGACAGTTCATAGCCAAAGACCATCTCTGGTCCCCGTAAGGTAGTTTTTCAAAATTGGCGGAAAATACTTCAAATCGTTTGGCACAAGTATCAAGTGTGTGTCTGTGTGAATAAGATAGTGAAAGACTTTCCGATCTCAAACTTCACATGAAAGTCTTACTAGCGTAGTAAGACGAATGTGATAGCAGCCTGATCTTAGATCAGTAAGGGTGAGTTTGGATCCCTAAGGCTGGATCAGTTTAAGACCTTCTCTGCTGTTCCCAACCCTCAAAAAAAAGAAAGAATAACTCTAGGTCACTCGCGACCGAACAAATTCGCAAACAACGATAACAAACAAATCTGCATATTTTCTTGTTCGTTGAGGTGAATATCACCCAAATAAAGACTGATACTCTAACATTGAACCTTTGGTCCAGAATCACTTACAGAAATATGACAAAAAAATACGATTTTCGGTAATATTCGAAACATAGAAAGAGAACGCTCTAGCCTAGTGTGCAAATGAGAGATTACATATCGATTATGAGGGTAATCTAAGCTAGAATACTGAATGCAGTGCAAACAATGACCCCACTACAAAAGCACCATGGAAAAGAGTGGGGCATTCCTGTATATGAATATGTATATAGATTTATATATATCCCATGGTTCTGAACTATTTGTAGGATAGTGAACTGTCTCGGACCATGTCTGGAAACAGTTAAATGGCTTCCTCAACTTGTCTCCGTCATAATGGTGAAATCTAAAGGGTAATGTGTTTTATTGCAAATGCCAAAAAGTGCTTTTTTAAATCGAGTTGGACCTTTCTGCACAAATACAGCTGCTCTGCTAATGGATTAGCGTAACGCCAGTTGGTCGCTGTACTGGAAGGCTAGTAACCTGTTTAACGAGGTAGCTCAGCAAGCTGGATAGCCAGGTAGATGCTGATTTACACACAAAATAATAAAGAATCATCTAGTCTCAAAATACGTTGCTTTGGTCATCAAGAGTATTGTAGGAGTATTGTGTGCTCTTCATTTCCTATGTCGAATGCAGACCTTTATTTGAGAATGAATGGAAAAATAAAGATATTTTGTGACATATGTAACCGTGTACAGTGGGGTCCAAAAGCCTTATTTTCTAATATTCTAATGTTTAATAGTTTTCTAATAAATTGGCACATTTTTTCAGTTGTTTGTGAATTACCGGATAAAAAAAATCTTCAAAAAATGTAGTTCTTTATAAAAATGGTTAAATGTTTAACCCAACCTTCTGGGCAGTAACCCAACCCGCTTGGTCAAAACAACCCAATAGATGGGTTCCTCCATATTTTACCCAGCGTTAGGTTGTATTTAACCCAGGATTTTTTAACATGTAGGTGTATCATACTTTAATACTTGTTTTGTCTTATTTTTAAATTAATTTAAGTCATCTTGAGATCCCCTGGAAGTCCCCTGGTTGAGAATCATTGCTTTCATGGATTTACGTTTGGTAAACACATTATTACTATATTTAAATGCAACATACAGAATTCAACAGTTTGTCCAAAACATCTCCAGATTTTTCAACAGATGGCTCATGTAATCCAGCAGGATTTAACGACGTTTCAAAGAGCATCTTGGGCTTTAATGAAAGGGCTTTAACTTTTGTAAAAAGTTTTCTAATAATAAAATTTTACTTTTGATTAGTGACCTAATCATTTAGCTTTTCCTGGTTTAAATTGTTTTAATCCTGAAATGTTCAGTTTATGTCAAAATGTAAATAATAAACAAAAATAATAATTTTGGTGGTCTCAGACTTTTGGACCCCACTGTTCATTGTGCAATTTGTCATTAAATGCCCTTTAAACGAAGCTAAGCTTAAGGAGAGAAGTTGAAGAAGCCATTGAAGAGAATTCATACATGTACTGTATCTCACATGACCATCTCCGTCAGAGTCCACTGTTAAACAGACTATAAGCCTATAAGAGGCACACTTCATTTCTCAGGAATTACCTTTGTGATCATGCTTATTAAAAGCATTCAGGATTTAGTGAATGGTATAAAGATCTTAGATCTTTTCTAGACACCAGTCTTTCTTGATTGTGACTTTCGCTTTCAGCTCCTGGAGCTGAGAAATAAACGCCAAGACGCTCCTGCCCTGCCTCCCGTTCTCATTTCTCAGCCTCCGTTTACTCTGAGCTTCTCTTTGTTTGTTCACCCTCTGTCTTTATCTCTGTTTCATCATCTTTCCATCCTGTGTATCTGTGTGAGTGTGTGTACTTATATGGCTGATATCAGCGTAACTTATGTTACGTACACGTGACGCTTCTCTTTTACACATGTGTCTGCATCCTCTGTGTGTGTCGGTGGGAATAATCGGAATGCTGGGAGGTGTAGGAGAACCGTGTGGAACTGCCGTATTTCCCAAGTCCAGTCTCTGGGGTTCCGGTTCCGCCTCCTGCGCCGACGCTCGGCCCGACTCCGTACATCTCATACGCCGGCCCGCCTTCTAACGGGGCGAGGCTAGGCGGACCAAAACCCATACGAAAGGTCGGATAGTGCGGGTAGCCGTAATTTTCGTATCCGAGCTGAGCGGTAGAGTCCAAGAGGCTGCATTCAGTGAAGTCGCTAGTCTGTGGGCCAGAACTGGGCGGAGGCTGCTGGGACTGTCCGGCACGGGTGAACGTGTTGAATTGGGCGTAGCTGTTGTGCGAAAGTCTGGAGGGAGGGCGAGGGTCGTAGCAGCCCGCTCGTGACCCCGGAGCCAAGCTGCTCGGTGTTCCCGGACCTGCCGTAGCTCCGGGAGCTCCTGAGCTACTGCTCACAATGGCTGCAGCGCCCCCTGGCGGTCCGGTGGTGCGATAGTCTGAGTAGTGCATGGATCGGGAAGCAGGGCGTCCCTCATCATGGGTGGAAGCTCGCACGTTGTAGTAGCCGTTTGTTGGGTCCTGCAAAAGACAACAGGCATGTTCAGTGTAGCTCTTATATGTGAACACTTGATTTCAAGTACATTTTGTATGTTTTAAATTTTCTTTAACAACAAGGTTACAACATGCTTTTGGTGTTTTATGATAAATGCTAAAGATGCATTATATTTATCAAAAGTGACTGTAAAGACTTTTACATTGTTACATTGTTAATTTTCTATTCATCAAAGAATCCTAAAAAATGTATCACGGTTTTCACACAAATATTAAGCAGCACATCTGATTTAAAAATGTATAATAATGATAAATGTTACTTGAGCACCAAATCAGCATATTAGAAGGATTTCTGAAGCATCATGTGACACTGAAGACTGGTAGTGTAATAATGTAGACTAGTAATGGCTACTGAAAATTCAGCTTTAAAAAAAACCCTAAAAAACAGCAGTCACATTTTGAAAATATTTTTCCCATTCATTTTCTCCATAGGGATTTAAAAAAAATTATTCAATAAAGAGTTTTAAGCTATGAACCGATCCTAACAAGCCAGTTGAATAAATAACATTGCAAGCTTCAATTTGAAACGAACCAGGAGAAATAGGTATAATACTTTCTTGACTGCCATAAAATAATTTATTAACTTTATTTTGGAATGAACTACTTGTACAAAGCATTGCAAATAATATTCAGACATACCCGAGTTTACTATACATTATTAATTAACCGAACTAACTGTACACTACATTATATACTTTTTATTATAAATATAACATACCATATATTTAAATTTAATAGCAAAATATTCATACAGAAATTAGCGAGAACTGATTATTATCTATTATACTCTGATTGGCGGGTTAAAGTCAAGTCGACAAATTAGCATGTTTTATTAAAAAATTAAGTAAAAAAATCACACTTATGGATTTCTACTGCAGCATATCCCAGTCAAAAACAATCTTGGACCTAATGCTTGGTCTTTTAAGAAATGTTAATAGGATGCGGCTAATTTTCTACAGAGAGATGAGTAGCAGTTTTACACATGGGACCCGGCTGTTGAGGTCTGCATGCTTTAGTAAAACAAAGTACAGGTCATTTATCACTTTTATTATTATGTGCAGAAGTATCGGTGTGTCTGTTCACCTTGAGCTCGTAGTCCTGGCGCGTGTCCAGCGTGTCACTGCGTAACTCCTGTTTGAGGTCAATGTCATCTTTAAAAGGCTGGGAGGAGGGAGAGAGGGTCACAGAAGGTAAAAACTAAACCATAAACGACAAGAGAGCAACCAAGAGGGGGAGAGAGATGCAACGTAAGAGGGGAGGAAAACCAACAGGAGATAAGAGGAGGAGAAGAGAAGAAGGATATAAAGGAAGAGAAGGAGGTTGAGAGAGAAACAGGATTAATTTTACAGCTTTGGAAATGTTATTTAAGACGAAATACATTGGCGGAAGATAGAAGTGTCTTTGATATGTGTTAGGCAAGTTTGGGAAATGTAGTATCGGTTATTATATGCTGAAAGCATTGTGCAACACAAGTGTTTTTAGGCACAATTGGATCACAGATCAAATCTTGTGGTCGATAATTGTGCATTTCAGAGTTATTAATTATTTAGTGTCAATGTTAATCATAAAAAAGTGCATTTTAGAGCATTTCAGTGCTGTTGTATCATCTTCAGAAGATTTACAAGACAAGGCACAGTCACCACTGGCAAAAGACACAACATTACATCAAGACACAGTTTTACTTAATCTTAGCACAGTAATATTAATCATTAAAAATATGAATTTAATTAATAATATAAATTCCCCTCCACTACATTGTACAAAATAGTCAAGAATGTATTGTAAATGATAATACTGTTGACAAAACTTAGCTACCTGTTCAACAAAAAAAAGGTTTGTTTTCAGTAATATCTAATTTGAAATAATTCAACTGTGATGTTAAAAGCTTCAAGTCTCAAAGTCCCTCTACATCCTTCAGATACTGTTGTGTGTGTTGTCAAAATGACTCACAGAGTACATGGCCTTCACCATGCGTGTTGCAGTGGAGACGCTCCCCGAGTCTTCCTCCAGACTGTGGGTCTCTTTGTTTATGGTCTCTACCTTGATATCTGGCTTGCCGAGTGTGACCCCTCGACGACCTGGAAAGACAACATCCCAGAAAACATCTGATTCATCACTGCCCTGAGCATGCTTTTTGAAGTGTTTGTGGCTATTATTGATGTGTAAATATGGCTAAATATGCCCTTGGGTTTTGTGAACATTTAGAAACACTTTCACTTCTACACTCTCAAAGACAAACTTTGCATGTCGCTGTTTGAAAGACTCACTACTTCAGATTATTGTTGGATTAAATTAGGTGATGTTTAGACAGACCGAGAAATTATTATAGTCATATGAAATGCATAAAACAATATTTCTAATAATATAATGAAATAATTTACATTACAGTTAAAAAGTTTGGGGTCAGGAAATGTTTTTTTTTTTACGTTTTATTCAGGAGGGATTCATTAAATTGTTCAAAAGTAACAGTCAACAATGACTGAGACCTGAATATATATATATATATATCATGGGTTATACAAAATAAATCTATGTGTTCAACATTAGTGATATTAAGATTTTTTTTTTAGCTCCAAATCATATTAGAACAGTTTCTGACCAGTCATGTGCCTCTGAAGACTGGAGTAATAACTGATGAAAATTTAAGTAAACATTTTAAAATAAATTAAAATAGAAAAAAATATTTTACATTGTAATAATATTTCACAATATTACTTTATTTTTGATGAGCATAACCGACTTCTTTCAAAAACTTTAACAATTTTACTGACCTCAAACTTTTAAAAGGTTCTCTATAATTACTCATTTTTAAAATAGCTATTATTTGTGAAAAAATTAAGAAGGAAAAACTCAATGTCATTTGTAGATTTGTATCAGTGGTCTTTGATAACTTACTTCCTTTGCGTTGCCGATACAAAAACAGCACTAACACTAGCAAACACAGGATGAGCAGAATCGAACAGCCGACAGTGCCTCCTGCAATGATCCCCACCGGCACTATTTCTATGCCATTGAAAAACACAAAGAGAAAGATTAGCACCACAATGCATTTTTCATTTTTAGCCTTTTGTTGATGGCCTTTTTACCCTTAATAACAGAACAGAAAAGGATAGACAGGACGTGGAAAGGAAAGAGGGAATGTTTTCGAGCAGACCAGACTCAATGTGTGTCATGAACATGTGCATTAACCATTGCACTGTGACTTTAATGTACCAGTATAACTGTACTCCCATACTGTATATTAAATAGAGAGAGTACTCCTAACCTGAGTTGACGTGACCCGAAGCAGATTTAGGAGATTCCATTCAAGCTATTTATTATTGAAGACTGTGCTCTTTTACTTCAGTAGAGCACTCTACTGTAACTGTACTCTAAAGATGACACAGTATACAGTGAATTTTTGAAGACATGAACTGTCTGTTTCATGACTAATGGACTAAACTGTACTTTATATATAAACACTTTCTTTGTTTGATGCCAGATTGACCACACAAATGATTTCAAGATCACAAATTCAATACAACTGAAAATCGCATGAGATTGTCCTTATTTAGAAGTATCATATACACCATATTGCCAAAATTATTGGGTCACCCCCTTTTAGTGAAAGGTTTGACTACTTTAGTCATTTCAATGAGTTCAAATCTTAATGTTTAAGCATATAATGATATTCTAGGGAATTGTGTGCTTCTAATTTTATAGCAACAGTTTGGACAGAACCCTTTTCTATTCTAACATGACAGTGTCTCTGTGTATAAGACAAGGATCAAAGAGAAATGATGATTCAGTCAGTGTGGAAGAACTTGACTGGTCTGCAGAAAGACAAGTCCTAATCCCAGCTGAACACCTCTGGTGTGACTTTAAATGCAGACCTTGAGACAAAATCATCAAACACCAATACACATATGGGTACAGTCATTTCATACACTTCAAAACTGTTGCAACAGAGGTGGAAATAAAATTTTTAAGTACATGAATCATGTTTCCATCTTCGTTGCCACAGTTTGGAAGTGCCTTTTTCTCTTCTAAAGAAGGGGGTGTCCAGTACTTTGTCCATATAATGTACAAGTCATTGGTGTTTGGTGATGAGTTTTTGGCTCAAGGTCTGTATTTAAAGTCACACCAGAGGTGTTCAGCTGGGATTAGGACTTGTCTTTCTGCAGACCAGTCAAGTTCTTCCACACTGACTGAATCATCATTTCTCTTTGATCCTTGTCTTATACACAGAGACACTGTCATGTTAGAATAGAAAAGGGTTCTGTCCAAACTGTTGCTATAAAATTAGAAGCACACAATTCCCTAGAATATCATTATATGCTGAAACATTAAGATTTGTACTCATGGAAATTACTAAAGTATTCATTATTCATTAAAAAGTATACAGTGTATGTGCTGCATATGCAGGCACATATCCTCACCGGTCTCTTCCAGTGTGATGATCATGGTCCCAGGTCCGAATGAATTCCACGCGGTGCAGTTGTATGTGGACTGGAAGTCTGACTCTATGATGTTGTTGATGGTGAGTGTGGACATCACCGCACCGCCCTGTGTGTTCGGTTTGCTCTGTTCCACTGTGTATCGTTCTGATAGGGTCCCCTTCTCTTTTTCCCACACATTTTCCTTCCATGCCCACACCTGGAACAAACACACAACAAACAAACACATGGTGAGAGAGATCACTCGCATGCACTTCACATTTAAATAAACACATGTTGAGAGAGATCACTCGCATGCACTTCACATTTAAATCTCCTGTATTTGTCCGTGATGGGATGCATTTTGGGAAATCTACAGGAAGAAATGTGCAGGTTCAGGATAACACATATAATTATTCTCTCTCTTTATATAAATAAATGATTCATTGTATATACTTAAATCCTCAACATCCCAAAGGATCTGTTTATTTGCAGAAAGTAAAAACTAGAAATACATAAGGAAAATATACATTAATCTTTATTTGGATCCACAAAATGCTTCAGTCACTTATCTTCCTGGGCGCCACAAGAAAATATAAAAATACACAGAAAAATATAAAATAATATATAATAATAAAAACATACTGTAGTGTTTTTTTCATATTTCATAATTATTTCACAATTATTTAAATTACATTTTGAAATATTAAAATAGAAACCAATTATTTCAATAACTTTACAGCTTCTACTGTATTTTTGATCAAATAAATGCAGACTTCTTTTAAAAACATAAAAAAATGCTTTCAAATTCTTTTGGACTGTGTTATAGTTTTGTACATATAAAATAATGAAACTTCCAAAGGAAAATAATTACAATTATATCAGGTAATGGCTGAGAAATAAATAGTATCAAATTAAACTAAACAAATCTGCAGTGGCAGGTCCTGCAAGAAGCAAATGGACCAAAAATAATACCGTACAGTACAACATAATCTCTACATTTCATACAGGACTGAAAAAAGAAACCCTTTATAAATATTTAGGATTTAAAAAGCATATTCAAGTGCATAAAATGCTCCTGAACTGAATTTGCTTCACATTGCCCGCATGAACACACATTTCACACCGGCAATGGGATAAATGGCCTTTCTGTGCTGAAACATAAGGCTGGGTAATGGTCAGAAAGTACCAGTTCTTCTTTCAAAACCACTAAAACTGTTGTATAATTCATGCAGAGCTGTGAGAATATTCAAAAATGCATACCTCCACATGTTCATGGTAAGATTCCATTTACCTCACAAACCAAGACATTTGAAAAGGCTACAGCGTTAAAAGAACGACTTCTCTGTTCCCATATTTCATATTTCATAAATCTCATCCTGGAGATGCATCAGGACTGAGCAGCGCGTCATTTTAAATTAGAATCACTTGTAGTTTCAGAGAAGGGATGCGTCTGAAAGTAGCTGCATATATGCAGCAACAGCAGAACTATCTACAGCAGCAGAGAGTGTTACTTTAGGTTCAGGCCTAGTTTGAGTTAGTCTTAAACTAAAAACTCAAGAAACTGGTTTAAGGTGAGCTCATCTGGTTTCTCAGACATTTTGAAATCAGCTTTCCCCTGGGTATCCAGATGGTGAATAATAAGAAAACAGTCAAATATCAGTTTTTAAAATTGTTTTTATGTACATTTCTGTGGAAAATAGCATAAATGTAAATGCAAGCAATTGTAATGTAACTTACGATCTTGTCAGGAGGAGGGGTGCTGGCAATGTAGCACTTGACTTCCCCTCTCTCCCCTCGAACTGCATACTGGACCGGCTCGCTTGAGATGATGGGTGGACCTGCTCAAAAACAGTCCAAAACAAAAAGCATCAACAACAGAAACTACTGTATTATCAGGAAAAACTGCTTAAAACATATACGATTATGAAGCTGATATTGGTGGGTATTAACTGGTTTTGCTTTAGGCAGTGTTATTTTAAAATCACTGAGATGCTTGATGCTTTAATATTTTGAATTAGTCTTTATATTTTCTGTTTCAATTTTTTATTATTAGTTTGTTTTATTTATATGTTTTATATATATATATATATATATATATATAGTTTATATTTTTTAGATTTAATTATTTTACTACATTGTTAAGCTAAATGTTGCCTTAAGAGTTTTTTTTTTTTTTTTTTAATTTCAGTTCAAGTTTAAATTCAAATAACAAAAGCTTTTATGGTTTTAGTTTTAGTCGGCTACGGTTTTAGTTGATCAGTTGTTGTTGTTTTTTTGACCTGGCTTTTTTGACCCAGAACTGAATTTGAATGTACCAAAAAACCACACCAAAAAAAGAGTCTATGTAGAAATGTCTATGTCATAGGACTCTAGAGTCTCCTTAGAGTCTATGACCTTTGTTTTTGGATTCTGACCCAACAGTTGGGTGGATGACAGTGATGGTAAAATCATCTGCTCAAATCCAACCCTTCTAAGTTTCAAAAAGTAATGAAATATAGGTCCGGGTCGCTAAAGACCTGAATATGTCATTATGATTGGCGAAACATCCATGCATTTAAGGGTTAACTAGTACCTTAATCAAAGCTTGATTAATCACTAAATGCAGAACTCACAATGAGCTGAATATAGATAAATACCATGAAAGCTGCATGGTTTTAAAAAGTGTTTTATTATTTCTTAGCACAATAAGATAAAAGAGCTGTACTGACCGTTGACAGTAAGTGTGACCTCTGTCTCGCCGACTCCGATCCTAGGCACGATGGCCTTACACACATACTGACCAGCATCTGCCTGACTAACGGACTTCAGATAGAGCTGGTTATTATTACTCAAAACCTGTGCACAAGAGAGGGAGAGAGACAGAGGGAGGGAGGGGAAAAAAGACAAACATTTTGTAAAACCTGTTCACTGTAGACATTATCTAAAAAGAATCAAATGAAACGAAGGACTTCAACATCAAAACACAGTTGGAAGATAAATATGGAAGAGAAGCAGAGCCAAGAAAAGACAGGCACATATGGAGAACACTCACTGAAGAGAGATAAAGTCAGAGGGAAAATGTCTTGGATAAAAAAAAGTACATTGTAGAGAAAAATGGATAGCCTATATCTTATTAAGAGAGAGGAAAGAAAGAACTGAACGCGTAATAGAAAGGAGCTTTCACTAAACAGATCCACAGGCAGATGCTCACCATGCTTGAACCCTTTTTTGTCCAGGTTAGTGTGAGGGGAGGATTTCCCGCCCACTTGCAATTTAAAGTGACGTCTGAGTCTAAATCCACCGTTACTGGTTTAGGCTCCACAACCAGGATAGGGCCAACTGCATGGAACAGAGATTAAAAAGATCAGGTTTTTGCATTTAATATGATTATTAATATGACAACTATGATTAGTACCTCCCTATACCGACAAATTAATATTAATTATATTAATTTCAAATGAATCACATATTCATTTTCATCTTAGGATGTTCTAGACTAGGTTGCATTTCTGAAGTTAATACTCACAGTGGACATCGACGAGTATGCTGACGTTTGTGCTGCCCACAGCATTGAACACTTGACAGGACACAGGCTCAGTGAAGAAAGAGTGATCAGCCTTGGTGACAAAAACCCTCTCTCTCGCCCCCTGTATGACCACACCTCCCTTTGCCCACCTAGCAAAGCCAAAAGGAGCCAATCAGTGACGCATAAGCAGATATATGAAGAGAGACCCATGAAGCATGTACAGAAAGGAATTCAAGGGTACAACTGCCGTAACAGAAAATAATTTAAGATATATGGGGCTTAATACTACTTAAAGGACGTCTTTATCTCCCAGATAAAACAAGTCATTAATTTTTCATCTCACGGAATGTAAAAGAAACCACTTTAGGCATCACATTTAGTAAGAGACATACTTATAACCCATAATAAGTGGGTTGGCAGTAGCTTGGCAGGTGAAGGTCACTCTCTCTCCTTCCAACACGGAGCGAGGCTCAATGGATAACGTCACCACCGGTGGGTCTGCAGAGAGCATTCAGAATACATAATAGAGCCATAGACATTCATTAGACCAAAGGCAAGTTGAAGGACTGACGGTAAGGAGCTAGAGTGGACGTGGAAGTCAACGCAAGGGAAACTACTAATATAGCGCCAGAACGTAGATGAATGTCACTGTTCCTCCTAATGGTTCATGCTATCATCATAAAGGGGTTTTGAACTCTTAGAAGGTTTTCATGTGCTATACTTTGTAAAGCTGCTTTAGTACAGTTTGCACCATATTGTGGGTTGAGAAGATGGCCAATGGATGCAGCACCGACTGGCCAGATGTGGGACGTCCTTCTCTCTTCCTACACTGTAAAATATGTTTGGTCTGTGCTTCATGTGGTTTATTCAAGCCAAAAGGATATGACTGAATTGACCTGACTAACATAAGTTACACCAGCATAAGTCATTTTTAAGGGTTAGATCAAATAGAAATATATATTTAAGGGAAACAATTGCACCAGGAATGGGCTGAGACTAAAAAAGAGCTCTGTACTTATACATTTGTAATGTTTTTTAAAAGAAGTCTATTGCACACGTCCTAGTGATGCATTTATTTGATCAAAAATACAGTAAAAACAATATTATTGTGAAATATAACAATTTAGAACTGTCTTTTAAAATGCTATTTATTCCTGTGATGATAAAGCTGAATTTTTAGCAGCCATTTTTCCAGTCTTCAGTAATCATTTGGTGCTGAAGAAACATTTATTATTATCATCAAAGTTAATAATATTTACAGTAGTGCTTAACATCTTTTATGTAAACTAATTTTTTCTTTTAAAAATAATAATATATATATATATATATATTTAATGTTAGTGTATGCAGGGTGTATTTTATATATATATAAATATATATATATATATTATTATTCATTATATAAAATAAAATAAATATATTGGCACCACTTGCTTCCTCAATGGTAAAGCTTTGGCTCTTTTCCCTTTCCTCATAAATGTTACTGAAGCTGGAAAGGGTTTTAGACTTACGGTGCACGTTGAGGGTGACAGTGGCCCGTTTGCCCATCGGCACGGCCAGGTTAGTAGCGACACAGGTGAAGTTCTTCCCTGTGTCTATATCTACTGGTGAAATTGGCAGGTAACTGCGTGTGGTCACGCGCTTCCTGTCTGGAAGCAACTCCTGCATGGCAAAAAGACACAGAGCATATCAATACCTCTGTGCTTAAGTACGGAAGCTATTACATACCTACAAACTCATGCATGTTTTGCTTTACATTTACTCTCATGAGTGTGTGTGTCTCACCGTGGTGCTGACGGCCCCCTCTATCGGCAGGCCGTCTTTCTGCCACTCTATGACAGAGGCGGGTTTGGCTCCGCGGGACGTGCAGCTCATGTTGTATGGGACCCCTGCTGTGAGGAGGATCTCCGGGGCCCCCTCAATCGCAGGCTCATCGGGAGGAACTACACACACAAACACATATGGAGTTCAATTATTAATAGCAACATCTCATAAATCTATTCATTTCATAACACATTAACCCCTTCATTCCATCACAGCAAACATCTAAAACAGCAAGCCTTTAGCTTGCACTGACCATTCAGACTCTCTTCTAAGCAAACACACAGCACTCACTGAGGACGGTGAGTTTGGCCCGTCGCGAGCGCAGCGCTGCCTCCGTGGCCTGACACTCATAGAGAGAGTCGTCTGAGAGTTCAGCAGCTGAGATCTCCAGATTATACTGCCCAACATCCACCAGCCGCAACACTCGATACCGTGGCCAGGCTGCAAGAGACATGCACACACAGACCACAACTCGCCACTTTTAGTGATGATTTGGAGATAGATAGTCTTCATTTCAACACAAATATACACTAAATCATGAAAAGTGAGTAGTCTGGTTTTTAGTGTGTTGCTATGTGGTTTCTACATGCTTGCTGCTATAAGCTTGCTAAAAAGTTCTGAGTAGTTGTTCAAAAATAATTTCTGAAAGGACAATAAAGTCAACTTAATAATAAACTAAAGTAGTTTTAATTTTAACTTGAGCGTGGCGGTTTTAGAATGACATGTCACATGCAAGACGTGACGTGAGCCAATGGTCAAAATGTTCATCTAGCACATGATTACACAGAAAAACAATAAAAAAAGGTCTGTGTGGATTGCCCCTTAAAGTGTTGCTATGTGGTTTCTAGTGTGTTCTATGCTATGCATACTAGGTTTTTTTTTTTTGGGGGGGGGGGGTTTATGAATAAAGCCTAACATTTAATTGCATATTCTTGTCTCTAGAAATCTATAGATTTTTTTTCAGCAACTTTGCTTGGACAAGACAAAGCACAATTCTCATCAACAAAGCTCTTGCTTTGTGGTATCAATCATATCTGCTTCAAAAATGGTGTGAGACAAAATGCATGCTTGATTTAGTTAGAGATATGAGATTTGAAAAGAAATAAACTCTTTACTACGAGATCTGAAATTTGAAGAAAAAAAACTCACTCTAAGCAATAGTAATAGTGACGTTTGCCTACTAACAAGGAAAAAAAATAGCATGAAGTGCAGCGATGTTTTCCACCACTGAGTGCCAGTAGAGTTTGCGTGATATATGATAACGCTTTGACATGGACATTTCCAGCTTCTCCTGCAGGAGAAATGACAAAAATTCTGCTGTGAATTACATCACACATCCCCAACCTACACAGCCCTCTCTACTGTGGGATTGAGTTATCAGTGTGTGCTGCGCTCATGTATTTCTGTGTGTGCACATTTGTGTGTGTGTGTGTGTGTGTGTGTGTGTGTGTGTGTGTGTGTGTGTGTGTGTGTGTGTGTGTGTGTGTGTGTGTGTGTGTGTGTGTGTGTGTGTGTGTGTGTGTGTGTGTGTGTGTGTGTGTGTGTGTGTGTGTGTGTGTGTGTGTGTGTGTGTGTGACTGCAGGATTTGTTCACATGCTTTTATATGAAAGCCACGGGGACAAACCAGTGAAGCATTACAGTGTAAATACAACTACACTGAGTCAACGTGAGAGAGCGAGAGAGAGAAATCTTCCTCATGCCTTTTAATGAATCTGGCAAATGCAGCAAATGTAGTTTATCAGGTCCACATTTATCTATTTATAATGGCAGAGGTTAAAAATACCACATCCTGCCCTCACTGTTCTTGTGACAGTCCACAAGGAGTGAGAAAAGATGAGCTAGTGGAGCAGAAAGCAAAAGAGCAAAGGGGAAGAGAGGACAAAAGTGAGACAGAAAACAAGCAAACAGGGAAACACGGAAAATAGCGAGAAAGAAGACAGATGAAATTGAAGGATTGTACATAGGGAAAACAGAAAAGGAGGAAAGAAATACATACATTCCTACATTTTCTGAAGAAAAACTGTTCCTGAGCGATTAAGGTGATCTGGTTACAATTTAGTGTGTTGCTATGTGGTTGCTAAAGCGTCTTGTGGGTGGGGGGTGGATGGTGGTAGAGTTTGGCCAATTGATTAGTTTTGCCAAATTTCGCCACACGGATACATTGTTTTCACTCAAATCAAAGTGTACGTACAATGCAAAAAGCGTATCCGTGTGGCCCAGCTGACACAGAATAGCATACGCTATTTGCATTCAGTGGATATTCTCCAAAATGGCTGTAGGGTGACGCGGAGGAGACGAATTTGAATAAAGTAATTTATTCAAAAGGTGGCGCACAAAGTATTCTCGTAGCTTCGTAAAATTATGGTTGAACCCCTGATGTCACATGGATTATTTTTCCAATCTCCTTGCTACGTTTCTGGACCTTGATCTTGTAAGGACCCTTGTTGTCTATGGAGGGTCAGAGAGCTCTCAGATTACATCAAAAATATCTTAATTTGTGTTCCGAAGATGAACGGAGGTCTTGTGAGTTTGGAACAACATGAGGGTGAGTAATTAATGACAGAATTTACATTTTTGGGTGAACTAACCCTTTCAAGCAGACTTCTTCCTCCAGACTCTAGACTTTGATTTCCAAATCAAATACAAAATTTACTTTTATCTGAAAAGAGGACTTTGGACCTCTGAGCAACAGTCCAGTTATTTTTCTCCTTAGCCCAGGTAAGATGCTCCTGACGAGGTTTCTGTTTCAGAAGTAGCTTGTCGCCCTTTTCCTGAAGATGTCTGAGCGTGGTGACTCTTGATGCACTGACTCCAGCTTCAGTTCACTCCTTGTGAAGCTCTCCCAAGTGTTTGAATCATGCTTGACAGTATTCTCAAGTTTGCAGTCATCCCTGTTGCTTGTGCACATTTTCCTACCCAATTTCTTCCTTCCAGTCAACTTTGCATTTAATATGCTTTGATGCAGCACTCCTTGAACAGCCACCCCTTTCAATAATGACCCTCTGTGACTTACCCTCTTTGTGGAGGGTGTCAATGATCATCTTCTGGACCATTGCAAAGTCAGCAGTCTTCCCCATTATTGTGGTTTCAAAGAACAAGAGATACCCCGAATTTATACTGTAGGGATGGTAATTTAATGAAGCTCAATTCTAATATTTTGAGATACTGGATTTTTGACTCATGAGATGTAAGCTCGAATCATCAAAATAAAATAAAACAACTTTTGAAATGTTTTACTTTCCATGTAATGAATCGAAAATATATGAAAGTTTCACTTTTTGAAACAAGTTCAAGCTTTCAAAACAAAATAACTTTTTCATGATATTGTCATTTTTTTTATATGAACCTGTATATACACCCTAGGGGTGTAACGGTACACATATTCATACCAAAAAAAAATCTGTACAGGGTCTTTCGGTTTGGTATGCATGTGTACAGAAGAAATCGTTCCATTTTTTCAGGAAATTCAGATAACAAATGCTGTTTCCATGCTCTTTTATTTGGCACGACAAGAAAGAAAGAAAGAAAGAAAGAAAGAAAGAAAGAAAGAAAGAAAGAAAGAAAGAAAGAAAGAAAGAAAGAAAGAAAGAAAGAAAGAAAGAAAGAAAGAAAGAAAGAAAGAAAGAAAGAAAGAGGTTAAGCAGTTGCTAAAGTGTCCTGGGACAAAAGTTAGATAGAAAACAAGCAAACATGGAAAACTGTGGAAAACATGAAAGACCAAATATGAAGAGTGAGAAAGGGAAAAGCACATAAATACAGAAAGAAAGAGTTCTGTGTATCACTGACCCCGGAGGTCTTCTCCGATGCCTAAGGCCAGTCCATCCTTGGTCCACTGCACAATGCCCGAATAGTTGAAGACCACGCAGGACAGGACCACCCTCTGGCCCAAAACCACTGACTGGTCTGCAGGCTCCTGAGAGAACCGCGCCGTCCGCACTGAAACACAACAGACAGTCTTCAGTTACTATCAATAATGCCATGTACAAGCATAACAATAACAGTGCAATTACTGAAAGATCTGAGCCTCTAATTCAGTTTACATTGTGTTTGATGCAGCGAAGGTTAAAATGCAACAATATCATATGCAAAACTTGAACCTGGTTTAATGAGTCTTTAGCAGCATTACCATTCTGCTAAACATCTCCTTTTGTGTTCCACGGAAGTCAATCAATCTATGGGACTTGACATGAGGGTGAGTCAATGATGACTTATTTACAGAATTTCAAACTAATACTGAGAGAGTAATAAAAGCCAATACAGTATGTGACAGACTAAACATAAGCAAGAATCGTGAGAGTCTGTGACTGAAACTGCAGCATTACGCCCACATCCACTGAGCAGCTTCTTCTGAGTAAGTCAATGTGTTTCCTTGGAAGAAGAAACGTATCCCTTGATACCAAATTCCAGACACATTTCTTCACCCGCAAAACATGGTATCCACCAGAGTCGCTCTCTTTCTCTGACACACAGGAGGATATTTGATACTCCAGACAAGCCCGAGTCTCCAGCTTGAAGAACTGACTAACAATGAAAGCTTTCATTCAGAGCCTGAGTTGTGGTTCTTTAATTGGACTGAAATCAAGAATGTTGTAAATTAAGTAAGAGCAACTCATATTTTCCCCGCATTCTTCTTTTCTTTGCTCAATGCTTCTCTCTCTTTCTTTCCTCCCTTTTTCCAAGTCCATCAGGAAGCAGTTTGCAACCATCCTTGTTCTCTTTTTCTTTCTTCCTTTAAAAAATGAAAGTTTTGTCATCATTTTTATCCACCCTCACATTAGCGTATGACTTTCGTTCTTCTGTAAAACACAAAAAGAGAGCTTGTGAAATGTGCCTTTTCTATGCACTACAGTATAAGGAATGGGGACTTGAAGGGATAGTTCACCCAAAAATGTGTGTGTGTGTGTGTGTGTGTGTGTGTGTGTGTGTGTGTGTGTGTGTGTGTGTGTGTGTGTGTGTGTGTGTGTGTGTGTGTGTGTGTGTGTGTGTGTGTGTGTGTGTGTGTGTGTGTGTGTGTGTGTGTGTGTGTGTGTGTGTGTGTGTGTGTGTGTGTGTGTGTGTAATTAACGTTCACATTTTCATTTTGAACTGAACTATCCCTTTAAGTTTAAAAGGTACAATGACACATCATAGTAATCAGAAAAGTAACATAAAAGTAGTTCATACAACTTGCGTTCTATATTTGAAAACCTTCAAAGCTATATGCACGAGAAACTGCTCAAAGTTCAATGCCGTTACTGATCAGTCTTCTTCTCCAGTGAGTTGAGAATGTCTCTGACCACCATATCATCAAGTGAGCTGAACTTCAGAACCAGATGAGTCCGATTCATGAACAAATCATTTGGTTTCTGTAAACCGGATCAACTGATTCAGGACTCAGTTATATATGAATCACTAGGGCGAATGCCACGATTTTCAGTGCAACTTAAATTGCAGTTTGTTTTTATCGTAACTGGCTTTAGTTTAAACCAGTGTTGTTATTGTTAATTCAAACTAAAACTATTTTAAAAAGTTTTTATTCATTAAAATAAAGATTAAATAAAATATAAATATTAAATGAAAAACCTTAAACTTTTTTTAAATTAGAAAATGTAATTGAAATAAAAAGAGTTTAGGTACTATAATAGATATAATGAATACAAAAATAACACTAAATGTCTTTCCCTACCTGTATGCATTTCTTTTGTGTAATTTTTTTGTAAAATAAAAAACTAAATTAATTATATACAAAAATTCAAAATTATATCATTATATACAAAATATACAAACAAAAAGAAATTCATTATTTTATATAAATATAATATACAAATAAAAATGACTGACTTGGCAACTATTTAAGTAAATTAAAGCAAAATAACACTTTTTGTATTAAACACAGTTTCAAACATCATGTCACATGGAGCAATTTTGTGATAATTTTATCATCCATTATGATGCCTCATTTAGTAATATTGTATGTAAATATATTAACTTTCCCTATAACTTCACATTCCTATGAGAATCCCTGGTAAAGCCTCATCTAGTTTGGGGCGATATTAACAAGAACAGCCGTTACTTTTGATCCGTTTTGTCATGTTTTTGCACAATTCCTTGCAGTTTTCTATCCTTCTTGTTTAAATACATTCTTCTCTCCCCAGCTCTGCCTTCTATTTCTGTGGTCTTCCTCTCTGGTTGGAGGGGGTTTGGAGACACACTGTCACAATCCATTTATCACATTAAATATCAGCCCTCTAGCCCTCTCTTGTTCTCTCACTCCCTCTCTCTCGTCTCTCATCCCTCCAGCATTCCTCTGTAGGTCCCCATCTCTCTCGGTTTCTTAACAACTGGCATATGCCCACTCATCCCCCCATGACCCCATCCCTCTCTCTTTCTCTCTCCATGTCTGTTTCCTCTCCTTCTCGTGCAACATCCGTGATCACTTTGGGTAAATTTAATGAAGGCAAACAAGAGGAAACAATGCTCTAATGACCATGAAAGACATCATATATTCTGTAGGATAATGCAGTTAATGTGCTACTCTGGCATCTCAAACTCCTTTGTGTCATGCGCTTTGAATTTCATCAAATAAATTATTCACCAAAAACTGAACATTTCTGTATATTTACTCAACCTTATGTAATAGCAAACCTGTACGACTAACTTTCTTCTCTAGAAACAATCTTGCTATCATTAACAAAATCACTTTAGGCCATTGAAATGAAGCTGAACCAAAAATATAGACATTATATAAAAAAAGTTGAATTTATTAAAATAAAATAAAATATTATGAGAAATATTGCTTTGTCAACTAACTGAAAACTTAAAGCAAAGTAAAATAGCTAACAATAAGAATAAAACTAAACAACTACACAAAAACAACAACACTTGTCCTCATTGAATTTCATTATAAGAACAAATAAAAATAGACATTTTTCAAAATATCTTCTTTTGTTTTCCACAAAGAAGAAAGTTATTTAGCTTTGGAGCAACATAAAAGTAAGTAAATAACAAATTGTCATTTTAAGGTGAACTCAAAAAGGGGAAAAGTTAAACGTGATCAGATTTTTATCATAAGATGATAAAACATGCAGAGAAAGTGGGACTCGAAACATCTTGAAGGTCCAGAATATCATAGATTTATGGGTGGGCTCTTATGACTTGAGCCAGTAAGCAACCACCTAGCAACCACATAAACACACGCTCACAACACCTAAGCAACTGCATAATCACTTTGTGGCAACATTCTAGGCTTCTAGCATTGTTTTGCACTGCATGCTCTACAGAATCAAGCATCAAGTTATCATAGTTGTTGTTATTATACAGCGGGACAGTATTTGGCCTTCACTAAAATCCATATCTATCCATTAACAGTACATCACAGTGAGGTCATGCGACTCAATGTGACAATGCCGTCTACAGCTGCCCGTCTTGTAAAGCAGCAGCGTATTTATCACTCCTTTCTATAGAAGATTACTCTGCTACATCCGTCCTCCACCTAAAGGGTTTTGTGCATATAGAAATGTGTGTTTATAGAGTATTCTGCTAAAATGAGAGAGCTGGTGCATTAATAACTCTCTGAAGGCTTTGACGTGTTTAGAGGAAATACAAACCTGTGTACAGTATGCAAAAAGCATTATGTCACATGAGTAGTATTCATGAAACAGTAGGTGAACAACATGCGGATACCAATATCCACTGAGACTCTTAGTTGTACAGCTAAAGGACACTTTGCTATCCCATGAGGCCACTGGAGCCCAGGAGCTGTCAGATTCAAAAAGTTACAAAATAATAATAAAATATAGAGAACTGATTTGAGCTGCTTTTTTCAAGTGCTATAGGTACCAGCAAAGATGGTTAAATTGTACTTGTTTACTCTTTAATGCTTAACTGTATTTCATTCAGCAAAATTATTAATTAAATAACTAAAGTGGTAACCTCACACACTGGAATGAATTATGTCAGTATATGTGTACTGTGTGTACAGTAAATTTAATTATGTGAATTGTGTGTGTATATAATTCATTATAGTGTGCTTACAGTACTGTATTGCTCTGCATTGAGCAGTGTAAAGGTGATCAATATAGAGCAAGATAAGATACTTCACCCAATTTCTTTTTTCTTCTGCAGAACACAAAATAAGTTTTTTTTCCTTGAGAAGACAACTTTTTCGCCGCATAATGAAAGTCAGTGGGGTCCAAAACAACATGGGCTTTCATTGTATAGATGAAAAAAACACACACAGAAATAATTTTTTCAAAACATATTTTGTGATATACAGATATACATGTTTGAAACGAGATAGAATGATGAAAGATTTTTCATTCTTGAGCGAACTATATATTTAACAGCGGTCACACTATATGTGGTAAGTTGTCAAAAACATGCCATTATTTAACTGTCAACCATCTGTTTTCACTTGTATACAGTGCTTGACCCATGCATATTTCTCTCCTGATTCAGACGTGATTCAGGGCCGGCGGCAGGGGGGGCATTCACGGGCCGTGCCACCCCAAACGAGTTACTGTGCCCCCCACATTCCCTCCTCTCCCCTCCTTGCTGAACGTGATCGATTTCGAAAGCGAACGTGAAACCGATAAAACAGTGCACATAAGAAAGCGATTGCACGCTTTAGTGAGCATCAGCAACTGCACGCGTCACGATCACAGATTGCACACTTCTCACCCGAACCCCCCCCCCCCACACACACACACACACAGATTCAATTGCCCCCCTGATGGAGGTGCCCTGGAACCGGCTCTGCTTTGGATGGATTTGTTTCTTACAAACATGCTGTTTTTCACTGCACAAGACATTAATTGATGGACTGGAGTTGTGTGGATCACTTGTGGATTATTGTGATGTTTTTATCAGCTGTTTGGATTCTCATTCTGACGGCACCCATTCACTGCAGAGGATCCATTGGTGAACAAGTGATGCAATGCTAAATTTCTCCAAATCTGTTCCAATGAAGAAACAAACTCATCTACATCTTTTGGCCTGAGGGTGTATACATTTTCAGCAAATCTTCATTTTTGGGTGAAGCTATCCTTTAAACAGCAGTTCACATAGTTCAAGCTTTCAAGTCTATCTTCATTATATATTGCTAACTTTTGCTTTAATGCATGTCAGTGTTGTTTAATTGTGTTCACTTGTTTACCCAATGACTAGAGCAAAAAAAATCATTGTAATTTTAAATTGGATGAGAGATTACACTACATTATACATTTTGACTCAAACCCTAATATTTACTGAGATATAACGCTTCTGACAGCTTCCTATTTGACAACTAGCCCCGCTCTACCCTATAAGTGCTCACTGCATGAGCTTGTTATTTACGAATCAACCAAAAGGAAGCAAAAAAAGGATGATGGAAGAGAAAGAGGAAAGGGGGAAGAGAAAAAGACACAGGGGAGATGAGGACAGAAACACAAATACAGCGATGGAGAGACATGGCTGGAGAGGGAGTAAAAGGCAACTAATGAGAGAGGACCTGAGAGAGAGCGAGAGAGGGCTTGTATAGTTTTCATTATGTGGGTTATGCTGCAGTGACAAATTTAGAGTGTCCTGATTTTCTTGAGTCACTGATCCCTGGGTACCAGCAGTAGTCCGTGCCACACTGCCAACGTCCTGACCGCACAAAGACGTGGTCACACACACACACACACACTCCGACCACACTTACGCACCACACTCGTGTCAGGAACACACCACTTGACCGACCTGAGAGAACAGCCTCTCATCGAGGGATCGTAAACCTAGCACACCTGCAAATTCAGTTCTGTCAACAAACATAAATAATGAAGATTATCAGTTTGCACTCCAGGACTAACTGGATCCAACGGAACGCCTTCGGATGTGTGCGCTACAGTACGAAAATATTCAAATGCGCAGCAAAGACTGTCTGAGATGATGTCATTTTAAATATAAACCCCTTCATGAATAGAGATAAAAATGGATAAGCTCCACCCCTTTCCCATTAACTAGAGAGAACTCTGGAATATTTATTGAAAAGGGAGATCTTTAATGCATTTTTTTTATTTTGACTTGTTTTCCACTATAAATGTCTAAATTTTCATGAATGTAGATACATTAACCTTAGAAGCATAATGGCATTAAGTCTTGTAATAATAAATAAATACAATTATCAAAATTAATTGAGTTTATGCATTAAACAAGAACAAATGTATACTAATGAGGTAAGAAAAATAAGCTTATTTTCTCTTTGAATAAAATGTTTTTTTTCTTATTTCATTTTGATAATTTTTCAAATATCAAGACATAATATCTTATGTAATTTTGCTTGTATCTTCTTAATATAAGAGCATTTAGATATTTGGACTGAAAAAACAAGACAAAAATAATAAAGAATTTTTTTTTTGCAGTGTTGTTAAAGACATCTTTAATAATGTATTTATTTATTGTACTGATTTAATTTATTTATGTATTTTGAACCAGATATTATGGCACTGTTATTTGTTTTAAAAGCATTTAGTTATTTATTGTACCAGTTAAACAATTACCCAGTGACATTTTACTTATGTCTCGATTTAAGAATGTTTAGATATTTGAATTGGAAAAAAGACTAAAATATTTTTTTTGCAGTGTTGTTAAATAAATTATGATACTGTACTGTTTTTGAACATTATAAAAGTGAGAACTACACCTTCTGAGGTTAAAAAAATATGAATTCACAGTAATTTGTTTTAATATTACACAAAAATAAAGGTATCTGGAAACAGCATTGGTGATGTCCCATCACATCTTACTGGTTCATTTTTTCCATTCTTTTAGTACCAGTTAAACAATTAAGCCAATGTTTTTCGAGATGGCAAATGAGAATGGAAGACAAAAAAAGACTGTCCCCATTACCTTCCCTGGCATACTTTAATCAAAACAGACCCTTCGAGGTAAAAATCCTAGATACCAGTAAAAGCAGCACTGTCACAACGTCAGACAAAAAGAGCCGAGCTGTTCGAACTCCTCGGTGCGCATGCAGCACGACGGACCAGACACTTGTGTGACTTCATGCGCTAGCCGCTCTCAGACAACAAAGGAGTGTGTCTGGACAAGGAATACGTCACCTGCTGCGGTCAAGGTGCCTGTGCCGGAGCGACAGTAAACGAACATCTGACACCTCGACAAAGAACAGACAGACACTTTCAATGCTTTGGATGCTCAAATGATTTTATTGGCCATTTCTGATTTCAGATGTCGTTGGCTCGTTCAACCGCTATGTGCATTGCTGTCATTGATGAATTAGCACCATAAAATTTATTAGAGCACATAAAGCTGTCATAATCATTACAGCCGTCCCATTTTTAATGCATCCTATACAGTAACCCTTCTCTGCATGCCTTTTTCATCCCCTGCTCTCCAGCTCTTCAACCAATCAGGTACTTTCACTGGCTCGTAGTGTTGCGTCACCATAGCAACAGCTGACGTATGCAAAAACTACCCCAAAAGTTTTTTTGCTTGTTTGCAGGCATGTGTGTGTATGTACGCATTTGTGTGGTTTGCTTATGTGTTTGTGCATGCAGGAGGCGTCTTTGTGCTTTAAACAGTTAAATAAATGTCCACTTACCTAGTATTTGAGAAGATTACAATTGAGAATGCATGTACGTATGTGTTTATGTGTGTATTTTATTGCATGTGCCTCCTGAATGCATGTGTGTATATGCATGTTTGTGTGTATGCATGAGAATGCATGTGTCTGTGTGCATGAGGCCTCCTTGTGCTTCTTTAACATTTAAGCACTAAAATTAATGTGCTTTAAAACATTTAAACGGACAGATACATGTGCATTTTTTTCCACAGTTAAATGTCCAGTTAAACCTACCCAAAGTTTTTCGAAGATTGCACTTAATGCATGTTTGTACATGTTTTTGTGTGTATTTGCATTTTGAGGAGGCCTCCTTACGCTCATTAAACATTTAACCGGTTTAGTAAATATGCTTTTGAACATTTGTATGTTAAACGCATGTGTATGTAATGTATGCATGTATGTGTTTATGTGTGTATTTGCATATGCAGAAGGCCTCCTTATGCCTATTTAACTTTTAAAATTTAAATAAACTAGATTTGTAACATTTTAACAGTCTAATAAATGTGCCTTTTAACATTAAACATTTAAATAGATTTCCAGTTAGACAATTGCCCAGTGTTTTTGAAGCTTACTGTTGAGAATGCATGTGTGTGTGTGTGTGTGTGTGTGTGTGTGTGTGTGTGTGTGTGTGTGTGTGTGTGTGTGTGTGTGTGTGTGTGTGTGTGTGTGTGTGTGTGTGTGTGTGTGTGTGTGTGTGTGTGTGTGTGTGTGTGTGTGTGTGTGTGTGTGTGTGTGTATGCATGTTCATGTTTATGTTTATGTGTGTGTGTGCATGACAGTGCATGTGTTTGTGTGTGCAGGAGGCCTCATTGTGGTTCTTTAACATGTCAGCATTTACATAAATGTGCTTTAAAACATTTAAATAGTCAGATTAATGACAACTGAGAATGCATATTTGTGTGTGTATGTGTTGGTGTGAATGCATTGCATGTGTTTGAATGTGCAGCAGACCTCCTTATGCTTTAGGGATGGGAAGATTCCCCGATTCGCTCGGTGCATCGGCAAAAAAAGTTAACGATGCGATGCATCGGTTTAAAAAGTGTGCATCGGCTACAAGTTGGCATTTGTATTGCAATGCATCGTTTCTAACACATTTTGCATCGGTAAAAATTATTTGTAGATAATTACTAGTGGATGTGTTACACTTTTATTGTTTAGAAAGTGACCAATAATCTGTGACCAGTATTTTATATGTAGTTGATTTCTCCTCTATAAACATTGTCTCGAGCGCGTTATCTCATCACTGCTGCGCGTGAATATGACGAATCACAACACTGCGGAGACCCGAGGAAAAGCGGGGATTTAAGTCCAAAAGTTGACTTGAAATAACATAAATCAATCAGGGGCTAAAGCGGTTATAAACGACAATGTAAATTCACACAATCTAACTAATTTGCGCCAGCTTATTTTTAAGCAGCCCTTAATGTCGATCATGGATGTAATCGATCCACCATGACAAACAGCGAATATATTTGTGCTATTTAATGCATTTGAGATGTTGTGTTTTCCTCAGTGCATAACTTACATGTCAAGAGTATATTTTTAATCTGTAAATGTTAGAAAGTCATGCAATTATATCCATTTTACTGTCAGGAGTGGGAGAGTCAAATAAGCATTTTGCTAAAATATTTGTTGTTTGACCTTTTCAACGTCATTATGTCATTACGTATTTTTCCCCAATTAATTATTCTGCTGTGCAAATACATCTTTACAACTTTACATTTTACCCAAAATTGCAGTTTCTATGCTTTTTGTTTATAGTTGGAATCTCTGTGTGTCAGTACTGCCATCTTTAAATAGGGGTGTGAATCTTTACTGGTTTCAGATTCAATTCAATTACTATTATCATTATCAACTCAATGCGATGTGTCACAATCTCAGTTTTCAATATTACTGCACGTGGCTACATTTTCATATCATTTTATATCAAATTTATTTTGTGCAAAATGTACTTAATTTTTTATTATATAAGCAGGCTACTTAAAAAAAAAAACTTATTTAAAATAAGTGTTCTTTAAGTATCCGAAAGTTTACAGACAATGGGTTTTTCTATTTTCCTCAGCATTATTGCCGTTTGATTATTACTGATGAGATCATAGACAGTGGCAGCTTTAACAGGCTGCATTCACACTAATGCACAGATCTATTTCGATATATCAAATGTTTTGCCCTGCTCTGAAAACATAACTGACTGTGTATAGCTTACATCAATTTTATATAAAAGTATTCGAAAATGCAAGTGTACTTAACCGCAGCTGCAGTCGAGCTTCAGGACAAAAAAACACAAAGCGCAGGTGAAAGTCTATCAGTGCGCGAGTTTTGTGCATCTAATAGTACTGCATTCTATTGTTCTGCGTGTTTCAACGCTTTACGCATAAATGAAAGCATATTGGATTACTAAAGTAAAACACATTTACTTGCATCTGGTGTTTGAAGCCTGTGTTTTGACACACTGTCAAGTGATGCACACGTGTCTCACAGCGCAAATTCTGTGCAATGAAGCCCTCCGCGTTTCTAGCGCGCACACGTGCCATATGCGGGGGGTGGGGGTGTCGGGAACAAGGTCAGAATCAATTCTGAAATATTCGGAATCGTTGAAGAGAGAATCGCGATGCATCGGAGAATCGATTTTTTTCTCCCACCCCTAATGCATTGCATGTGTTTGCATGTGGAGGAGGCCCACAGTTGAGTAAATGTGCTTTTTAACATTTAAACCATTAAATAAATGTCATGCGGGAACAACTGCAATTAAAAAATGCTCAAGCAAAACCTAAGCCACCCAGACAGCCTGTTTTTACCGTACTAGCTAACAGTGTACAAGCACTTTGCTTTGTTATGTACAGGTCTGTGTGTCCCTTTCCTTCGTCAACATTTCATCATGTCATCTCTTATTTGTCTGCAGCTTCATCCGACGCTTTCCCTCCATCATCTTCCCACTTTGCTCCTCTCGATTCGCCCTTGCCATTCCTGACAGCGAGGAGAAACACCTCTTTCCTCGTGTCGCTCTCTTATTCTCATCTCCCTCTTCACACCTCTCTCTCTCCTTTTCTTTTTCTCCCCCTCCATCCCTCGTTCCTCTCCTTCTCGCTCTTTGTCCCTCTATCTGTGCAGCCCAGCGTTGCTATAGGAACCGATCTATTTGAAATAGGAGGGAAGGAAAATAATTTCTCGCCTCTTACCCCATTTCACTCCATTCTCGGCCACCGGGTTTCATCTCCTGCAGCATTTATACAGTTGATTTTAACATTATTTATTTGCGCGAATCGCTGCTGGAGCTATTGTTGCCATGACTACTGTGGGAACATTGACATAATATTACATACAGTGACCATGGCAACCTCAAGGGTCATCAGCAGAGCGCTATGCTAATGCTTGGACAGACTAACCACTTCCAGTGGTCCGAGGCTTGAAGTATTACCTAATACCTCACAGACATCCTTTTAATGCACTAAATATTTGGCTTTCCAAACAAATATCAAGAGGCTGGGAATGCCAGATTGTTTTGTGTGTGTGTATGTGTGCACGCATATGAGGAAACACGCACAATCTGACATTAAACTTACTCTCAGAAGACAGAGAGAATTTATTGCTGTTTCATCATATGCCTTTTATTATATGACTTTGACGTACTTTGATGCAAACGAATGGAAATCACTAGTCATATAAAAAGCAAGCGTTCTACTCAACGGTGGGAATCTCCTTCAATGCCGATCTAAAGATGAGTAACACTGATGAGTAACTAGCCAGGGGTCATTTATGTCTGATTGATTTTTACACGCTCCTAATGTATTCATCACTAGATTTAAGTCAACTTAAAACGCAATGTTCACAACATATTTTACTTCAGACAGAAAATGTAACCCATTTATGAGTAATTTTTCCTATTTAACTAAGAAATTAGGGCAGGACTTCACTTTATCATATCGTAATAAAGCACAGCTTGGTTTCTAAAGTATTTTTCCCACAGAGATTAAAAAAATTTAGAGTTGTACATGAAACAAACCAAATCAACTGGCTACGAGGTGAATTGCAACATTACAGACTTTTTTTTCCAAGCAAACTTTTTCTGCAAAATATGCACACACACACACACACACACACACAGTATTTATGACAGACTATTATTTCATGCAGTGTCATGGGAGTGTTTTTATGCTCACGTGAGGTGGTTTTTTTAGCCAATCTGAAAAATAAATATAACAAAAAAATACAAAGGATACTGTTTTTTTTTCGCATTTACAAGTCACCTAGCATACGTAAAAGTAACATGATCAGTTTTAGTAAAACACTTTAGTGTTTTAGTCACATAACATTGGTTAATGGAAACGCAGTTGAATTGCAATAGGTTTTTTATCGACAAAAATGAATGGGATTTTTACTTCCGGAACCCAACTGTTGCACTCCATTGACTGAATAGTGAAAAGTGGGAGTCACATACCAGAATGGAAACAAGTGGTTGGAGGAGTAGTTGTTTCAGAAGTGAAGCAAGTTACTAATGCATTAATGCATATTAATGCATTAGGTATCAAAGTAACAATGAACAACACTTAGCATTTAGTAATCTAGATTAATGTTGAAGAATGTTGGTAACCAAACAGTTGACCGGTAGCCACTGACATTTATAGTATTTGTTTGGTTTGGTCTGTTTGGTTACCAACATTCTTCAAAATATCACATTTTGGGCTCATCAAACTCGTAGAGGTTTGGAGGGTGAATAAATGACAGAATTTCCATTTTGAGTGAACTATCCCTTTCAATTTTTTGTGATTAACTTGCAGTAATGAACGATCCACAATAAGCCCAAGAACATGCGTTAGGAAAGTCAAAGGGGCTATTTTGATTTCACATTGACTTTAGCGTTGAAAAAAAAAATATTTACAATGCATCTTTGTATTGAGTCAGCACCAGAACAGCGTTTTACATTTTGGTCCACAACCTCACCGGGTGACCAGTAATAATGCTTTTGATGCAGAACGCCTCGCTGTCTCCCCAACTGTGAATGGCTTTTATTCAGCTGGCCGTTGGGCCAAATTCGTCGATCAGCCCTCCCTGATTTGAAAACTTTAGAGAACGAGAAATGACATCACCATCATCATCAGCCACATTCCATTGCAGTGGGGGAGGGGAAGTGGTGGGAGGGGTGTCTGAAAAACTCCCCCCACACACACAAATAAACACACACACACACACACACACACACACACACACACACACACACACACACACACACACACACACACACACACACACACACACACACAGCAGAGGAGAATCTCATCAGTTTCTACATTACAGACTGGCCTCTTCTTCATGCGCTCTCTTTTAATTCATGTGCTTCTCCATCTCTCTCTCTCCCTCTCTCTTTTTTCCCTCTGTCCCTGTTTCCCTCTCCCATTCCGTGACCCCTCCCCCTCTCCTCTGACTACAGGAATGTAAGAAACACATCTGGAACTTATTAGAAAGAGGGAAGGGGGAAAACTAACTGGGGGATGGAAAGAGGGAGAAAGGAAAAATGAGAAGACTGAGGGAGTGAGGAACGACAAAAGAATGAAAAGCAGAGCGAGGGCCAGAACAAGGGGCCACTCGACAAAACCATTTCTGGAGAGAAAGAAATGTGCAATGCAGGACCGACCAATTGTTAAGACATAGTTCAGCGTACATTTAAATTGTGGCATTATTTACTTGCCACCATGTTGCTGCAAACCTTTCTTTCTACTGCAGAACTCAAAAGGTGACATTATGAAAAAGTTAAGGTTGTTTTTTGTCCAGACAGTTGCAAAGAATGGGAACTTGAACTTTCAACTTCACAAAAACAATTTAAAAGTGTTTAAAGTAGTCTATATGACTCAACATGTTATGTTGAAGTGCTGTTATAATGGAGCTAATACAGTCTCCAAGTGTTAAGTACTACTGGGTTATCTATATCAGACTTTGCACAAAAAAAAACTAAACTGCAGCATTTATATGACATTTTAAAAATACGAATTATTCATTTCTGACTGAAATACAACTTCCGAATCAGATGAGAACGGATCATTCAGCTGAGTTAAGTGAACCAGATCAACTTAATCATTGAAAAGAACTGACTAGATAAAGAATACTATTCACAACTCAAACATCATTACTTACATTTGTATGGTATTTTATTATGCTTTTGCACCCTTTTGAAAGCTCTAGTCACTATAGTTGTATAGAAAAAATTGCCAGTTCATTCCTCAAATTCTCCTTTTGTGTTCTACAGAAAGAAAAATGAAAGAACAATAAATGATTTTCATTTTAGTTGAACTATTTCCTTAAACAGCACAAAATAACAGCTAATGCTGACAAAACACAATGTGAATGAATGGAAGGCTGTTCATGTGAAGGGAAACGTGGCATGTTCAAAATCGTTTCAATGAGAAGGGATGTGGGAGCCCCTAAAAGAGGCAAGGGGGGTTCAAAGATCCTCGTCTAAGCCAGCCTTTGAACTTTTCCCCCCTCATATTCATTGGAAGCAAGAGAAAGAAAGAGATCGGAGAAGAGAATGTGCGAGCAGCCTCTTCTATGAGAGCAGCCAGGCATGAGTAATAATGCCTTTCTCTCCCTCTGGCCTAAAGCACTGCCCCCTCCAGCTCCCCCTTCACCCAGCCACCCCCTAACAACAACAAAAAGAAAACTCCAATCAATTCAGTCCCTCAACTTCACCCACCTGTTCCCAGTGCTGTCTTTCCTTACAGGCTCACCTCCAGATACAACGACATCCACAAACACACTACTTGCTTCCATTAGAAAAAAGAAAATCTATATATTTTCATAATCGACTGGGTTGCCTGAACAATTCATTGTCTAATTGGTCTTAAAGTTGCAATGAACTGTGAGGAGCAAAAGGTATTTTCTTCCATATTGTGACACATTTGAGTAAAACGGATTACTGAAAAAGAAAAATTGTAGGGTGGGGACTTGGTTTTGTCATCGGTTGTTGATTGGATGGAGGCAGATCTGAATACGAACTTGCAACTGATTGTAAGAAAGAGGCAGGGTTTAAGCAGACTAAATGACTGGAGAAGTCCAAAATGCATCATCAGAGAAGTCTGTAATTTTCACTGAAAAATTGAGTCATGATCTGATTAAGAAATATAAGGTCAAAACAAATAGAAACTAAACATACAGTATGCAAACAAAACACGAACTGAAACTTTTTATCTTAAAAACCATAAAAGAAAAATGCAGAATGCTTTCCATTACTACATATGCTAGAAACTAGAGATACAAAAGCAAAGGCTTAATTAGATCTCAACTCATTAAAAATACAAATTCTGTCATCACCCTCATGTTGTTATAAATCTGTATGTCTTTCTGTGAACACACAAGCAGATTTTTTGAAGAATGTTGGTAATCAAACAAGTTTCAGTTTATAGTGACTTCTATTGTACAAGAAATTTCTTAAAATATCTTTATGCTCAGCAGAAAAAAGAAAGTCATACAGATTTGGGAGGATTCACCCCAAAAAATTATTTCTAGTAGGGCTGCACAATTAATCTAATTTCTAATCGCGATTATGATTATGGATTCCACGATTACATAATCGTTCAAAGCCGCGATTACAAAAATAAATAATACAAAATGCCCACTTGCATTATTCTGTGAGCTTAAGAGGTGTTTGCAGCGCGGGGTTTAACAAACTCAACCACACTGGATCAAATAAATGTTGTCTAACTGATAGTCGTTGCCACTCTTGTGCATGATAGATATGTTAAACGCCAAACGTGTCCAAAGCGGAAATAAATAGCGGTACGCGTTTGAACTGCGCGCCACACTGACCTTTTATCCGCTCTCCTCAAAAGAAAACAGCGAGCTTTGAGCGTCTGAGTTTATTACAGTGACCAGTCGCGATCACGCACTAAACAACGCAGTGAAATCCAGTAAGAAGCACTCGAATTCAGCGCAGAGTTATCCAGTAAAAATCACGTCTTTTTCATTTAAACTAGTTTAAAGCCAAATAAATCGGAGATGTTATTCTCATCAACACTGATGCAGAAACAGTGCAACAACGATTCAGTTAGAAGACGTTTCAATCCACAAATCACCCACATTTACCATAGTTTTACTGTAGTAACACTAACGTAACAGTGGTACGGTGGCAGAAAAGTAGGATATTCATATTGAGTATTATTATGATATTAATATACTAAATATGTTAAAGGAGTAATGGAATATAATTACATTATTTTGTTAATTATTCTATCTGTTGATGTGGATTTGTAATTGACTGAATGTCTTCAATGCAAACACCATAGAAACCATATAGTTAGGCTACTTTTTACCATGGTAATTAGGTGCTATACTTTTGGTTATGTGTAAAAGATGAGGCTGTTACAGTTTTCACAATGGTACTGTCAAGTGTACATCTGCAACCCAACTCAAGCTCCTGCTGCTCTGAACTCAAGCTCCTGTTCTAATGTGCATTTATAAGAGACAAATAATATTTGTAATACTTGTAATAGTACATGTTCAGTGCTACCAAATCAGGTGCTGGTGCCACTGCTCTCGAATGTTAGTCTGGAGCCCGGATGATAAAAATTGTACTGTAAAATGTTAAAATGTTACTGTAATTTTGAAATAAATATATAGTTTAGTTTTAATTGTAAATTAAATATATAGCTTTAGTAAACCATTTTCTTCTTATTTTTTTCCTTTAGTTTTAGTTTTAGTATAACATTATTATACCATGCATAATTGTACCTTTTTTTGTTTAAAGAAGAAACCAAACCAATGTATAGTTGACATTTGAGGCTCAATGCTATAGAAAAGTAATAGAAGAGTGTTTTCAGCCTTTTTTAAACATATATTTTATAGCATGCACTTAAACAATGATAACCTGTTCAAAATTTCAAAATAATCGCTATTACAATTCAAGGGATAATCGCAATTATGATTTTTGTCATCTCAAGGGAATCGTAACTGATTTTTGTCAAATAATCGTTTTGTTAATAATCAGCCCTAATTTTATGATTTTGTTTCTATCGTGCATAATATTTACTCACTCTCTTGAGAAACAGGCTGAAAGTGTTATGCTGATAGCCTCTGAAATCTCTTTCTCAATTGTGCTCAGATCTAAAAACGGTGAATCAATACGTCACATAAATGACACACCAAGACAATGTTTGAAGATGTGGAATGGACAATGAGACCAAAATTTGACTCCTTAACCAATTTCAGTTATTTTCCTAAGCTATGTGTGGTTCGAAAATTTCAAAATGGCACAAAAGTCAAACAGTTTGTTTATGATGTCTTTGTTACATTGTATGAAAATCATTAAAAACGTGTTCCATGAACAAAAACGTTTTCAATGTGTTTGGAATAACATGTAAAACAGTAAATGAGATGCTTAGTGAGCTACCATTACAAATAGAGCAGGTGGGCTCAATGCCTTCAGCTCTATCCCTGTTCATACACACCTGCCTGTAATTTCTATGTGAACCTGAAGACCATTAGCTGGTTCAGGTGAGTTTGATTAGAGATGAATGAACTCAACTCAGCAGGAGCACAGATATCCATGAAGAGAAGCTGAATATCCACTGCTGCACATTCATTCCCCAGTAATTCATGGAAACATTTCTTCCTCCTTTACTCTTTAGATTGTGCTGAAAAGTGATTTATTAACATTATTATCAACTGCATATGATTTTAGATTCAACAGAGTTCTTAGTTTGTAAGGAGTTAACAATTACAGGACATGCCTTTGTACCAGTGTGATCCATGGGACGACTGCAGGTTGTATTAGAAGCATTGCTTCTGAATGACTCCTGGCTGAGTGGACCTGATGCTTAAGCTCACATTACGACAGTTTGCCACTGTAAGATTACAGACCTCTTCATTACAAACAAGTACACAATGCACAAATAAAATAACACCTGACATGTTTAAGAATGCCCGACAAACCCATTAAGAACAATTATACTGAAAAACATGGAAACGTTAGTGTATCTGCTCTGCAACCTGGTCCAGTTTCGAAAGCATATGGAAATTAAGCGCACTCAGAAGGATACAAGCACATGACAACAAAGAACATCCCTTACAGTATGTGCGCATGTAGTCTTTCTTGGGCAGGTTACTAAGCTTCACAATGTGTGTTTAATGTTGACCTATATTACTACACTGCGTACAGCACCATCAAACAGTTATTAGAAAGACAATGGCTGCATTGGTGTGAGGTCATCACAATTGCCTCTGCTAACCATATGAAAGTCATTACAGTAATGCACCTCTTTAAAAAGGTATCTGATGGGCCAACTTACATGCCAAATCATGTTGCTCTATGAGCCGAGGCGACTGGCCCGAGTATATTAGTGTTCCTACAGCACCGATACCTTAACATGTTCCACCTTAAGACATAACAGCAATAAATCATTACAAATGACATCAGTGCATGTGCATTACTGTACAGTTGTTCCAACAAAACCAATGTATGCAAAACATAAATGAATATTCGGTCACTTAAAATCAGTAAAATTGTCAGTCTGTCACATTCTGCCTTTTGTTTTCCACGACAAAATGAAGTCATACAAATTCAGAACAAAACCGAGGTTGAGAAAATGATGATCAGAAATACATTTTCCTTTGCTACCTGGAATGCACATTGTGCATTTCACACTGTACTTTCATTCATTCTAGTGAGTCATTCTGTATTCTGCTTCATTTTTTATAACAACTCTAAACACTGTGTGATGCTGAACAAAGCCGTGTCTGAATCCCTGGAAGACCAATCTCCCCAGATCTTGTCGCATGCTGACGTTCAAAGCAGCCATCAAGAGTCACCTGGACCTGTTCTCAAAAGGTATTTCTCGATGAATATGCATGTTTCTGCTTTGATTGTGGACCTTATGAGAATGGCTTACATCATCCGTTCTACCTTGCTGGGACAAAAACACGCCCCTCACCTATGATGGAGTGGTCTGTACTGCTGCTCTCACTCACACCACTCACACACACACACACACACACACACACACACCACACACACACACACACATGCACAGTGTGTGACAGTAGACAATAGGGAGGGTGTCCGCATAGGCGCGATCACGGGAAAAGATGCTGTAATCTAACAGGTAGAGCTCGGTGCTGTCGCCTAGCAACTCGCTGGATACATTAATACAGGCGCACCTGGATTTGTAACAATGCAAGACATTAATTAGCCATTCTGTGTGCAGTGAAAATAGTCGGTTATTTTGTATCTAACGGACTAGACTGTGAGTGTCAGTCCGGCGCAGGTGTTGAAATTACCTGCGTGAAAAGCAAACGAAGTGTTGCGTTTCTTGATGCGGGAGTCTGTCAAAGACCCCCTGCGTGCGTATGCATGAACGTGTGCATGGGCGCGTGTTGACCCCCCTCTCGTCTAATTTGTATTCTCATGACGAGAGCATGTTTGACGGGAGGGAACGCTGCAGGCAGAGTTTATAGTCATCCCGTTATAACGGAATCGAACGACAGCACCGTAAACTTTGCGCGTGGAACGCAGAGGTCACGTTGCACCTTTATGACCGGACAGACATGAACGCTGTAAAATCTGCCCCCTTTTCTCTCTCATATTTGCGCTCGCACATACACAAGTTTAAGCTCGCGGTTCATCAGACGGAGTCTCTTACCTCTGTGAAAACTCAACGCCAAACTCAGAAGCAGCAGCAGTCCCTGCATGGTTCAAATCTCCGCATGGGAGCGTCAAAATCCCTCCAACGGTGGATTATAATCCTTCCATTCACGTGTCCGCGGTGTATTAGCCCTTTTCGCCCCCCTTCGCTACTTTTTAGCGCATTTCTAGTCGTTTTTCTTCAGCCGTCCCCTCTTTTGCCCTCCTCTCTTGCGTCCTCAGCGACGCTCCGGTTTCTTATTAGTGGCATCATTATGAGGTTAAATACAGATTTAAAATCATAACAATAAATTGTTTAATATCTATGATATTGATTTTAAAATCAAATCTTTGCATAGCTATGACATGAACACTGGAATCTAATGATGCCTTAGAAAAAACAGTTAATCTTAAAAAGCATATACATAAACTCATATAGGAAATATAAGACTTATCAGAAAACCATGATATAAATTTCTGAAACATTGGTGCTTCATATTTTAGAGCAGTCACTGCAATTTATGAAAGAAATCAGTTAAATCTGTATGTGGGAGTGTGTGTTAAAAAATCAGATGTAACCCTCTTTGTAATCCTTTTCATGAAAACAATTTCATAAGTAATTGTAATTTAATTACACATCTTTTCTTAGTAACTGTAACTAATTACAATTACTTTTATTTTGTATTAAATTACGTAATTCCGTTACATGTAACTAGTTACTCCCCAACATTGGTTAAACGGCAAATGAATTGTGTCAAAAGCGGAAGAAAATAGCGGTACGTCAAATACGTTATGTTTGCGCGCCACACTGACCTTTTATCCACTCTCCTCTAAAGAAAACAGCGCAGCGCGAGCTTTGAGCGTCTGCGTTTATTACAGTGACCAGTCGCGATCACGCACTAAACAACGCAGAGTTCTCCAGTACAAATCACGTCTTTTTCATTTAAACTAGTTTAAGCCAAATAAATCGGAGATGTTATTCTCATCAACACTGATGCAGAAACAGTGCAACAACGATCCAGTTAGACGTTTCAATCCACAAATCACCCACATTTACCATAGTTTTGCTGTAGTAACACTAACGTAACAATGGTACGGTGGCAGTAAAGTAGGATATTCATATTGCGTATTATTATGTTATGAATATACTAAATATGTTAAAGGAGTAATGGAATATAATTACATTATTTTGTTAATTATTCTATCAGTTGATGTGGATTTGTAATTGACTGAATCTCTTCAATGTAAACACCATAGAAACCATATAGTTAGGCTACTTTTTACCATGGTAATTAGGTGCTATACTTTTGGTTATGTGTAAAAGATGAGGCTGTTACAGTTTTCACAATGGTACTGTCAAGTGTACATCTGCAACCCAACTCAAGCTCCTGCTGCTCTGAACTCAAGCTCCTGTTCTAATGTGCATTTATAAGAGACAAATAATACTTGTAATACTTGTAATAGTACATGTTCAGTGCTACCAAATCAGGTGCTGGTGCCACTGCTGTCTAATGTTAGTCTGGAGCCCGGATGATAGAAATTGTACTGTAAAATGTTACTGTAATTTGAAATTTTGTATTTTTAATTGTAAAATAAATATATAGCTTTAGTAAACCATTTCTTCTTATTTGTTTCCTTTAGTTTTAGTATAACATTATTATACCATGAATAATTGTACCTTTTTTGTTTAAAGAAGAAACCAAACCAATCTATAGTTGACATTTGAGGCTCAATGCTATAGAAAAGTAATAGAAGAGTGTTTTCAGCCTTTTTTAAACATATATTTTATAGCATGCAGATATGCATGGCATAAATCTGTTCAAAATAATCATTGTTAATAATCGCTATTACAATCTCAAGGGAATAATCGACAATTATGATTTTTGTCATAATCGTGCAGCCCTAATTTCTAATAATATTTTCTCACTTACATGAGAAACAGGCTGAAAGAGTTATGCTGATAGCCTCTGAAATCTCTTTCTCAATTGTGCTCAGATCTAAAAACGGTGAATCAATACGTCACATAAATGACACACCAAGACAATGTTTGAAGATGTGGAATGGACAATGAGACCAAAATTTGACCAATTTCAGTTATTTTCCTAAGCTACGTGTGGTTCGAAAATTTCAAAATGGCACAAAAGTCAAACAGTTTGTTTATGATGTCTTTGTTACATTGTATGAAAATCATTTAAAGTGTTCCATGAACAAAAAAGTTTTCAATGTGTTTGGAATAACATGTAAAACAGTAAATGAGATGCTTAGTGAGCTACCATTACAAATAGAGCAGGTGGGCTCAATGCCTTCAGTTCTATCCCTGTTCATACACACCTGCCTGTAGTTTCTATGTGAACCTGAAGACCATTAGCTGGTTCAGGTGAGTTTGATTAGAGATGAATGAACTCAACTCAGCAGGAGCACAGATATCCATGAAGAGAAGCTGAATATCCACTGCTGCACATTCATTCCCCAGTAATTCATGGAAACATGTCTTCCTCCTTTACTCTTTAGATTGTGCTGAAAAGTGATTTATTAACATTATTATCAACTGCATATGATTTTAGATTCAACAGATTTCTTAGTTTGTAAAGAGTTAACAATTACAGGACATGTCTTTGTACCAGTGTGATCCATGGGACGACTGCAGGTTGTATTAGAAGCATTGCTTCTGATGACTCCTGGCTGAGTGGACCTGATGCTTAAGCTCACATTACGACAGTTTGCCACTGTAAGATTACAGACCTCTTCATTACAAACAAGTACACAATGCACAAATAAAATAACACCTGACATGTTTAAGAATGCCTGACAAACCCATTGAGAACAATTATACTGAAAAACATGGAAACGTTAGTGTATCTGCTCTGCAACTGGTCCAGTTTCGAATGCATATGGAAATTAAGCGCACTCAGAAGGATACAAGCACATGACAACAAGAACATCCCTTACAGTATGTGCGCATGTAGTCTTTCTTGGGCAGGTTACTAAGCTTCACAATGTGTGTTTAATGTTGACCTATATTACTACACTGCGTACAGCACCATCAAACAGTTATTAGAAAGACAATGGCTGCATTGGTGTGAGGTCATCACAATTGCCTCTGCTAACCATATGAGTCATTACAGTAATGCACCTCTTTAAAAAGGTATCTGATGGGCCAACTTACATGCCAAATCATGTTGCTCTATGAGCCGAGGCGACTGGCCGAGTATATTAGTGTTCCTACAGCACCGATACCTTAATATGTTCCACCTTAAGACATAACAGCAATAAATCATTACAAATGACATCAGTGCATGTGCACACTGTACAGTTGTTCCAACAAAACCAATGTATGCAAAAACTTAAATGAATATTCGGTCACTTAAAATCAGTAAAAATTGTCAGTCTGTCACATCTGCCTTTTGTTTTCCACGACAAAATGAAGTCATACAAATTCAGAACAAAACGAGGTTGAGAAAATGATGATCAGAAATAAATTCCCTTTGCTACCTGGAATGCACATTGTGCATTACACACTGTACTTTCATTCATTCTAGTGAGTCATTCTGTATCAGGAGCGTAGCCAGAAAGGAGACTCTGGGTGTGCATCAGAAAAACTGGGTGTGCCACATTTATTGTCAGATTAATGCGCAAAAAAAAATAAAAAAAATAAGCATGCTTATTGGGTATTAATATGTTAGTTTAACCATTTCGTTCATGTGCATACTATCCATACTAAATTCTATGTGATAATTTTCAATACTATTTAGAGCAGATAGGGTAGATCAGTGGTTTTCAATCCTGGTCCTCGGGACCCACTGCTCTGCACATTTTGTATGTCTTATTTAAACACCTGATTCAGATCACCAGCTCGTTAGGAGAGAGATCCATGAACTGACTTGAGTGTGTCAGATAAGGGAGACATACAAAATGTGCAGAGCAGTGGGTCCCCAGGACCAGGATTGAAAACCACTGGGGTAGATAGTATGCACATTGGGACGCAGGGCTGGTGTTGTGCCGAAATCGGTGACCTAGCGAAAACTGTGACCAGGGATCGCTGTTCAGCAAATGTTCGTGCGGAAGTGCGCACGTTAGATCAGACGCTGAAGCCGAATGATCAGGAGACGAGCGGACCGGTGCTGTAAAAGATGTATAATTTCTTAAGACTAAAGAAAACAAGCAACAAACTAGATATTGTCACGAGCGTCCTAAATGCTTATAGAAAAGAAATGAAACATTAATGCTGCTGCTGTTGTGTTAGTCTACTACTAAGAATGGTTTCCTTGTGAGATGTTTTAGTGCTTGTATAGCATCCTGATTAGGCTATCTATAAAAACAATGGGCCTCATTTACAAAACGAAGGTACGACAGAAAAGTGGGCGTACGGTCGTTTCAACGCAAAGTTGGAATTTATCAATATGGACATGAGCGGTGGCTACCCTCATATCTCATGTCTGATCTCAGCTCATGTACACAAGTTATTTTAGCCTGAACTTGCGCGCAGCAAAAATATTATTGTGGAGAACTGTAGAATCACACCATTTTGTTCATTTACACTGAAAGCATATTAGTCGATCACTGACTAGTAAGATTAGAATGTATTAGATTTATTTATTTATTTTTATTCCGGGCTTTTGCTTTATAGGCGCGAATAGCAGCGTAACAGACCATGAAGATTCACACACCGTCGCATCACGCACCTGCAGCGCTTCTGTGAAAGAAGAAAAACAGACTAATTACGTAGTCGGAATGAAAAGGTGCATTTCTTTATTAAAGTCAGCGTCGCATTCTGCAACTTTATCTTTTCAGCCGACACTGACTGAGAAGAAATCACTAGTTTATTAACGAATAATTAAAATGTATTCTTTTGCCTTTCCCCCAATATTCATAATCATTAGCCTACTTTTGCCGTTGCAAGCTTTAGACGTGCGCTTGGGCGCGGAATAGGCTATACGCCTATATATTAAAGGATGGTTAGTAGCCTAAGTTATTATATTAATCAATTTACGTGTGACTAGTGAAATCTTTAGTCGGGGACAGGCCTTTGGCACAAGGAACCGATCCATTTTTTAAATAAAATGCTGACAATTCGAAAAGTGCGCCTGCTAATCACGTCACGTTATATTGCAATGCACGAGTATGAAGGCGTAATAATAAGTCAAATGTTTTTAATTTATTTAATTTCTTATGGGTGCTTTGGTCTTTCTTGGGGGTGCTGAAGCATCTGCTAGCCCCTCCTTTGCGCTGCCCATGTTTATTACAATTAAAAAAATAATAATTCTGCATCTGTTTTTAGGTGTGCCAGCTGCCACTGTGGGTGGCAACGGCACCCTGGCACACCCGGCTACGCCCCTGTTCTGTATTCTGCTTCATTTTTTATAACAACTCTATAAACACTGTGTGATGCTGAACAAAGCCGTGTCTGAATCCCTGGAAGACCAATCTCCCCAGATCTTGTCGCATGCTGACATTCAAAGCAGCCATCAAGAGTCACCTGGACCTGTTCTCAAAAGGTATTTCTCGATGAATATGCATGTTTCTGCTTTGATTGTGGACCTTATGAGAATGGCTTACATCATCCGTTCTACCTTGCTGGGACAAAAACACGCCCCTCACCTATGATGGAGTGGTCTGTACCTGCTCTGCTCTCACACACACACACACACACACACACACACACACACACACACACACACACACACACACACACACACACACACACCACACACACACAGTCACACACACACACACACATGCACAGTGTGTGACAGTAGACAATAGGCGCGATCACGGGAAAAGATGCTGTAATCTAACAGGTAGAGCTCGGTGCTGTCGCCTAGCAACTCGCTGGATACATTAATACAGGCGCACCTGTATTTGTAACAATGTAAGACATTAATTAGCCATTCTGTGTGCAGTGAAAATAGTCGGTTATTTTGTATCTAACGGACTAGACTGTGAGTGTCAGTCCGGCGCAGGTGTTGAAATTACCTGCGTGAAAAGCAAACGAAGTGTTGCGTTTCTTGATGCGGGAGTCTGTCAAAGACCCCTGCGTGCGTATATGCATGAACGCCCCCACCCCCCCCAACCTCTCGTCCTAATTTGTATTCTCATGACGAGAGCATGTTTGACGGGAGGGAACGCTGCAGGCAGAGTTTTTAGTCATCCCGTTATAACGGAATCGAACGACAGCACCGTAAACTTTGCGGTGGAACGCAGAGGTCACGTTGCACCTTTAT